>JAHBCN010000049.1:0-339536 GCA_019359885.1 Listronotus oregonensis
TTTGGTGCTAACAAAAGCCCATAATCAAAAACTTTTTTATTTTTAACTTCTCAGAGAATTTTATTCTTGACAAAATTTGGTGTATGATCGAAAAGTAGTAGTGAGTTCTATTAAAAGTGAAAGAACATACAGGGTACGTAAAAATTGAAAACCGCTCACAAGTACCCTTATTTTAAAATATATAGCATAAAAAGATCGAAAAAAATTAGTTTAAATCAAAAAATCCTTAAATACCCAGAATGACCTCCTATTAAAATGTTTTTTTTTTGTGAAATATTGAATTACTCCTGCATATTACATTATTTTATTTTTTAATTTAATACTTTAATAAAGAGTTTATAAAAGCCCAGAGTTTTTTAAGCAGGTATAGCACTTTTAATAATATAAACTGCCTGCTAATATACACTCACCGGCACAAAATTCCGCCACCCTGATTTTTTTTTATATTTATCACTTTTTTATTTTTTATCCAATTATTATGATTTTATTATTAGTTTGTTTTAATTATTTTATAAAGTAACATTTTTTTATTAGGAAATATTATACAGGAGTAAATTAAACTGTTGTTTTTTATCGTAATGTTAAAACACCCTGTAGGAAAATTTTGGGTGGATAATTTTGTTTGCATACTATTTTTTGTAATCTTTGGTGTATTCTAAACCTTTCGTTTTTTGATTTATTCCATTATCTCATTTCTGCTCAAAGCTGCAAAATTTTTATTAAAACGATGTAATTTTTAGAAAATGTATGACAAGCTTTTGGGTAAAAATAATCGACGTTGGCTAAGGACGCGATTATTATGACAGAATGTTTGACAGTGACAATATTATATTTCTTGTGTGTCAATATGGTATTAACTCCAGCAGACGTGGGTAGAACAAGGAAGTTTAAAGGTGTATGGAAGCCCAATACTGTAGAACAAAATTGTCCAGGCGTGCAGGGCAGCGGGAATAGGGGGATTGGCCCCGCGGAGATAGCGCAATGAATAGTAGGTCAGAGCCGGACTTCCATAATTCTTTGTTACTTTCTATAAAGTTGAGATCATCAAATGTCAAATTCCAGCATTCACTGTTTTTTTTTGCACAAAATGGTTGGTTATTAAACGATATTACCATAGAATATTTAAAATTATTGTGTAATATTGGATTTTATATCATCTGATATATAATATGGAAAGAATAGATGGCGCCACTTTACAGCCTTCTATTTAAATGGTCGATATTTTTGTGAGTTTTGTATTTTTACCAAAAATCTTTGTAAATAAATAAAAATACGATTTTTTAAAATAAATTTTAAACATTGTATGATAGTTTCATGTACTTATCACCAATTTTGTGATAAAAGATGGGCAAGATAGTGTAAATGAGTTTAATCTAATCCTAAGATTCTGGTTGTACACTAAAAAGTGAACATTTTTATAACTGCTTTTTAGGCATATACTTTTCACTAATAACAAACATTCATGAGACAGAATAACAGTGGTTAAAAATGTTTAGTAACCTTTGGTACCTAGGTATCCATTATAACAGTATCCGTTAAATATTATGTGTCTACAGTATGTCGAGCTTAAAAAGTTGATAATGTAAGTTTAAGAAACCAAAAATCTAATTTTTTTAAACAAAAACAGAAAAAGCAAAAAGCAACTTTAACATAAAATTGTATTTTTTTTTAATTCAATTAGAGGGACCTGTATACATTAAAATTTGCCTGGTCTGCCCAGTAATTAATAATTTTGATTCTTTAAAAGAATGTACTAAATTATTAAATGAAACTAAAGTACCTAAATGTAAACCTTATTTCTTTTTAATAATCCACAGAAATACACAAACATTGTGGAAATCATCTAAAAGATAGTTAAGATTACCTGGCTTTTCTCACTGCTATTTCCTATGAAATTTTCATTTTCTATTATTCATAATTGATATATTATTATTTATTCGGTTACCTAACGTTACGTCTCATAAGAAGCACCTAATTTAAATAAAAGAAATACTTACCTAAAGTAAAAAATGCCGGGTATGTTACCCTTGGATTTGCAAGACAAAACCATACAACCTCTAATCATTTTGTTACGATATTATAAGTAACAAACAATAAACACAAAATTATAGTCACAATTTAATAAACACTAATCACTAATTGGTAGGTGGTAGAGGAGCTTTCCTCGCCTGAGGCGGTACCACCCCACTTGCCCTATAAAGGACTCGTGAAGTCTTAGTACGTTTCGAGTTCTGGGCGGTGAGTCAGTTTTCCTTCTTCCTCCTCCTTCTTTCTCTTTTAGTTTTCCTTCTTCCTCTTCTTTCTTTTTCTTTTCCTTTCTTTTTTTTTCCACTCTACTAAAATTTGGAAATAATGATGATGGCACACCCGAACGTAAAGTTATCCGGAGGTAAAATACCCTCCATTCGGTTCTCCGGGCGAGGGGTACATTTGGGGGGCCACCATCGAAAAGTCTGATATCGTTCACAAATATATGTGGGCTTAACTCTAACGTGAACTCTGTTCACCATTATCTTCAATCCTCCAAACCCCACATACTATTTCTTACCGAAACCCAAATAAGTCCCAAAACAGCAACCAACCACCTCCTTTTCCCAGGTTATGAACTCATTTCATCTTTCGACCCCATGGCGGCGTTTGTGCTTACGTTCGCAACGACCTGGCTTGTGTTAGGGTTTCAACCTCGAATCGGTAGCCTGATATTCTTTGGCTTAAACTTACTTTCAGATCTTCTACTAAATTCATCTGCTGTATATACCGGTCCCCGTCTGACAATTCCTACAACGAGTTCTTTGATTTCCTTTCAATAAAGATCGACAATATTATTTCCCAGTTTCCATTGGCCAAAGTAATCGTCCTCGGGGATTTTAATGTTCATAATAAGGATTGGCTAGGCTCCACAAAAACTGATACACAAGGCAGAGCAGCAGAAAATTTCGCAATCAGCAACTCGCTCACCAATCTAATTATGGAACCTACCTACTTTCCTAGGGTTCCCACCCATAATTCTAACCCCTAGATCTCTTTCTTACCTCCACCCGAACTCTATCAAGCATCAGTAACTGCTCCCCTTGGTCGCTCTGACCATGGTTTGGTTACCGTATCATACTCCACTCATTTTGAGGCAACTGAAAGCATGCCGCCACGCACCGTCTGGCACTACAATTCGGCCGACTGGGATGGTCTAAGAGATTTCTTTGCCAGCTACCCTTGGAATCCTACCTGCTTTTCTACTCATGATCCTTCAGAAATATGTAAACAAATTACCGAAACAATTCAACTAGGCATTGAGACCTATATTCCCCACACTAAAAGAACCCCATAACTTCAAATCACAAACCGTGGTTTTCTAAATCCTGTGACAAGTCCCGAAAATCGACAGGCTAGCATCGAAGCAAGAAATCAGTATAATCAGACCATCTTAGAAGCAAAGGACCGTTTTAACAATCGAATAAAAGATAAAGTTCTCTCCTGCTCAAATGGCAGTAAAGCTTTTGGTCCTTTGCCAAAAATATTAGTCAGAACTTTTGCACAAATTCTTTTCCACCCCTAATCTCTGAAGATGGAATTGTCTCTACCTCCAAAGGAAAAGCCGAACTATTTGCCAAACAATTTGCTGCCAATTCTACGCTTGATCCTCCTATTAATATTCCTCTTCCAACAGTTGTCCCGTTTCTCATAAAATGTCCGATATAATTTTAAAGTCAAACAGATCAAGCGTATTCTTTCTTCTCTTAATACTAAAAATCGTCTGGGCTGGATGGCATACCAGCAATCGTCTTAAAAAATGTGCTCCCGAGCTTGCACCCATCTTAACTCGCCTCTTTCGAATCTCTTACGACACGGGCATTTTCCCGGAGAGTTGGAAAGCTGCACGTGTGCAACCTGTCCCCAAAAAAGGATCCAAAAGTCTCCCTTCTAACTATAGACCTATATCTCTTCTTTCAGTTGTTTGCAAAGTAATGGAAAAATTCATTAATTCCCAAATCTTAAAGTATCTGGAAAACATAGGATCTTACATGATAGACAATATGGATTCGTCACAGTAGATCCACAGCTGATCTTCTTTCCTTTGTCTCACACAACTGGAACAAGTCCCTTGAGTTTCTTGGTGAATCCCAGATCGTTGCTCTTGACATATCCAAAGCTTTCGATCAGGTCTGGCATGATGGGCTTCTTAACAAACTTCCTTCTTACGGTCTTCCACCTAAGCTTTGCTCTTGGCTTTCCAGTTTCCTTTCTAATCGACGTATATCAGTTAGTGTAGATGGTCATTCCTCCAGCTTCTACCAAATTAATGCTGGGGTGCCCCAGGGCTCAGTGCTGGCACCCACGCTGTTTCTTCTACACATTAACGATCTTCTCTTCCACAATCAATCCCATTCATAGTTTTGCTGACGATAGTACCCTCCACTCTAGTATTCAATTTCTTAAGCCACCGTGTAATTCTGATTTTGAAAACAAGCGCAGGTCAATGCAGATATCTCTTTCACAAGACCTCAAACTTATCTTGGATTGGGGCGCCAAAAATCGTGTTGTTTAAATGCCTCAAAAACACAGTCATGTTCGCTGTCGCGAAAAAAGTCTGCTAATGCTCATCCCTTACATATGAGCGGCCAAGTTCTGCAGAACAAAGAGTCGTTTAATCTAGTCGGCGTTACTTTTGAGAATAACCTCAACTGGCACAAACACATTTCATCCATAGCTTCGGCAGCTTCAAAAAAGATTGGATTCTCTTTCGAGCCAGAAAATATTTCTCTTCTTCCAATCTGTACACTCTGTATGTATCCCAAATCAGACCCTCTTTAGAATATTGTTCTCATGTCTGGGGAATGGCGTCCCCTACAACACTTAGCATTCTGGACTCCATTCAAAAAAGAGCTGTTCGTCTTATTAATGATCCAACGCTCACAGAAAGGCTTCCTCTTCTTGCCCATCGTCGAGCTGTAGGGGATCTGTCGCTCTTCTATAGGTATTTTCACGGCTTCTGCTCAGAGGAATTGGCCAGTATTATTCCTTCTCTGGCAGCTCCCAACAGAGCAACACGTAGTGCAACTTTTATGCATCCTTTTACAGTTCAGTTAGAGAGGCCCCCGAACTTCCCGCTTTCTTCGTTCCTTTATTCCTAGAGTGTCAAGACTATGGAACCTGCTGCCCGCAGAAGTTTTTCCTTCTCCTCCCAATCTCCAAAAATTTAAGTCCCGTGTGAACAAACTCCCTCTCACCACACTGAAGACACCCACGGTACGTTAGTACTTAGGCATCAGCCTTCGTGGACTGTCCCAAGATAAAAAAAACTAAAATAAGAAGGTTTTTATCAATCCAAAAATTTCTGCAACCACAAAATATAGGTACTCACACAAAGCAAAACAATCGAAACTAATACGGCGCAAAGGGCACAAACCAGGGTGCTACGACCCCATAGAAAATATAATGTGTTGCCTAAGTACACACTGATTTATCAGTGTGTAAGTAGGGAACACATTAAATTATTTCGTGGAAGTTTGTTATTGCGCAGAATCGGCGGGGCCAACTCTGACAGTTATTTTCATACTGTGCTGGACATTTTTTGATCGAATGGGCCATAGCATTGGGCTTCCATACACCTTTGAACTTCCTTGGGGTAGAATGGTTGCCTTAATAGAGGATGGCTGTAGCAAAAGTTATGTCGCCCGTACTCTAAGATTTCCGCGGTCTACAGTTCGAGATGCCTGGAATAGGTATTTACAGACGGCAAGGCTCTGGCAGAAGGAGAATGACCACTGCAGCTGATGATCAGTTTTTCCCCGTAAGTTCTGTAAAGCGGCCTATACACATGCAGGCAAGCCCGCGCGCAAGTGCGTCCAGGTAAGTCCGCAAGCAAGTGGGAAAAGAATTGCGGCCACACACTATTCTGGTAAAACGTTGAGGTTTTAACGTCAGTTGCATATAATTTCTCTCAACTTCTCAAGTAAAATTTTGTATGCCTCTTCTTTTAATATTTTATTGGAATACTCTTTGATTTTATCTTCCACAAGCCGATTGTCTTTATATAATTCTATGAATTTCCTCATAATGTCTTCGTGTTTCTTTGATAGTCTAGAATTTGCCATTTTTTTCAACGACTACCTATTTTGCCACAAAAAACACGTAAAAACAGTCTTGGCGCGAACAAAAACTCACCAGTTGGCCCTCGCACTTGCTCTGAAAATCAGCCGGAATCTGATTCGCTTCGAGCCGCGCTTGTAACTGAACGCGCCGTCAGTTTTGACACATACACTTTCGCACTTACTCGCGATTCGACCTGTACAGGCAAGTCTTAACACTTGCCTGCATGTGTAGAGGCCGCATAAGAGATCGAAGATCTAATGCAGTTGTGTCTTAGAAATTACTTGCAAATGATTCATCGAGTAAATGTAAGTGAAAGAACGATACGTAGAAGATTGGTAAAAGCTGGGCTCTATTCATGAAGGTACAACAACACAATTACTTCCTCGGCATCGACAACGCCGATTGAGGTTTGCAAGACGACTGGGACTCTAGAACAGGGGGGGAAACGTATTATTCGATAATTCGGGTTTGTTTAAAGTCGCCGGATGGTCGTAAGGGGAACGAGTAGAAATGAAAGATTTGCCGTTTGCACCATATCAGCACAAATTTCTATCATGGCGGTTCAGTCATGATTTGGGAAAGTATTTCTATCGAAGCACGCACCACTTGTATTTATTGAAAATGGAGCTTTAACTGCCCACCTTTACTTTGAGGAAACCTCCAAGAAATTGTTGTTCCATTTACTCCTTTTATTGGAATCCAATGTACATTAATGCATGATAATGATTAATGATAGACCTCACGTTGCCCATATAGTGACCGAGTTTGGATAAAGTTGAACTTCCAAGATTGGAATGGCCCCATGGACCGGAGAATTGAGGTTATTCCTCAAGAAAGAATAAGTAACTTATCCATTTAATAAAAAGACTGCAAGCTGTCATTGCTGCGAGAGGAGAAAATACATGTTATTAAAAATATTTTTGTTAATTAACTTTATGATAATGCTGGTGTTTTTTTTCTTAATAAAAATAGGCTTTAAGTCTGCGTTTCATTTAAAATTTTGCAGCATTCAGCAGAAATGAGATAATGGAATGAATTAAAAACGAAATGTTTAGAATACATCAAATATTACAAGAATCAACAGTTTGATTTACTTCTGTATAATATAGAAAGAACACAATGAATAGATCTACAAACAGATAACAAAATCATGGAAATTAAATAAAAAATAAAAAAGTTATAAAACATCAACCTTGGCCAACATTTCAGGGTGGCGAAATGTTGTGCCGGTGAGTATAGTTTGGGATCATTGGGAACTTTAATGAAGAGTAAAATTTCCTGATTAATTACAAATAAAAAATTTTCCATTTCTTGTACACTTAATGAAACACACTGCGTATGCCTTTTTCAGCTGAACCTTTCGACTCATCTCAACGTTCACGAATGGCTAATAAGCAGCAACTTCGCCGAGTTTGGAGAACCGAAATCCCCAATTTCTCAGCAAGAACTGAAGCCATTTTATTTAGATAGTGCCTATGATACTTTACCCCAATTGGATAGCCCTGTTTCGATTGATAATAAAGTGCAGTCTTCAACTTCAGTAACTCTTTTACAGGTAAAAATAGGGTAGTTGTTTTATAGAATTTTAATATTTGCTTATTTCTAAAAGAATAAAAAAAAGATTAGATAAAAACAGCTATTGGAGCAAATTTTGTTTACAATATTCTTCACTTTTTAGCGTGGAAAATTTACTCCAACACAACAGACAAAATTAAGTAATGGCAATGGATCCAAAGGGACATCAAATAACGGAGCTAGAGCTACCGCTGTCAAGATCATTCAGAAAGCAGAGGGTACCACAAATGACAAAACAGTAAAGCCGACGTTCATCGAAGAAACACAAACCTACGAGAAAAGGAGGCGGATTAACGGAAGCAGGACGGTGTGTCCTTGAAAATATAGTAGAAAATCTTAAGGGACACGTTCTTGGGCCTGTAGCTGGGAGGGGGGGGTAACTTTTTTTTTTTTAAATTAAAAATGTGAAGGGTCAGGAGAAAAACAGGTAAGTCAATTTTTCGCCAAAATTTAGGGGTGCATTCGTTTAAGAATAAGCGTAAGTATTTTTAAAAGCTTCTAAACTGAAATAAAAACAGATTTGTCAAAAGATATACGGCATCAAAGTTTTACGATATGGGAAAAAAAGAAGGCAACTCAAGCGAAAAAGGGAAAGAACCAAGCAAGTCATTATTGCTCAGGAGACGGACTTAAATGTATTAATATACTTAAATTCATCAAATTAATAAATAACCCTAAAATTCTGTATGGCATCCCTATATTATTTTGCGTTATTTTAGGACCCCTAGAATTTTAAGGTTCATCGTTTCCGAACACTGCATCAATCTGATAACAACCTGATGATGAAAGCTTAACTTTTCTTTACTAAAATATAATATTTTAATTATGTTACCGAACAATCTTTTTTTTAAACTCTTATACTGATTTTATAAATTTTAAAACATTAAAATGTGTTCTTCTCAGTTTCGAAAATAATTGACCCACCTGTTTTTTTTTCCCGACCCTTTATATAATTAAAAATTTTCATGTTTTATGAAGAAAGCTGTAAATGATGTCCATTTTTGACTGAGGGGAAAAACACTTTCTATGTCCCGTATAATATGGACAATAAAAATAAATATTTCTAGATAGTAGAAATCTTTAACTTAAAATAAAGTACTTTATGTTCCTTTTTAAAAAAAGTTTTTGAAAGTTTTTTAAATAGAAATTTATTCCATTTAAAAAAAAACTAAGGGGGGCCCAAATTTTTAATATCAATTATGTCACTAGTGCATAGCTAGTGACATAATTGGGGAGTTATGAAATTTTTTTTTTGAATCTGTGCAGATGGTAAAAGACCTTCATGAAAAAATTTCATTTATACCGGATGATTTGAAAAAAATACCATATCAAAGTTATGGTTTTTTAAATGAAACACCCTATATTTATTAACGATTTTAAATTCTAGAGCAAAAATAAAGTCATATTTCAATAAATGTCCCTATACCAAATTCCTACCCTTTTTGAAAAATTAGCAAATTTCTGATTTGTAAACCAGTAATTTTTTTCATCATGAATATTTAAAACAAAAATTAAATTACCATAGCCAATATTATAAACATACTATTACTACGATATGGTTTAACATTTTTATTAAAATATTAAAGCCAGGCTGGTCAAATAATGTCTTATATTATGAACGTTCTTTTGCAAATAACTCTCTTATTTTAAATGGAACACATTTGACTACTTAATATTATGCAGAATTTTATTAACAATTCATAGGGTTTGCCATATATTTTTGCCTATACCTAAAACCGTTAATTTTTTAATTATTTCGAATTTTGTGTAGTGCGTGCATTTAATACGTATAGTATTACCATAATAAAACATTTTTAAACTAGCAACACGGAGGCTGTGACAGAAAGACGTTACCATTGTTATTACTATGAAAATTCGAAATAATTAAAAAAGTAACAGTTTTTGGTATAGGCAAACCCTATATCAATGAATTGGTAACAAAATTCTGCATAATATTAAATAGTCAAATACGGGGTGTTTCATTTAAAATAAGAGACGTATTTGCATAAGAATGTTTATAATATTAGAAAATATTTTTTGACCACCCTGTATAATATTTTAATAAAAATGTTAAACCATATCGTAGTAATAGTATGTTTACTAAATATTGACTATGGTATTTAATTCTGGTTTAAATATTTACGATGAAAAAAAAATAACTAAAGTTCTACAAAATCAGAAATTTGCAAATATTTCAAAAAGGGTGGGGTTTAAGGTATAGGGACATTTAAATGGCGGCTTTATTTTTGCTCTAAAATTTAAAATTAATAAAAAATATTGGGTGTCTCAATTAAAAAAAAAACATAACTTTGATATGGTACTTTTTTTTTAATCACCCTCTATAAATGCAAATATTTTTAAATGAAGGTCCTCTACCGGCTGCACACATCCTTTAAAAGAATTTTTTTTTTAATTTTCACGAGCTTTCATATAAACTCCGTGGCGGTTGGGGTGCCCCACCCTGTATACGCTTAGTCGAACAAACATTTGATTCTACGGTTGGTACAAGCTCGACCTGTACGCAAAATTTCAATATCCTCGGTGAAGCTGTTTGAGGCTTTAAACCAAAGAATATTTGTTGATTTTGTATGGAGATCACCCTGTATATGAACGCGCAAAGTTAAATAACTCTTTGTTTTGTTGAACTTGGCTGCTCGTAAGTACAGGATAATTATTGGCCAATTTTTTCCCAGTAGCAAACCCTAATGTGTTTTTGTTAAACTGGACAAGTTTTTTGGTGCTCCATTGCAATATCATTTAAATGTCTTGTAAAGAGATATCTCCATTGTTCTGCGCTTGTTTTCCAAATCAGGCCTAGAGACTGGCGTAAGAAACTAAATTTTGGTGTTAGATACACTATCGTCTGCAGAATTATGGATGGGATTCATCGTGAAAAGAAGCAAACGTTTTCTTTGTTATTAGTTATTATTAATAATTAATGTGTTTTTGCAAATACTTTAAAACTTGGAAATTAATAAATGAATTTATCCATTACCCTGCAAAGAACTCAGGGATAATATATTGCTCTATAATTAAAAGGAAAACTTTTAGCTTATTTCTTTGGCTCTCACGTGCTGCCGTTCAGCTTTCTGGGAAAATGCACGTGTCATTAAAAATCCAAAAAAGACGACTTAAGTTATGTTGCCTCTGTAAATAAGAACTAGCCTTTTGCTATTTTTCACATAGAATCATTGTCCTACTATAGGATATATTTATACTAAAAACTATGCAGCTCAAGGACATTAGTTTATTTGTGAATTTAATCTTTTTTAGTTAATATTACAGGACCTATTTTTACTTTTTCAATCAATCGAAAATACTTTGCTATATTATGTTGTTTCATAATGCCAAATTTCTAAAAGGTACTTAGGCTATATATGTCAAAGATTTTAAATGGGCTTAAAAAAAATTAAGGCGACTGCTTAATATGCCGGACCTTAAAGCTAATTTGGGATATTCTATAAGGAATAGAAGCAACTGATAAAAGAGGGAAATTAACCGAATGATTAAGGATAGAATGGGTTCTTGCATAAAATTTATTGTGATTTACAAACACGTCAAATCTTTTGTTTTGCCTATTAAAGAACCAGGTGCTAAATATTTTCTTAGAAAAAATTCGTTTCGGCGTGATAATGATTTAAAGTTTACGTCTGGCCTTTTAAATTTAACGTCAAAAGACTTAAGCGACAGGTCTGCTGAGTTCCAATAGTTTTTTTGCTCCTTTAATTTATTTCAGTCAGAGCAAAAACAAAAATCAATGACGTTACTTTATTCCGAATTAAGATCAGGCCCGCTGGCCCAAAAAATAGGGGGACAAATCCCCTGCGCCCCCTCGCCTTTCAGCGCCCTCACTCTAGTAAAAAATGAGAATTTTTGTGGTGGTTTATCTCTTATAACATATACTTTTTTACCCAATTTTCAATAAAGAGTTTGAGTTGATTTTAATAACGAGAAAAACGTTGTTCTTATAAGCATATTTGTAATGAAGTTTTTAAGTTAGTTTTAGTTTTCAGCCTATTTGTTTTGATACTGGTGCTGTATTTAAGGCCAATTAAAAGGGATATTTTTATTTAGCTCAATACTGAAGCATAAGAATAATCCCGCAAAAAAAGTGAAAGTTTAATTTCCTGCCTTTTATAAAATGTAAAAATGCAAATCTATGGTGTATTTCGTAATAAAGGGTACAGGTGAAAGTGTGACAATGAGATGGTTTTAAATGGAACACTGTGTATTTTTTTATATTTAGTATAGTCAATTTTCCTTCTGAAATTATTTCAGAGAAAAAATAAAATAAAAAAACCAGCACCATTGTATTTAAAATTGAATTTTCAATAAAAAGATCAGAAACATTTCAATAGAATTAAACAAGGAACTTATTAAGTAGGGTTATATCAGTCGCTAAAGTCATGTTTACCTGAACTGTACAGGTGTCCAAAATTTAGTGTCAAACTCTTCAAATTTGATAGCACTTTATTTTTCTTATTTTAAATACGAGCTCCTGTATATTTTTAGGTCGTTAGATGTAGAATTAAAAAACAAACATTTTTTCTTAATTATAACCCTATCAAAATTCGACACATTAAAAGTTATTCGTTGAAAACTCATTTTCGCATCTATTTTAATAGCAATAAATATTGAATAAAAATGATAGGTGGCTATGAAAAACAATTTATTGACATTGGAGTTTATTTAACTTACAAAATCTTAGTCTGACATATATTATAAAAATTCGAGTAAATAATTATTATTTATTAATTGAAATAAAATTAATTTAAAAACCTTTAAATGTTAAATAAACCGAATTTTTAATTTTTAATACTTTTCGCTAACATTTATGTAACTTCAACCAATTCCTAGGTAATAATTAACGTTATTAGGAAATCCTAATGTCAATAAATGAGTTTTCAGCCACCTATGATTTTTATTCAATGGTATTACTATTAAAATATGCAAAAATAAGTTTTCAACGAATAACTTTTAATGTGTTAGGAATTTCGATAGGGTTATAATTAGAAAATGTTTGTTTTTTAATTATCTAACGACCTAAAATATATAGGCTCGTATTTAAAATAAGAAAAATAAAGTGCTTTCAAATTTGAAGAGTTTGACACTAAATTTGGACACCCTGTACAGTTCGAATTAACCAAACATGACATAAGCGGCTGATATAACCCTACTTAATAAGTTCCTTGTTTAATTTTATTAATCAAGCCCTATGGGCATTTTTATTCATTTTTAAATACAATATAAAAACAGTTTTTTTTTATATTTTATTTTTTTTCTCTGAAATTGAAATCGATGTTGACAAAAATTTTAGAGAAAGATAGTTGACTACAAGAGGTACCTAAATATACAAAAACACAGTGTTCTATTTAAAAAATGCACCACCGTGACGTCACACTTTTGCGACACCCTGTATAACCAAAATTATTTTTCTGAAATGCACCGTAGGTTAAAGGTAACGTCTGCAAAATATGAAAATTTTACAGTGAATAATAAAATAGCTACATAAGACGGGAGGTGAGCTGCAGGACCCTGTATAGGTTACATCTATAATATTTTATAACATGTAACGTATTAAATAAGACTGCTCAATAGCAGTATTTTTATCGATGTGGTTGTATCTAGGCTAGTTACAAGTATTTTTATGAAAGCTCATTACACTATACAACAAAAAGTTAAGTGGTCTGTGAATAGAATCCATTTATATGTAGTTTTGATTCAAATCCGAGGTCCGTTTGGCCTATACACCCTCAAATATTGAGTAAATTGCAAAACTGCTAAAAATGACTCAAAATTGCGAAAAACTGCAGTTATGAAAATGAAGAAAAATGTTTTAAGCAAGATTAAGTACGTTTTATGTATTTCGATAAGCTACATATAAAATGCGAAGTCCGTCTGGCTGTACATACTCCAAATTTATGATATGACTGTACGTCAATAAAAAATCATAACTGTAATGTTTCGCAATTTTTAAAGTTTTTCGCAATCTACTCAAAATTTGAGGGTGTACGGGCCAACGTAATTTCGGATTTAGATTCAGCGTATTGAAATACATAAAAAACATAATATTTGATCGAGTCCATGAAAAAAAATTCGTTTTCATAAATGTAATTTTTAGCCATTTTCAACTTTTTTTTCTGCAATTTACTTAAAATTTGAAGGGTGAACAGCCAAATGGACTTCGGATTTAGATTCAGTGGACATAAGAACATATTTGATCAAGTTCAATAAAAAAAAAATCGTTTTTATTGAACTCAGCTGAAATTTTTAACCATTTTTCATCATCATCAAAATTTTAAGGGTGTATGGGCCCAACGGACCTCGGATTTGGATTCAGCACATCAAAATAGATAAGATGGAGGGGGTTTTTAAATGAAAGACCACTTTTTTTTTTCCCCTTTTTTAAAGCTTTTTCTTTAAAACGTTAGGGTACACAAAAAAAAATAAGAATTGATTTTTATTTAATTAAGTTCATCAGGGTATTATCTTATACTAGTTATAGTCATTTTTTTAATAGTTTAATATTTTATTTTTTAAATTTTTTTTCCTACTTCATAATTAACAGTTTTTAACCCAAAAAAGGGGGAAGAGCTATTTTACCGTATATAAAGTTAATTTTTTGTTTGACATTTTCATAAATTTTGCGTTTGCTTGGATTAAATAATTTATTGTTTTAAAATACGTTAAAATTTATTTGTTAACTACTTCAAATATTGAGGAAATAAACATTGCTTTTCAATATCTTTGATATAGCTTATAGAGTGAGAGCTTTTATAATATAACGAAGGTCTGGGCGTCGCGGGCTCTTAGGCTATTACTAGTAAGGCTAATAAAATCAATTTTCTTATTAGCCCGAGATGGGTTTAAAGGCTTTGTTATCATGAGTCCAGAGCCGCGTCGTTGGTTCTCATGTTTAATTTTCCGTCCGGCCCGGGCCTTTTACCACACAAGAGCAACCACCAGCTCAGGCTTATAGCTGACTTGTCTGAAGACTTATATCTGTACATATATTTGTAAAAGACATGAAATGTAAATAGTATTAATAATAATGCTCTAGTTTGAGTGCCCTCATCACTCCCTGTCCCGCGCCCTTTAGAGGCACCCAGCACGGGCTTGATTAAGATAACTCGGTTTATTGTCAATTAAATATGCAACATAATTAATATAAAGGGTAATTACACCGTCAAAATTCATCGAAATGAACACAAAAATAATAATAAATTTTACAGAAAACGACACTAAAATATGTTTATTATTGTTCAAGAAAAAACAGCGGGAAAGTAATATCGACTATTTGAACCAATGCAATGAACATTTTTGTTCAGGTATTTTTGTCAAACGAAAATTAACAGAATATTCTACTTTTTTAATGAATAAATGGAAATGACACTTATCTACCGAAGGAAAATTGAAAGTATTTTAATATCCAGATAAGCTCCGCTTGGTATCCTATTCACTTCGGTCTCATCTAAGATGTAATATTGGCGCTGGACGCAGTGCCTTAAGTCGATCAGGCATTCTGAATATGTGGGATAAGCTCGTTGTAAAGCCTCGCGTCTAGAGACACCCCGGATAATTATGGCTGGCGAGTTTCTTGACAGTGTTATGTTATAACCTACAAAAATTAAATTTTAATGTAAACTGAAATATAATTGGAGAAAATAAAAAGCCGCTTGGCTAACAAGAAATAACCATGACCGACAAGAACTTAGGGCTTTTGAATTTGTCTTAATTATCCCTAAATAGAAATTATTAACAAAATTTTTATAATTTTTGATATGGTAGAAGTTATGCATTTTTTTAAAAGTGTAATTATATGTTTCCCGGGTTTTTTCTAATACGTTGTTAAAATAATGTTTATAACTTCTACAAATTATTTAGACAAATTTAAAAGCCCTAAGTTCTAGTCGGTCATGGTTAGTTCTGGTTAGTTAAAGCGGGTTTTTATTTTCCCCAATTATATTTCAGGTAGTTCAGTAAATGAAGTCCGAAGAAACCTCAAACCTGAAGATCAGGTTGGGCCGTCACAATTTTTTTTTAATTTGCAGGTATTAATGTATACAATAACCTCTAAAAATATCATATATAAAAAAATGTCCGCAAGGGCCTGAAAATGGCCCTCAGAAAAGAATTCGGTAAAATTACTTTTTATAAAAAATATATATACCTGATCTTCAGGTTCACACTTTCGTTTACTGTACTAAGATGTAAAAATGCAAAAATGCGGGGACATATTAAAAAGACCCCAAATTATTGCATTAAAATGTAATTTTCTAGCCGAGTCCCTGCAAAATAAAGCATGCTTCATTTGTCAACACTGTCAAGAAGCTCGCCAGCCATAATTATCCGGGATGTCTCTAGACGCGAGTGTTGTAACGTGAAAATCGTTTTAAGTTTTAGATAGAAAAATTTTTCTTTAACTTTGGGTAAAAAAAATAAAATTTGGATGCATTTTTTAAAAAAAATTATATTTAGCAAAAAATCAACTTTTTTTTTGAGATTGTAAAAGGTGAATTTAATTTTTATCTCTTTGTTTAGGGTGGAAGAAATTTAATTATTTAAAAAGGGTTTTTACATGCGAAGGGGTTTTTAAAGGAAAAAAAGATTTACTGCCATTTGAGCAACAGAAGACCTTATTTTTTTTGGGATTGGTAAAAGCCTCTGTGATAGTTTAATTGTTTGATCTCTTGCTTCGATGCTGGATGGAAGAAACTTTTTGTAAGCTTGGATGTTTAAAAGCATTTCTTGGTTTGTACCTTCGTAAGGGTTTTTATAGGGAAAACACATTTTTGCATATAGATGGGGCTCGTACCGACCTTAAAATTAAATGTTTTTTCTAATAACCATGTACAAGGTGAGCAGCTTAAAAAATACATTGTTAAGCGAGTTGCTGCAACGAATTTTTGTTATCTGTGTTATCTGTAATAGTAAAATTTTAATTATTAATAATTGTCACGGTACATTAATTTCTTATCGTAATATTTGTTTCAGATGGATTTAGAAAAAATCTTACAAAAAATTAAAAATATGGAATACAACTACGTTAGTGAGGTTATAAGGGACCTAAGATATGTTATAAAGGTTGGTAGAATCTAGGAATTTAAAAAATATTATTTGACTTAATTTTTTTTGTATATCTAGATGTGGGACGACGTGGACATTCACAATGTTGGTTGGTTTTCCCAGAAACTAGACATACTCTTAGTAGAAAATCTTGGTCGTTACGAATTTAGTGACATAAAAGGGGAACCAGATGAGCCAGTAGGACCTCTAAAAAGTAGCATATCTTCAATTTTTAATAGTGACTGTGATCAGTTTATTTAGGAATTACAATTTAAAAATTGACCTAAAAATACGACAAATACATATAATTTAAGAGTTCAAAATAAGGTGTTTCATGCTGTTTTAATCACAAACATCTGTTTTTTTTCTTTATTTTTGCTTGTATTTTTTTAAATAGTTTTTAAAAACACAAAAAACGTTTTTTTCTTTGTGAATTTTGTTATATACTTTTTGTTAGTAAAACGCAAAACGTTTGTATTTTTTGCTTTTTTGTGCTGTTCTCAGGAAAGATTGTTGCCTAACCCTTTTTGTTTGTTAGTATGTTTAATGTTTAAGCGTTAAATGTTTATTGTAATAAAATAAAAAAAAATAAACTTGTTTCTATAAAGCCGGTTTTTTGTTTTTTTTTTTTTGTGAGGACACCTCATTTGAGATTATTCTCTTCCTGTGTAAAATTATTTATATTTAATTGTATTTTTCCTTGAAAGATTAAAGTTCTTGAGGGTAAAGCTAAATTATTAACCTATATTTAATGATCCATAAAATTTATAGCATAATAGTCCAGACGTCTAGCGATACAAATTCCACTGTGGCTTTCGCATTGCCCCCCAAAAAAATTTATTTCACCGCCTTTTTCTTTGAATCGAATGACAGTGACCTAGAAACTTAGAAATTTGTTTTTTGTTTTTAAATGAATTAGTATAATTGTATTAGGGTGTTTTTTTATTTGTATAAAAATTAATGCATGTGTAATAAACTATAATAATATTTTGGTAAATCCTAGCACCTATTTTTTCCAAAAAACAATGTTCGTAACTTTTTTGTACTGTTGGTTTAATATCGTTAAAACAATATTACCGGCAAAGTTAAAATTATATTTTTCTTTAATAACGTAGATGCTTGTTTATAAAAACCTAAAATAAACAAAATCAGTATGACATAGTGTCTTGAAGTTTAAAAAAATTTAAAATTGATCAATCATATTCTAAGTGGCGTAAGTCCAGATTTTATTTTTTTAAAAAACGAATATTTGTGTTTATAAAAAGATTCACACGAAATGTAGGACTTTTGACTAATTTTTTAAGTTAATAAAAAAATAAACATTTCCTAGTGTACTTACATCATTAGTTAAATAAAGTTTTTAGAATGAATAATGCGCATAATGCGCATAATGCAAAAGCCAAAGTAGAATTTGTATAGCTAACCACCAGTAGGGTATAAGGCCTGGACCGAATTATCCAACGAGGATCAGACAGGCAATTTTTTGACTGCCTGTACTTTTCTAAAAAAAAATGAAATAACCATCTTATATAATTGTTCCCGCCGAATCCGGTAATGCTAATTAAAAATTTTTTTACGAATAAGTTACAAATTGACATTAAAAATATAAAACACTTATTAAAAGACCGAATACGCATTGCAAAATTATATTACATAAGTGGAGAGAATTCTATCATATTTATAATAGTTGTTTGAATGGCACTACCATCAAGGGTGAACAGGTATTCGTATCAATCTGTCAGGTGTGAATGGCACGGTAGACGAACATTTTCTTTATCTAAAGGTGCAAAAAATTGAGGTTTTCGAATTAAAAATATATCATTTTGGATCAAAAGTTTGGATAATCACAAAAAATACGGCATTCTATTTTAAAAAAATATTAAAATGACCCCTAGCAGTTTTACCTATTTATTAATTGGTTTTTAATCATGATTTTTGGATTTAGCGGGAAAAAATATATAAGATGGCTATTTTAGTTCCTTTTTTGTTATAAAAGTACAGGCAGAGTCGAAAATGAGGCCTGTCTACTCCTCATTGAATAAGCCTGTACAAACCACAAGAATATCACCATGGTTTATATCTTAGTTGGATTTTTCTTTAATCGTTGATATATATCAGCCAATTAACAATAATCACAAAAGAGAAAAACGACGACTAAACCTGATTTGCAATGTTGTTCGTACAAAGACAACAGATATACTGAAAAAATGCAATCCGAAGCATCATAATACTGATCTGGATTTTAAAAACTTTAACATTTTGTGTAAAAAAAGGAATAAGGTTACGAATAAAAGAGTTAATTATTTAAATTAAATCTTAAATATATTTTCAGATAAGTATCCTATTTTCTATTTAACATTATTGGATAGTTTTAAAACATATTTTGTATGGGGTCATCCCACAAGGACTAAACATGGCCATATTTGCGGCTTTCCTTGCATTAAAAAAACTGTGAAATAGCTATTAGTTAATTTATTGGTTCGTTTTAAAAAGCGTCTCATTTTTCTTGATACATTTAAATAGAAGGGATTTTATAGCAGTAATAATTTAATTCATATAAGAAATTCCTAAAACGCCAACACAAAAAGGTAATTTTTATTAAATTCTAAAATTTGCTTTTACTTTTAATACATATTGATAAAAGTGAAACATGTCGTCGGCCCTAAGGCAAATATGCGAATTTCATTTGGGTGCATGCAAACCATAAATGTAAAAATTAAACCTCCATGCGCGGACTTAAAATAGTTTCGTGACGGTATGAAAAGTAACAAACGTTGGATCGCTTTGCGGATCGATTTCGGGACTGTCAAATCAAAAGTTTTTGAATTTTTTGTTTTGAAAATATAACCCAACATTTCTACTTATTATTTTTGTGATCAAAGTTAGCAAATATCACTCATAATATCGTCACTCATCTTTAAAGATAATTAAATTTAATGATGTGCTTAGGAGGTGTAAAAATTAATGCTTTTGAATAATTAAACAAGCGAGGAAACAGGAAATGCTAAAGCACGTTGCACGCTATTCGCTAAATAAAGTTAGGATTATGCAGAAAAATTAAATTAAATTAAAATAAGTTAAAGTCACACAAGAAAAGATAAACATTATGTGATCAAATGGTTTTAATTAAACACATAAATTAAAAATTAAGTTAAGTTAAAAAATAACCAACTTTTAACTTTCTTAACTTATTTTATTTTTTTAACCTTATCATAAAATGAAATAAACGTTTCCTTTTTAAAATAATTAAACTCCCACACAATAACATATCATAAAATAGGCTTACAGAAACTCGTCTTTCCCATGCGTTATAAAAAAATGTAACAAAATTATATATTTTTTAGACAAATATTTATTTAGGAAGTTAACAAATTACCGGACAGCTGCCAGAGAGTGCACCAATAAAATAGAAATCACGAAAACCCTATAAACTGTGATTTGCCCTACGTATGCTAAATTTTATTGTTATTTTTAAACTGATTGGCATGTTTTCACACAAATGTCTTAATTTATATTAACTTAATTTTTGTTAACTTAACTTAACTTTTCTGCATAATCCTACCTTAACAGTAAACACTTTAGTAATCTGTGAGTAAACATATGAAGATGAAATATGAAAAAATACAATAAACATGAAACAGCTGTTAAAAATCAAAAATCCAGTGCCAAGATGCTCAATGCGCAAGTCAACCCAAACAGTTTTTAATTGAGGCCATGTATCGGAATTACCGTTCTGAAACCGTAACATAAACGATCCCAAGTTTTGTTGGTACACAAACAGGATCGTCCGATAACCTTCACGTCTCTGTTGGAACGCACTTTAATCACTGCGCATGAGCGTGATCGTTCGGTGACGGTTTTTCGTCGTGCTGGAACAAACCTTTTGATTAATTTAGTGACACTGAAGAAATAATGAACGCGAGAACACTAAACTTATTCTGAAATAGTGACCAGTAAAAAAAGTAAAAAGTTGTTCTACTTTTTTGTGCAGTTTGACAATTTTTATTAAAGACTAAATGTAAACTGGAGTGTGAGAACAGCGTGTTTATTATTTGTGAACTTTTAGTTATATTCTTCCAGGTTAATTTTTACAAAATTTAAAGTATATTTACATTTAACATGTTAAAATGGCGTTTCATT
Organism: Listronotus oregonensis; assembly: GCA_019359885.1. Taxonomy (NCBI): domain Eukaryota; kingdom Metazoa; phylum Arthropoda; class Insecta; order Coleoptera; family Curculionidae; genus Listronotus; species Listronotus oregonensis. The sequence goes on from JAHBCN010000049.1 coordinate 20,872, forward strand.
GGAGGGACGAGAATGCCGATATTTTATTAATTAGTTTTAAATTTTTGTTCATTTATTCTTAAATGATGTTTGTATGTTTCTGTGTCTTCCAATTCCTTTAATATGTGTTTATTAGTACCTGAATCATTCAGACGTAATGTCCACTGTTTCACATTCGACATTTTCTTCTTTTTTGATTTAACAATGTTATCGAATTTAGGAGAACTACTAAAAAATGAACGTTATTAGCAGCGCTAATATTTGGTTTTAAATGACAGGACTTAGTGGTAACGTTGACAATTATTTGAATAAAGACGTCATAACCAAAGTCAACCGTACCCGCCTAAATACAGTGGTAAATACATTTTTTTTTTTTTGGTTATAATTGGTTCAACGTCTATATTCGATTTATCTTTTGTAATTCATTTGCTAAAGCTATGGTTTTCCAGAAGAGCGGTGCCATAATTGAGAGACTGTTGTATGACTGCCGTATTTTTCTCCGCCAATAAATATAACTGTCGTTATAGCGTTGAACACAGATGTAAAGTTAGAATTAAACGTGCATTTTTGTCGTGAAAACGAGAAAAATGGCGCTTTTTAGAAATGAACGTATTTGATCTGGCTATCGTTATAGCAATGTTTTTAGAAGACAAAGAATCTACTTCTTTGGCTGAAGATGAAAAGAGATCAAAAGAATCTAAGTTATATAAATATCCATCTCACAGATTTTAATTATTCGTATTATCTAGAGAGAGCAATGGTACTGATGTAGTGTAAGTGTGGTCAAATTCGAAATATGCATGCAGGGGACATGATTTAAAACACTTTTAAGGTTTACAATACTCAAACGAGTCTATTTAACCCATCGTACTTTCGTTGCTGTGTTGTTTACCGCCTCAAAAAACCACTTACATACAAAATGTTCAGTAGAGTTATTTAACGGTCGCTCTATTACGGCACCGCTCTCCTAGGAAACCATAACTGAAAACAACTTCGCAAATAACAGGAGACACTTTTTTCTTAGTAAGCATTTTACAAAACTATTTAATATTTCTCCACAGACCAGAACAGAAAAATGAAACATGTGAACAACCATCATCAATATAATATCCCTTTTTACTATAACCGGTTCATGCTTTAAAATATATTTAGTATAAATAAAACGATTGAACAACATCGTCTACTTTTATTGTCATTATCAGTGAATTAGTTTAAATGTTTTAGCGAGACTGTCACGTCAGAACCCGCCTTAACAAAAAAAACCCAAATGTGATTTATTTTGAAATTTTACAATACTAAAATCACGAATAAGCCAATTTGAACATTACAAGAAAAGTCTTAAACACGGACGGCCCTGTCCAGTCCTCTCTGGATAACCCTGTACTGCCTAGACATTAGTAAACATGAAAATATGAAATGTTTTATGATAATCAGTGCTATGATGTAACGTTGAGTTATATAACCCTAGGGTTATTTAACTCCAACGCTTCATCATAGCACTGATTGTGAATTCAATTCAAAACTAATAAAAAAAAATAATTTGTTTTTTGTGCTGCTGGATCATAAATTAAATATTTTACTACTAACTTTATTTATTTTAAAACTTAGACAAGTAATAAATAAATTCTATAGCAATCAACTTAAGAGCTTTTCTAATTTGCAGTTACTTTATTTAAAATATTTACATTTTAATTTTAAACTAAAATTACTTAAAATCATTAAAATCTACATACATTATTTTTTTAGTATAAGTTTTTGCCACTGATTATAGAGCAAAATATAGCCATCTTGGAACAATTATAGTCAGTTATGCCATTTAGTCGATATATACGCGATGAATAACCTTTCGAAAAGTTCAATTTAGCACACTAACGGCCGAGTGATAATCGCGTTGTTAAAGTTAGCAATAGACTTAAACATGGGTTAAAAACAAAGAGGGAAAAATAAAAAAAACTTGACAACGTAGCACATTTCAAGGCAACTGGATGACAAAAAATAATTTAGTCCGGAATTTTGCTTTAAAAATCAATAAATCATATAAAACAATACTTACTTTGCACTTGCTTACTTTGAAAAAAATAGGTTTGGCACTCTAACAAAGTCATTTTATATATTTTCTTCAAAAACAAGCAGTACGATAGATAGCTCAAATGACCAATACTGCAGAACTTAAATTGTTTTTTTTAAAGGTTCTTTAATATAACTCATACTTATTACATTTTATTGATAAATTCAGTGATGGAAAGAAAATAAGACGTTTTTTACTTTCAACAGAACAGGCAAAACTTCTATTAAATAATCTTTTCTCCTTATACTACTTACGACATCTATACTTTATATTAGACACGTAGTAACAGATATTGATCTAATATCTTAACTTCTCAAAATCTTAAGTGTCGACATTTTTACTTGAATCTGACTTATAAAATGTTCCTTTAACATTCAGGTAGTATTACCTCTAGAGTAGACAAAATCTTAAAATAAAATTCGTCGACTACTCAGCAAGTAGAGTAAGAGAGAAAATTTAAGGAGTATATACCCCACTTGGCATGCTGATTGGTCGGCATGGTATATACCATTCTCCGCCACCATGTAGAGCGTGGGAAAATGTTGTACTTTTATTCTTATTTCACTCTTACGCACATTGTTCGCACGAGTTCAAGCTGCCTCAGCAATGTATGTCAAGAAGCTTTTCAGTGATGACAATTTTTTTCGCGCCTTAGAGCATGGTCTGCTCCAAAAAGTTTAACCACTTCAAATGGTCATTAGTCAAGTTCAACTAGATGGTCATTAATGACTTATACGGGAACAGTGTAAAACGCTTTGTACTCCTACTATAAATTCTTATGAAACTCATCTAGCTCGTGTACAATTATTATGTATATGCGTTAAAATCAATTTACATTGCGATGCAAAATTCCTAGATTAAATTTCTATAAGTCTAATAAGGCATTGGGGCGAGTCGGAAATATACCGCAGTGGGTTTCTCCCTGTGTTTTTAGTACCGCATGTTATAGCTTTGGACACGCCTTAACCTAAGAATCAAGAAGTGTTTACTAGGTTAATTTTTTTAATTTATATTAATACATATATAAATACGCAAATAAAACATAAAATTATTTTAATTCTTTTGTTTTAAAAAGAATAGATGGATATAAACAGCAAAAATTCTTTAAAATAAATAGTTCTATTCTACTAGTATTTATTTAATTAAAACAGGAATTTTCTAGGAAAATAAAGCAAATATTTTGTCTATTCTAGATGTAATACTACCTAAATTTATCAATAAAATGTAATAAGCATGATTTATATTAAAAACCTGTTAAAAAACAAATTTAAAGAAGTTCTGCAGTAGAGGTCATTTGAGCTTTACATTGTATTGCTTGTTTTTAAAGAAAATATATAAAATGATTTTGTTAGAGTGTCAAACCAATTTTTTTTTATATTCTGTGCAAGGTAATTATTTTTTGTTATATGTTTAATTGGTTTTTAACGCAAAATCCCGAACTAATGACAAATAGTTAACATTTAAAAAGTTCTGCCCTGTTGCCAAAAGTTTCTATTTTTACCTCTTTTAAATTTAACACATTGTTTGGTCCACTGCTAACTTTAACAACGCGATCATCACTCGGCCGTAAGTGTGGTCTTTCCAAAACTACTATTTTTTAACAAAAGCCAAAGTCTAGCTTGGCCCTTAGGACGACCAACAGACAGATGTACACGTATGCCGATAATTTTTCAACATATTTGATCCGCGTATATTCCATATTCATTATTTAGAAGGCCATATTGGGTAGGATTGGTTCCTTTTTTCTTTGATTGGCTGACTGTCTAGTTAGCTATATGAGCAGGTTATGTGCTTAATTAAGTTACATAAAAAATTATATTTGAGTTGTTTCTTGAGAACTACTTAGACTTTTGGCATCTTTCAAACTACCACTGCCAATCTCCTTATCGTTATGATGCAATTCTTCGGCTTTGTCTTTATTTAAGTGTCTGTTACTGTCAGTCACCCATAAAAGTGTTCCTTTTTTTAAAGTTAAGCATAGATAAGCACTGGCAACAACGCCTAGCAATAAAAAAACTGCCAGGACACAAGAACCTATGACAAAAGTGACTGTGTAGTCTGTGGTGTCTTCCGGTGGTTCAATGGAGTCTGGTAGGTTAGGTTTGGAGCATTTTCGTGAAGAATTATCCGAAAATCCATCAGGTGGTTAATCTAAAACGAAAGTTTATATTAAAATAAATTTCTACAGGAAATTAAATTTTGGATTTGAACAAATATGTTTTTTTTTTTAATCTTTTATGACAGCTCACGAAGGATTATTATATATGTATATTATATCCTACGGATTATATATACATATATAAACCTAAGTACCGTGAGTGCCGGGTTTTCCGGTGTTTAACCCATTTCTTCCCAGTTGTTCCGTCAACGTTGTCCAAGCACTGAAACATGCAAATATTGCATTTCACAGCACCTTTTAGACAACTCGGTAGTGCCACCACGGACGTTATTTTTAAATAACTACTACCTAAAAGTGTCTCTCCGGCACTGGAAAACGAACCCGGATCGCCGCCGGGCCCGCAAGCCGAAACTCTGACCACTACGCTACCGGAGTTACAATGGTAACGATATTTTTCGAATAATTAGGCATCGGTCCCAGCTTTAAACTGGAAAAATACTTTTCTGAAACTTTGTGAATGGATTTATGGTGGCGTACCTAACGTACAACTTTTTTTATCTTCTAAAATTCTGAGTTTTTGATGTGGCATGCGTCAAATATGTTTGGGCGTAGGTCAGAGCAAATGACCCTAGATATTTATAGACCAGTATACAGGGCCGCCGCCAGAAAAAAATTTAGAGAGGGTCAAAAAGTTTAAGTCAATTTACTAGTCTAGAATTAATTATATTAAAAACATAAATAAATATATTACAACTTTAATTTCTAAATAAAAACACAGTCGCACAAAACAAAATTGTGTCAGACTAAGATTTTCTGGAGTTTTTTTTTTCACACTAAACACAAATCTGAAGTAAAAATTGGCGGTAAAACAGCAACTAATTGTGAAAAGGCCGATAATTACCGATTTTTTTTTAAATTTAAAACGTCAATATCCTCAAAACTATAAAAGATAAATGAAACTTAATGCATAAACTATGTATTTTTAGAAGACCTTTAGTTTAAGTTATATAACATTTTTGTCTAAATGTAATATTTTTCGAGTTATATTCAAAAAACCGAATTTTCAGGATTTTTTCAAGGTATACCTCTGAAAAAAATTTGAAAATTATTTTTTTTTATGTATGGATTTTTTTTTGCAAATTTTAAGTCATTTAGGTTTTAAATAAATAAAATAAATGTTTTTTATATAAATATATATATTATATATATATATATATATATATATATATATATATATATATATATATATATATATATATATATATATATATATATATATATATATATATATATATATATATATATATATATATATATATATATATATATATATATATATATATATATATATATATATATATATTTATATATTTATATATATATATATATATATATATATATATATATATATATATATATATATATATATATATATATATATATATATATATATATATATATATATATATATATATATATATATATATATATATATATATTTATTTTGGACTGAAATTTTTTGTCTAAATTACATTTTCGTTCATATCTCCTTTATTATTTATCTTATCAAAAATGGTTATGTAACTTTTTTATAGACAATTTAAAAACCTCTTTGTTTTGTGTTATGAAATTTTTTGTATCTCTTATAGTATATATAGTCATAGTCCAAACATTTCGTGGTAGCAGATTTCTGCCGGTAAATGTACCGTGTCGGTCTTTTGAAGTTTTTTCGATTTTTTTCTTTTTGACCCCCAATTTTGACTTTAGATTCGTGTTTAGCGGAAAAAAATACGCCAGAAAATCTTAGTTTAACACCCAGCACACATCACTTTTTTGTGGACCTATGTAATCATACTCATTTAAATTCATAGACGATATTGTAAAATTTAAGGATTTAGAAGCGTATTTTTTATTTTAGGTAATTTTTAAAGACCCAGGGGGGTCGACGGACACCTCCTGACCCCCCCTGCCGGCGGCCTTGCCAATATACAATGCATATATACAATACCCATCTAGCAACTGAGTAAAAATCAGCCGATTATTTACAGGATCCGCTGTCGTTTAGCGTTTATTAATTTGAAAAACTACAAAAAAAAATGAATAAGGTAATTTTTTGGAAGTGTGGTTCACCCCATTTTTGGCTATAAAAAATTGAAAAATTAAGAGATTGAACTTTTTTTATTCTGTTCGACGGCGCATTTATGATAAAAAAATACAATGTAGCAAGGAAAACCTAACCAAAACTAACCAGAACTAGGTAATTGTTTGGAAGTTGTTGTTTGTCAGTTCTTTGTTAGTTTTTTCTATAAAAAACTTCATTCCTGTCAAACGGAAAAAAACAAAATAATTTAAAAATTTTAAAAAAAATTTAAATTTTATTAAAAAAATAAAAAACAAAAATTCTTTTCCAAATTTACCCTTTTTTTTTTTAAAAATTTAATTTTTTATTAAAAAAAAAATTTTTTTTTTTTTTTTTCTTTTTTTTAAAGGAACCCCTTTTTTTTTAAGGATTTAAAACCCAAATTTTGGGCCCCTTTTTGGGGCCCCTTTTTTTCCTTGGTTTTTTTTAATTAAATTTTTTTTTGAATTTCCCTTTTTAAAAAAAATTTTTTTTGAAAAATTTTTTTAAGTTTTTTTTTTTAAAAATTAAAATTTTTAAATTTTATTTTAAATTTTTTAAAAATTTAAAAATTTTTAAAAAAAATTAATTAAAAAAATTTAAAATTTTTTTTAAAATTTTTTTTTTTTTAATTTTTTTTCTTTTTGGAAAACGTTTTTTTAATTTTTTTTTTTTTTTTTTTAAAAAAAAAATTTTTTTTTCAAATTTTGAAATTTTTTTTTGTTTTCTTTTTTTAAATTTTTTTAAAAAATTTTTTAAAAAACCCTTTTTTTTTTTTTAAAAAAATTTTTTTTTAAAATTTTTAAAATTTTTTTTTAAAAAACCCAAAATTTTCATTTTTTTTAAATTTTTTTTAAAAAATTTTTTTTTAAAAATGGTTTTTTTTTTAAAAATCTTTTTTTCCCTTTTTAAAAAAATTTTTTAATTTTTGGGGGCCAAAACTTAAGGGAAAATTTTTAATTTTTTTTTAAAATTTTAAATTAATTTAAAAAAAAAATTTAAAAATTTTAAATTTTTTTTAAATTTATTTTTTTTTTTTTTAATTTTATTTTTTTAAATTTTTAAAAATTTTTTTTTTTAAATTTAATTTTTTTTTTAAAAAATTTTTTTTTTTAAATTTAAAAAAAAATTTTTTATAATTAAATTCCCCCCCCTTTTTTTTCCCGGGGTTTTCAAAATTTTGGGGGGTTTATTGCTTTTTTTTTTTTTTTTAAAAAAAATTTTTTAAAAAAGGGGCATGGTTTCGCATTATTTGCTTCAATGAAATAGTGAGTCATGCGACACCTCATTTTGAAGGTCTTTTTTATGTTTAATTCAACCTGCGATTTTGAAAACATTTGATTCATTTATTTTGAAATGGCGACCAGTTTTAAATTTGAACTCCTTATTACGTATCTTCGGAAGGTAGGTAAGTATTTTTTATCTTCACATGCAATTATTAATTAGTTAGTGCTATGGTTACCTGATATTTGTCATTCTAAAACGTGTATGTCAAGTTGTTTCAAAACTTTCAAAAATATCATTGAATTGAAATGGCGCGTCCGTTAGAAGAAAAAATTGAAGCAGTTATCATCTTTGGCGAGGCTAATCGGAATTATCATAATGCAGTTCGCATCTTTCATGAACGCTTTCCTGGACGGCCAATATGCAGGAAATACTTTCAGAAGCTTATGTCAAAGTTTCAAGTATTAGGTACGGTAAAAGATGCCCCAAGATCTGGAAGGCCCAAAATTCCCGAAGATGTTAAAGTGCAGGTCCTAGCTGAAATGGTAGTTTCTCCCCAGCAAAATACTAAGGACGTAGCTGACACATGCAATATTTCACGTTCTTCCGTTAAGAAAATTTTAAAAAGTTATAAATTCCATCCCTACAAGATGAGAATTGTCCACGAATTAACAGAAGATGATCCTGACAGGCGATTACAGTTTTGCGAGATTATGGCACACAAGATTGAAGAAAACCCCAATTATCTGAGGCATATTTGCTTCAGCGATGAAAGTATCTTTTTTCTGAATGGAATAGTCAATACTCAAAATTGCAGGTATTGGAGTGATGAAAACCCCCATCTGTTTCGCGAAGGACATAGTCAATTTTCTCAAAAATTAAATGTTTGGGCGGGCATTTTGGGTGATTATATTATAGGTCCCATATTTTTGGAAGGAAATTTAAACGGCCCCACATATCTTCGAATGCTTCAAGACACCATTACTCCACTTATTGAAGATGTTGTTGCTCAAAATCCATTTGAATTTCAATTAGAAATTACGTTTCAACAGGATGGCGCCCCGCCTCCTTATTTCAGAGATGTTAGAAATTACCTTGATACAACCTATCCGAATAGGTGGATTGGTTGCCGAGGTCCGACATAGTGGCCAGCTCGCTCACCGGACTTGACACTCCTTGATTATTTTCTATGAGCTACGTCAAGTCTTAAGTTTATAAAACAGCTCCTGATTCTCTAGAGATCACCTTCGACAACGTATCATCGATGTGTGTGCAGGAATAACCCCTGCAACCCTGCATAATGTTAGGGAAGAATTCTCTAACAGAATGTTCTATTGTCAAGAGGTCCAAGGTGGACATTTCCAACATCTTTTAAAGTAAATATTTGACATTTTTTTCTTCTTTCTCACTTTTTATTTTTCTATTAGTTCTAATTTGTTAACTTTTTTAAATTTGTTTAATTAGTTATTAATTCAAAAAAAAATAGTTATTAATTAAACTAATTAATTAGTTTTGTATTAGCTACTTACCTAAAATTTTTGTATGTTACCAGTAGGTACATTGTAAACTCAAAAAATAACCAAAAAATAAATTATTGGTCGCGATTTCAAAATAAATGAACCAAATGTTTTCAAAATCGGAATAAAAAGACCTTCAAAATGAGGTTTCGCATGACCCACTATTTCATTTAAGAAAATAATGCGAAACCATGCCCAGCTGTCATTTTGACATGTAAGTTGTCATTTTCAACTAAAAAAATAGAAAATTGTCTGATATAACACCGCGCCAAATTTCATCGCAATATACCCAACGGTTCAAAAGTTAAAGGGGGGACGACGGACTTTATGTCCTCACTGTATATGTTATAGAGCAAAATAAAAACCAACATTATTTATTATTGTTTGGTTATACTTTAATTTCATGTTAAAATAAAATTATGTGTTGCTTAAGATAAGCTGTCAAGATCCACCAGTTAAACCCAACTTTAAACATAATTAATTGTAATTGGTAAATATATATGCTTTTTACGATGTCAGTCGAATTAAGTTTAAATAGATCTGCTTTCATAAGTTGTAAGACATAAAACAGTTACTCTGGTTCAGATTCACATACCGAAGTTTCTAATTAGTTTTACAAGTAATTAATGCTTTACGGTTCTGGAAAGTACTGAATCAATTAAATATTGCTTTTGGTGTAAATAATTGGTATATATAGTTTTTTTACTGCAGTTTTTTTTATGGTATATACAGGACTGGTGTTAAAAAAAGTATATGTCAGAATGTCAGATGCAATGACGTTATAGAGCTCAATTTACTTTTTTATATTTACTATTTTTATTGTCTCCCTTTCATAGTGTCTGTGTGTAGTGTCTTTTATATAAGTCATCCCGATGCAACCCAGGATGCGTAGCAAATATACCCCTTAATTTATACAGGTCAAAAATAAGATAAAAATATTGTATAGATAGGTCCAAAACGGCACCAAGATAAGTAACGGCAAAATATTGTGTGTGAAAAAAATTTTTAGAGTTAGAATTTTCCTTTTATTTTCAAATCAGGTTTTTCGAATGAAATGAAACTTTGCACAGTTAAAACCTTGATTGAAATACACCTTTTGATGACAAACTTTTGTTCCTGTTATGGACCAGTGGCGTAGCTTCTGGCAATTTTATTCATCTTTTTACAATTATTTCGTACAGAAGAATAATATACAGAAGACATCGGCGTTCAAAATTCAAAAGCATTTTTTAAAAGAAGAAATACAATAACGCTTAGGATAATATTTTTTTAAGAAAATTACCCTGATTAAATTTTAAAGTAAAAAGAGAACAAAGTAAGTCATAAATAACAAAATCTATAAACATAAGCATTGTAATATTTTTTTGTTTAATTTAAACAATTTTAATATGTCATGTCATTATAATAAAAACCTTAAGTTTTCCTTTCGACCTACTAACTTACGATGTATTTGGTACTTATATTATTAGTAATTTGGTACATAATTTTTTTTGTCTGTTTCTTCAAGGACAATTACAAAAATTTTTATAGTGCGTTAAGAACCTACTTAAAATTGTTCATCAGCTCTCGGACTATAAAGATTTTTACCACCTAAGCCATTGCAAGCCGTGTTTATAATATGCAGATTTTCTGGACATGACAGAGTTATTTTATATCTAAATATGTAGACTACTTAATTTGGTATTTCTTATTTCACTTATGCATTAATTTTTTTGAAAATGTTCATATCCAGTATTAAATAAAAAAAATGGTAAGATTTTATGAATTGGGATAGGTATGGATGGATATTTTTGCTTTTTTAAATTTAAGAAAGTAACTACTTAAAATATCAGGACATTAATTAATTAGCCTTTAAAAGACCTTAGTTACTTGATATTTTTGATAACTAAACGTATTTTAATATAAAATTAACAATCTTATTGTTTACATTTTTTTATCAAATACCACTTAGCATTAATTAAAAACAGAAACTTTCTGCTCGCACCTGAATATTTTAGGAAATTATCCCTCGTCTGTGAATCCTTATAAATCTCTTTATTTAGGGCAAGTCTTATTTACGAGAAATTTATATCCTGAAAAATGAAGCTACAGGTCCGAAATAAAAATAAAGTTAAAAGTAATATCTAAAAATCACGTGTCTTATGAAAAAGTTATATTAGGTATTGTATAAAAGAAAATATTAAACATTTTCGGTATAGTTATTTTCCTAATTAGTGCACAAAGTCATACTTTTCCGCACGCCAAAGCAGTTAGGCGAACGACGCGAAGCGGAGTTCGGGTAAGCTTTAAGTGCGGAAAGTCACTTTGCGCAAGTATTAGGAAGAATACTTTTTCTACGAGCGTTTTATTAAAGAATATGATTATTAGAAATATACCAATATTTCAGTAAAAATTAAATATCCAAAGTAAATAATTAAATTTTTATTTAAACTGATTATACAAAAAAAAACTATTATTAATTATTATTAACAATATAAACGTTAAAAATACAATTAGTTGCACGTTGAAGGTTTATGGCCGATTTCAAATGATTTCTTAGGAACGTCGATGATGGTTTGCTGCTCGATGTTAAGACGAAGGACATTTCATCTGGCTTTTTGTAGCCTGTTGATTCTTCAATGTATCCCTCGGCTACCGTTGTTGATTTTCAACCGCCCAACCGCTTTATATCTATGAGTCCTTTTCCGGAATTTGCAAGTAACGTTGCAGAAAATCGCCGGAAGCTGTGGCCGGTATATAGCTCTGGATTCGGCAACTTTAAAAATGCTGCTATCTCAAAAGGCATCTGTGTGCAAATTCCCCTTTTGAAATATACGAAAAACAGTTGATGTGTTGTCGGTGGCCGTAATGCTGTATACTTCCGATATAAGAACAAATACTTTCCGTCGTTGACCTCTTTAGAGAGGACGAAAGTACGTAAGGTATAGTTTTTTGCGTCTGGAATCTTCACAACAATTAGGTTGCCTTTGTCCTCGATGTCGAATGTTTTCATATTTGCGAGTTCTTCTCGTCTGCAGGCGCCAGCAAGTCCGAAAATGGTCGCAATTTTTATCAAAAGATATATTTCATCAGATGCTTTATTAATAAATGTAGATATTTCTTCTTTTAAAAAAATCCTTGAGTTTTTTGGCCGAAAGCCTACATTTTGTTTCTTAATAAATGCTGCTAACTTATAAAACTTGCCGATATCTACATTTTTCTTGATCTTTAAAACACTTTTTAGCATGAACTATTTCGACCATAAAGTATTTGGACTAAATTCCTTGCTTAATTTGAAAAAATAGGCTATAAGTACCTCCTCTTTCAAAGTTCTAACGCCTGTTTCTTCACACCATGTTTCAAATGAATTATACTGTTTCTCGAACTTTTCTTTTGATTTTGCCGACAGGAGCTCTAAGTTGGCCAAACTTGCGGCTTTTAAAACATCGTCTGGCAATTCTTCCTCCATTCTTAGAAACCTATTTTAAACTTTTTACCGAATTTTCTGATGCTTCCGTGACATTAGAAAATGTTTGTAGTTGGTTGCTGCAGCAACAAGAAAAATTCTATCTAAAATTCAATAAAGCACAATAAAAGAATATGTAGACCCTTTTTTTTAAATATTACTTCATCCAGAAGTTATTAATACATTAAAAAGTCGACCATAAATACGGCAAATATGCAGAACGAAAATGCGTGCGCAAAAAGTTTCCGTGCGCAAAGTAAAACTTTCCGCACTCATTTGCGTGCGCAAAGTACGTATTTTGTGCACGCAAGTAGAAAAAATATTTTCGGGGATTTTTTTTTATATTTATGAGTTTTAAAGTAATTTGGACTTATTATAAATTAATCCTAATTGTCCTTAAAAAAAAAACTAATTCCTTACTTCCTACAACTTCCAAGTTATAAATTTTATTTACTTATTAGTCAGATAAATGGTTTTTTTCCTCTAATATGTAACCAAATAAAACTGAACAGGGCCATTTTTGTGGCTTTCCTTGTATAAAAAAAGTCAAATCGTCTTCTTTTGTATTTGTTTCCTAGAGTTTATAAAAATACTGAAGAAAAAATTTCAATTAAAACAAAAAAGATACGACATAAAAATTAACATTTTCTTAATGGGACACCTTATTTATTGGTTTGTTTTTATACGTTTCAATAAACCGAAATTCGTATTTATTTTTAGTAACAAGGAACCCTATTTAATTATATGTTCTACTTTTGTTATATTATTATGTATTAAAAGTAGTAAGTAATAAAAGCTAGACTTTGACAGAATATTGACTTCTTGTGGTTTAGCATTTTAATTGTAACCTTTTTTCTATGTTCTAATTTAAATTGCAAATTTTTTATATGGAATAATTTAATTTTGTTTTTACCAAAAAATAATAAAAAACCCTACATATATCGTCTTTAAAACCAAACCAATAAATAAGGAAAATAAGAAAAGTTTTAATTTTATGTCGTATCCCTTTTGTTGCAATTCAAATTATTTTCTTAAGTGTTCTTTAGGTTTCTGCGGGAAAAATATTTAAGATAAGATGACCATTTCACTTTTTTAAAATTTAAAACAAATTACAAATATTGTCCCGTTCAGTCCTTGTTAATTTTGTATTTATACTATTAACCTCATTTCGATAATACAAATCTATAGGCACGGTAGTGCGCCAGGCCAAGCTCCGGCCTACCGCACGAATGTGCTTATTTTACACGAAATTTTTTAGCCTATTTTCCCCCTGTCATAACTTCAGTCTCGTTTCACATAAAGGTATGATATTTGGTATGTAAATTCACAAAAGTATTCTAGTAATCTGCGAAAAAAATTAAGAAAGTTATGTTAAGTGATCTCTGAGATTTTCTGAACAAAATTGTGGACAGAACAGAGAGAGATTTTTGGATAGGAACTTGGCCTTTATTTAGGTAAGTGTTTTTGGTGGGATTTAAATTTACTTGGCAAGTGGATATCACAAAAGACAGGAATTATTTGGGCAACCGAAAATGAGCCCACAGGAATATATCAACCAACCAGTCTCGGGGTTATACAGATTTGTAGAAAGAACAAGACTAATGAGAGGATTGGTATAAAAGATAATGGGAGATTAGGCACAAAAAGCCCAAGAAGCTGCCCTGCCTCCGTTAGTAAATCTAGACGGCTCCCATTGAAGAAGAAGATATGGCGTCATCGACAATTTTTAATTCAGTTAATCAAAACGATTTTCTCAAAAACTTTTTTAGGTAGAAAATTTTAAAAATCCTGAGTTGGCATGTGAAAGTTATTTTGGTTTAATCTGTTCATCAATTTTTAAAACAGTTGACTTTAGTTACATGGCATTTTATTTTTATCATATTACACGTTTAAAATTCGTCATAGACGAATTTTTTTCTTAGATGTCCACAAATATTATTTAAAAAATGAATCCGCCGCTATAATGTATGGAACATATTCCTAATTACTGCTTCAGCTAAAAAATCTTGAAATGTTCATCTTTGTTATAATGTTGATATTGCAGAAACTTTATATTATTATAATCATTATGGTCTGTAGTAAGTTAAACTACATTTATAAGCAAAAAAAACTATAATTATAGTTTTCCAAAAAAGTTACGCTGTATAACTTTTTTTCCAGTCATCACTGATTTATTGTTTTGTACAATATAGCGTATTGCGTTTTCCAACTGGGCATGAAAGAAATAAAAAGAAAACAAAAGGTTACACAGCAAATAAAAGCTCTGATCAATTGTTAGAAATGTCACTCTATCTGTCGGGTACCTTCAATTTGATTTATTGTTTTGTTTTTCTTTTTATTCAAGCAAGCAATAATAAAGGATTTAACAAAAAAAAAGAGCAAAAGCAATTTTTATTTTATTTTTAAAATTGATGCCCTATTTTTATTTAATTTTGTAATTAATTTTGGTAATTGTTTAAAACCGCGGCTCCACCTATTCTTGGCTATAAAAAACCGAAAAATAGAGATACTGATATATTTTTTTCTAATTTATGGAGCAGTTACTAATATTTTAAAAAACATAAAAAATCGAATTGAACTTCGTTTTTTTAAACGGAACACCCTGTATTTGATTCAGTTTTTGAGTTCTGCTTAAAATTGTGTATACTTTTTGTTAAAAGTATTTTTTTCTAACGATAACAGTTTCTGAAAGAATTAAGATTAAAGTAATACTTAATGTGTTTTACCTACAAATCCCTGCACATGTAAGCTTACCTGGAATATCTGACATTGTCAATATTTTTACACAACTTATGTACACAAAATGGATCATTCAACTAAAACCCAAAGAATCGAAATTTTAATGATACTGGGTTATGGGGACAGAATGAGAACACAACAAGAAGTTGGTAATATTTTTAATCACAAATATCCTGACAGAAATCCGTTAACAAGATCTGCTGTAAGCAAAGTTTTTAAAAAATTCCGTGAATCTGGACACGTAAAAGATGCTGCACACTCTGGCCGACCTAAAAATTCAACAGATGGTGATAAGGCTCTGAACGTTTTGTTGAGTTTAGATTAAAATCCCCACCTTTCTACCAGAATACTGGGAGAAGAAAATCACATTTCCCATATGTCAGTAGACCGCCTGCTAAAAGCCGAAAAGTTTCATCCCTACAAAATAAGACTGGTACAAGAGCTCTCAGAAGACGACTATGACAGACGCTTGCAATTTTGTAAAATTATGATGGAGCGCTGCAACGCCAATCCAGATTTTGTCCCCCAGATAGTCTTCTCTGACGAATCAACCTTTTTTTTAAACAGAACTGTTAATAGACATTATTGTCGTTATTGGGCCAGGAAAAACCCTCACTGGAAACGCGAAAATCACACCCAGTTCCCTTGAAAAGTAAATGTTTGGGCTGGTATAATAGGTCGAAGAATAACTTGCCCATTCTTCATGGAAGAGACGTTAAATGGGGAAAGATACCTGCAGCTTTTAAGAAATGAAATTGTCCCGGCTCTTGTGCAACTATTTCCAAATTATTTTAAGTTGTGTTAATTTAATTTTTCTACTATTACACTCGCCTACGGCTCGCCCGACAAACTTTCTCATTTGTAAAAAAAGTAATACTTTACTTTTTTTTTGATTATTTTAAAATGATATTTTAGGCAATAATCAAGCACCAAGTAACGAAATATGGTTTCAGCAGGATGGAGCCCCACCTTACTATGCCCGTAATGTTCGACAGTATCTAAATAATGTTTTTTTTGAAGATGGATTGGACGTAGGGGCACAATCGAGTGGCCAGCTCGGTCTTCGGATTTGTCGCCCCTCGATTATTTCTTGTGGGGCCACCTAAAAAATGTCGTTTTCAAAACCAAGCCCAATGACCTTGATGATTTAAAGTTAAGGATAGCAGCAGAATGTAGGAGAATTGAGGAAACTGACAGCCTTCTAAATGTTTTACATGCTTTTACGCAGAACTTATTGCCAGGAAGTAAATGGGCAACATTTTAAACATCTGATTTAATTTTGTTTTGTTTATTGTTGTTAAGTTATTGCCTCCTGTATTGTTTATTCTTGTATTTGTTGGTAAAATACATTAAGTATTACTTTAATCTTAATTCTTTCAAAAACTGTTATCTTTAGAAAAAAATACTTTATACAAAAAGTATACACAATTTTAAGCAGAACTTAAAAACTGAAACAAATACAGGGTGTTCCGTTTAAAAAAACGAAGTTCCATTCTATTTCAGAAAAACGGTAAACTTGGCAACGACGCGGAGCTCACCATTCGATCCGGCGTAATTTCGAACCTATGAGTAAAACATTCGATTTCAGAAAAACGGTAAACTTGGCAACGACGCGGAGCTCACTATTCGATCCGGCGTAATTTCGAACCTAGAAAGTGTTTTCCCAGTAAATTGCGCACCTTTTAAAATCTTTATTTTATAGATAGAAATAGTTTATATAAGTTGGATTTTTCATGAAGATTTCAGGTAAGATAGAAAAACAAATGAGGATGGAAAATTAACAACATATCAACTTCGTTATTTTAAATGGAACACCCTGTATATGATTAAAATTAAATTCTGCTAATTTTCCTTTTCAAATATATATAACTTATCTATGTTCGATAAAGAGTTGCAAGTTATTTGAATTTAAAATCTGTTCTTATAACCAATAGTTAGCCATGGATACAACCCAAAGTTTGGCAAAGTTAAGTCGCGTTAGCCATGGTTCGTCTTGGAAACCAAACAAAAATATAAATATTTGACAGAAGTCAATTTTGGGTTGTATCCATGGCTAACTATGGCTTATAAGAACAGATTTTAAATTCAAATAACTTGCAAGTCGTTTATCCGAACATAGATAAGTTATATATTTGAAAAGAGGAAGATTAGCAGAATTTGAATTTTCAATCATATACAGGGTGTTCCATTTGAAATAACGAAGTTGATAGTGATTTGTTAATTTTCCGATCATCATTTGTTTTTCTCTTACACCATGAAAATCTTCATGAAAAATCCTGCAACTTTCATATAAACTATTTTTTTCTATCTATAAAAATAAAGATTTTAAAGGGGCGCGCAATTATACGGGAAAACCCTGTACATAGTTTCATAAAAATTGGATATGGGAGGTATTTCGAGCGTTCCATATTAATGTTACACTCTGTATGTAACAAACTTTTAAGAACAAAATTTATTTATAAATAAAAAATCATCAGTAGTTGTATATTTTCTCTTCTAACAATTTGTAGACAAATTTTTACGAAAATTAAATTGGACTGAAAAGAGCAATTTAATGCAGTCGGTGTAAGCAGTTAAAAGAAAAATAACGAAATTGACCTTTGTCCATAATTTTTTAAAAGCTCCAATCTATGTCCAAGCAATCGAATGATTGCATTAAAAAGGGTGTATTTTGTAAAGAGAGTGTTTAATTAGAAGAATTTTCAATACTTATGTTTAAAATTTTGTTTAAAATATTTTTAGACAAACTAAATGTAAAAAGGTAATCTTCTGACGTTTCGGTTTTTATGATACAACTGCGTCCCTATATATACTACTTTATGCAAAGAAAAGATCAAGAAAAAACATATTTGACCGGCCCAGCAAAAATATCTCTGCTACCTCGTCTATCCAACCAAAAACAGAAAGGGTTGGTCCATTTAGGGAGTACAGTAACCCTTAAGGCATGCATATAAATCCTGTTTTCATATAGTCCAGGAAACTAACCATTTTGCCTAGCATTTTTTTTAAATGCATAGAATGACTTGAAATTTTGACAGTAGGTAGGGAATAGTCCAAGGATCAAAATCTATATCATGCCTAAGGGCGCCTTTACTTTGGGGGTGGTTGCCAAACCATCTCGAGGGTGGATTTTTGTTTTATATTTTGACCACAGGAATGGATAAAAATGATTTTTAGGCAAAAATATTTTTTTTTTGTAAAATGCATATAATACTTTTCGAGTTGTTCGCGATCAAAATTCGGAGTTTTTCGTCGATAAAATCAACGTTTTTAATCGGTTTTTTGCAAATAACTCGATAAGTATGCGTTTTACCAAAAAACTGTAAATCACAAAATTGTAGCTTTTAAGAAAACGAATCAAATGTTTTTTTGTAATTGCTGTGTGACCAATACAAACCAAGTTGTGGTTTGTTAAAGGTTAGCTGTTATTCATCAAACACAAAATTTCAGTTTCAAAGGCAAATAACGCAAAATCTACGTATTTTTCGAGCAAAACTAATAATAACTTTTTGTGTGCAAAAATCTTCGAAAACAACCCCCTAATTACCACTCTAATTAAAATGAATCATAGCCCTTTTTCAATTCTCTTTATCTATGTATTATAAATACATTCTAAAATTTTTACTATTTTCTGCATTGTAATATTGTAAGGGCAAGGGTGGATTTTTGAGGATTAAAGAATCACAAAATTAAATTAGTAATACTTTTGAGCAGTCACATTTTTTAATTACAACTCTGTGACAGTATGTTAATTTTTTTAGGGTAAACAATTTTTTTTATTAAATCATAATAAGGGTTGACCTTCAAGGGTTAAAGTAGAATTAAATACTTATTTTTCAATTTATATGAGCCTAATTTTATGTGACTTAAGCTTTATTATAAAAGTTTTTAAGGTTTTTGCAATAAGGGGTAGTTTTCACCCCTAAAAAATAAAAAGCGACCTTTAGAATAATGGAGATTTTGAAGAGGAGGGTAGGTTAAGCTTAATCCCAAATTTTTATGCAAAACACTGACTGTGATATTATATTTATTTTTTGGCGTAAATATTATTTTTTTAAATCATTATAGGGATTGATTTTTAAGGGCTGAAATATTTCAACTAATGTTTAAAAGAAACAAAATACTACTTTTTTAACTTATTTTATTCAAATTTTACTCAACTTAGGCTTTAATGTAGAGTTTTGTAGGTTTTAGCAATAAAGGGTAGTTTTCACCCCTAAAAAATAAAGAGCGTCCATCGGAATAATATAGATTTTAAAGAGGAGGTCAAGTTAAGTTAAATCGCAAATTTTCATGCAAATCTATGCATTTTGAAAAAATTGCAAGGTTTTGCACTTTTTTCAGCTCTATTTTTTGAACTAATAAAAAAAAGACGCCCCGAAATTATTGTGAGTTGATTATGACATATTCTGTATAGAATTATTAATCATATTTATAATTGTTAAATAATAAAATGACAAAATTAAAAATTTACTTCAAAAGTCCTATAAAATATTTATTTTATAAAGGCGCGCTGTTTTGTCTAGTCACTTTAGTGTAAACTGTAATCGAACAGTTTGCAGAGCAATATAAACCATAATAAACACTTAAAGGGGAAATTCTGCTTGGAAATTATATTTACTTTAATTTCTTGTTAGTGTAATTAGTCAGTTAATGGTTTGCTAATGAAAATGAACGGCATCATAGTCGAAAAAAATAAATAAATTGTTGAACTCTAACCAAACTCGTTAACACACAAATGAAGAGCGTTAACAAATTGCTTGAATCCTGCCTTCACTTTCGTAACAATATTTTCTTAAAAGGCAACATTGTGTCAAAAAAAGGTCACAAAAAACAAATACTTTTTTAATTGTAGCCTTATTTAAAAAAAATATATCAAAAATCATTAATTTTCCTTAAACTTGACATCTTTTTCCTCCTACTATACTTTCTTATACTAAAGTAAATGTCCATAATTCTGGAACCGATAGAAGACTTATTTTTTTTATAAGTAAAAATATCTCCTCACACAAATAAGTTTTTTTTGAACCTTAAAATAATATCTGGGTGTTTTTATTCTTGACTTGCAAATAATTGGAAAATTTGGATACACAAATTTCACTAAATTTTCCCTTTAACTATATATCTCAATATGCATCATTAAATTTTTATCAGTTACTTAACAATTACTAAGAAAACCAAAGAAAGTACGGGACATTAAAAGAAAGTATGGAAAGTATGTGGCTTTGCTTTTAAAAAACGTTAAATTGCTCTCTTGAGCCAAAAATTGTTTATTCCTTTCTAGTATGTATTCCAAATCAGATCTTCTTTGGAATATTATTTCCATGTCTATGCAATGGCGTCTTTCCCAACTCTCCATCCAAAGAAGAGTCGTTCGCCATATTAATAATCCCACCCATACAGGGAAGTTTTATCATCTTTCATACGACAAACTGCGAGGAATCTGTCGCTTTTTATAGGTATTATCACGGACTCTGCTTCAAGAAATAAGCTAATATAATTCCTCCTCTAGCAGCTCCCAACAGAGCAACACGAAGTGGCATCCTTGCATCCCTTTACAGTCCGTCTGGACAGGCCCCGAACTTCACATTTGTAAAGTGTCTAGACTCTCCATCTGGAAGCCAACCACACATGCTATGGTCTACCGAAGAGGTCGACTGTGCATGTGTGCCTGCGCAGGTCAATCATACGTATGTACGCGTGTATGGTACGATCGGGTATGCCAGAGAGGTCTTCAGTGTTGTCAGTGTCACTCAAAAAAATAGATTTTTGGTCTTGCTCTGTTCGCCTGCACAGATTAAAAAACTGCACAAAAAATTTGTCCCCCAAAACCTAAAATCTGCAAACGTTGTGTTCTAAGACTTTTAAACAGGAGAAGCCAACGTATTTTTGGTTACTTAAGAGCTGAGAATTCTCGCTGATCAAATTATTAAATTAATTATCTTGTTATTGGGTGTCAACACATTTTCCATATTAGACAGAGAGCTAGAGCCGAAAAAATATCGTCATCATCAAGAATATGTAGTTTCTCCCGTAAAACATGTTCATCTAGTATTGTTAATTATGTTCTCGCTGACAACGTATTGGATACAGAGGGTAGCAATAAGGAGTGAAAGTACAAAATTTTAGGGAAAAAATCGTCATCGGTAATATGTCAGCCATTTTGGCCACTTAAAGTTGAACCCCTAAGGTGTCTAAATCCAAAAGGGCTGACAGTTAGGTGGAAACCGAGGGCAGTAAAACGGGGTCAAATTATACCGGGCGCTCATTTTATACAGGGTGTTTTTTAATTGAATGTCAATATTTAAGGGGGCAACTTTTGGGTCCATTTTAAGAAGAAATCTTCATATGAACGGACGTTCCAAACGTCCTAAGTTTTGAGATACAGTTAGTAAAATTTTTAAAAATTAATTATTTATTATTAATATCAGTAATACCACTTTAGATATTTTAATAAAATTCGGCATACATGTCCTATGTATCAAGAGGCATTTTTTAGTGCACTACATTTTTTTTATTTCTCCCAGTGGCCTCCGCACGCAATTTGACCTGCCTATTTTCGCAGATATTGATGGTACGTCACTGATTTCTCTTAAAATAAAACAAACAATTTTGAAATCCCCAATCATTTATACGCAAAGTTGATCACTTGATTTTTTTCAATCCGATGCACGGTTTTCGCTTAAAAAAATATAAACTGTTTCTCTGCATGATCATAACAATATCGGTAAAAGATATCACCACGCCGAGAAATACCTAGATTTAATTTTTCCAGGTGAAAACCGTGCGTCGAACTAAAAAAAATCAAGAGATCAAATCTGCTCACAATTTTAAAAAGTTTTTTATTTTAAGAGAAATCAGTGACGTACCATAAATATCTGCCAAAATAGGCAGGTCAAATTCCGTACGAACGACACTGCTGAAAATTAAAAAATGTAGTACACTAAAAAATGCCAATCTATGCCAAATTTTACTAAAATATCTAAAGTGGTATTACTAATATTAATAATAAATGATTTATTTTTGAATTGACATTCAATTAAAAAACACCATGTATAAAGTAATCGCTCGGGACCAAGATCGGTAAGTATTAGAGGACAGAACATTAGGGACGGACTTTAATAATATAAAGATTTATAATTTATTGTTTATTTAGGTAAGTATAATCTTAAAATTACATTAAGAAATTAAATGTATGCAGAGTTTTAATAAATTTATAACTGCATTATCTATACATAATTAAATTTTTAATCTAAATATCTAAATATAATTCTGTCTCACTATCAGAGTCATCATTGAGATTAATTACAATAGGATTTATGTTGTTTTGGATAGAAATGTAAGAGTCCTCAATTTTTATAATGTGCTGTAGTGAATTTTTCCAGCTCTCAACTGGTATCTTAGTAATTACATTTTTTATCAAATTTATAACACTGGGACTTAAAGTAGGTGTAACATTTTCTGCTCTGATCTTTGATTTTACTTGGTTCCACAAATGCTCTATGGGGGTAAACATACACTCATACGTAGGAAGCCATAAGACAGTATGCCCAGCCTGTTCAGCCAAATTATCACATACATATTGTTTTTTAATTGCATATGAATTTAGGACTTCCAAAAGTTGCGTTTTTTTGTAACTGAATTCAAAATATCATTTTCTAACAAAAATTCCTGGATTTCAGTTTTTGAACTTGATGAAGCTGGTGCTTTGTGTAGCAGACGGCTGTGGTAGCTTGCGTTATCCATGATAATAACACTGTTGTTTGGAATATTTTTTAAAAGATAATTTTGAAACCAGTTTTTAAAAAGTTCTGCACTTGTATCCTCATGATAATCCAAGCTAGAATCCTTAATATTCTTTGCAGACAACAGTAAGCAGTTTGGGACAAATCCGACTTCTGAACCAGCGTGTATTATGGTAATGCGTTTCCTTTATTTGAAGGTGCTTTCGTCTGACAGTTTTGACTGGAATCAACCCATCCTTTGGATACTGTGTGGTGTGTATCAAACCATGTTTCATCAAGGTAAATTATGGATCTGTTTTCTAACCTATATCTTTTAATTTCTTGAAGGTAATTAAATCTCCAAGTGCGTAATCTGCGCGATTCCATTACTACTTGTCTTTTGTCTATTTTGCGGTATTTAAATCCCATTTTACAAACAACTCTATGGAGGGTGGCACGGCTAATATTTATATTGGTTTCGTCTTCGTCTAGCTTCTTTTTCAGTTAATCCAAGGTAGGAATAACTCCGCTTTCATAAAGACAATATATTTTCCTTCTTATTAGATCCTGATCACTATTGTCTATACGGTGAGATTGATAATCACTACGTGTTTTTCTTTTGTTCAATTCTTCACTATAATAATATTCCTTATCGATGATATTGGAGTTTTTGTAAGTAGACAGGTTTCTTTTAAAGCTTCTTGTTTAATTAGACCTCTACTGATTAAAGTTTCATACACATTTTTCACAACCTGTTTTGCATCCAATGACAAATGATTTCGACGCGACATAGTTATATTCTCGTAAAACAACTTTTTTGAAACGCACAGTAAAAACGGTTATTCAACACTGCCACTAAAATATTAGCCAAAATGTTTATATGCCTAATGGTTAATACTCAAGAAATACCTGGCCCACCCCTGCCCTTATGAACAAATGGGTTTACCCAATAACAATAGGTAATAAAATCGTTAAAGGTTTATTGGGGTATGGTCCGTCAAAAGCCATAACGATATACTTTGAGAGAGACTATACCAAATTAATTTTAAAAATAATATCATGCCGTTAGTAATATAAAAAAATAACGGAAAAGAATAAAGAGCTGCATTTTTAATACAAAACACTTTGGGTAAAAAAAAATCATAATAAGAATTACATATTATATATTTAAATAGTATACATTTTAGTAACGTATTTTAATTAATATCAAAATATCGCAAATACAATGAAATTTTAGCGTTTTTTAGTTCTTACGTTCTCATAATATCAAATAAAAAATTCAAAATAATCATATCTTAATGCCACTTTACGTTTTTTTTAATTTTTATATTATGGTTTTAACCCATAGCCCAGTTTATATAAAAATTAAATTCGGTTAATTTATTATGTACAAAAAACAGAATAAAAGACGCTAAAATTTCCTAGACCCGCTCATTTGAATATGTCGGGTAAAAAACATACCCAAAAATAAAATCATTTAAAAAACAAATAAATTTACCTTCCTAGTCTTCCTTTATTTAATTCAATACAAGTTTATAATCCTCTATAAAGCACAATGCAGCAAATAAACCAGTAACTTTGCCAAAAGCACAATAACTACCAACAACAAATATTATCAACGAAATGAGGGTTAATTAAATCAGTTACACTATCGCCCGTGTAATTTCTATTGATAATGTTTCAATTTATTACCGAAATTAGCTAATCAGGTTGCGTACTTTTGGCACGCAAATTTGAGATACCTTTAAAACTGCTGAAAACAGTCGAATAACGAGGTAGCTCACTGAAGCCCGAAGCTACAGGCAAAACGCTTCTCATAACAGAACACAGAAGCTCTGTGATTTACGAATATAGAGCTTTAAGGAAACGAGAATAAATATTTAGACGTCACTTAATAACATATGAATATAAACACTATGTGCTAGTAATTTTATTTTAATATAATTAAGTATATGTACTTATACTACCCAGCTATAACATAGAAGCTTACTAGAAAACTTACCCACCGACGTACTATAAGAGACTTGTCGCTTAATAATAGATATTTTCACGGCTTCGGCTCTGAGAAGTTAGCCAATATTATTCTTCCCCTAGTGACTTTCAATAGAGTAACACCAAATGCCATTTATATGCATCATTTTACAGTCCAACTGGCCAGGCCCCTTTGTTCAATAGTTTAACCCTAGACTGGTTACGTTGTAAAACCTTCTGCCTATAGAGATCTTTCCTTTCCGTCCAAATCCCCAAATATTTAAGCTTTGTATCAATAAACTGCCTGGCACTTTAGGTAAGGCACACACTGTTTGTTAGTACTTAAGGTTTGAGCGTTGTTAGATTGTCCCAGGAAAAAAAGGGTATTTGTTCAATATTCAAGCCCATCTGGAAAGAGAGTTAAGCATATAATTGATATACTTGATGCATCTAAGCATCGACCTAAATATATGATCGATTTTCAAGAAAATGCAACGGTATTATCATTAACAAAAGTATAAATGGAAATAATTGTAAACAAAAAGTTCGTTATTGCAAAGAAGATCTGGGGATTAAAGGGAGCCTGCCTAAATTAACAGACATACATCAATTAGAAAGTAAGCTGAAGATTTAAGCTTAAAACTTGGTACAAGACTGTAGGAATGAAGTTTTTAAGGGCATCATTACAGCAGACTTAGTCAAATGCCTTTTTTAGACGTTACACGAAGGCTTAAAACCTAAATACTAATATCGTGGGTGTCTTAAGTGAACTAAAAGGCAGTCAGTAATTACACAGGTCCACAAAAAAAAAATTCCCAACACGGATTTGACATATTTACTATAAGTTTTTGAGGTCGCTGAAACCGAATCCAAGCTCAGAATTGCGCCATCACGTTAGTTTTTTTTTTAATTGCGAAAACCTTGAATTTAGGTTTGAGGTATGACCTAATGGATATAATACCCTCAGTAAATTCTGATTAAATTCATACAGAGGTTTTTAATCCTGCTTAATAAGATAAAAGAGCTATGGATGTGACCAGTGTGATCCTAACCTCAAATTCATGTCTTAGATATCATTAAAATATAAGATATAGACCAAAAATTCTGAAAAAAATTCTTACGGGATGTTTCTGACATCCTGGACCAAATAAAAGTAACCAAATGAATCAAATAACCTCAAAAAATATGAATAAATCATTAACATGGTTCTATATTTAAACTAAGATCCCAGATGACCACTAACCATTGGAATCTCGCAAAGTTTCTTCGAAGTGATTGAAACTGTGGTTTTTTGGGTCAAATTCATTCATCTCCCTTAGCCCTTTTATGATAACGCACTTGCTTATTCTCAAAAGATCTGCGAAATGAACGCCGTTAATGTTTTTTCTCCGTATCTCTTTTAAGATTTCAGCAGTAGTCTGCCATCATTGTTTCACCCCACAGTCCCTGATATCTTCTTTCCATATCTTTTATATCTTGGTGACATCACTCGACTTGCTCTTCACTGCGCCGAGCTTATCTGGAAAATTATCAACATGTGAGTCAAAGAAATGTAGGTTAATACTCATTTCGCGTTCCAAAGCGTGATAGCTATCACGTAGTATCAGGCTACATTTCTTTAACTCACATGTTAATTATGCTCAGCGGAGTGAGGAGCAAGGCGAGAGATCTCACCAAGACATGAAAGATATGGAAAGAAGATATCAGGACTGTGGGGTGAAACAATGGTGCCAGACTACTGCTGGAATCTTAAAAGAGATACGGAGAAAAAACATAAACAGCGTTCATTCCGCAGATTTGTTGAGAATAATCAAGTGCGTTATCATAAAAGGTCTAAGGAAGATGAATGAATTTGATCCAAAAAATCACAGTTTCAATCACCTCGAAGAAACTTCACAAGATTCAAATGGTTAGTTGACACCTGGGATCTTAGTTGAAATTTAGAGCCATGTTAATGATTTATTCATATTTTTTGAGGTTATTCGATTCATTTGGTCACACCTAAAACTTCAATACGAGGTAAGGATCACACTAATCACATTTCTTGCACTTTTATTTGGTACAGGATGTCAAAAACATCCCGTGAGATTTTTTATGAATTTTTGGACGATATCCCATCTTTTAATCATATCTAAGACCTGAATTTGGGGTTAGGGTCACACTGGTCACATCCGTAGCTCTTTTATCCTATTAAGCAGCTTTAAAAATCCCTGTATGATTTTTTTAGAATTTTTTGAGGATATTCTATCCATTAGGTCATACCTCAAACCTAAATTCAAGATTTTCGCAATTTAAAAAAAAACTGACGCGATGGCGCAATTCTAAGCTTGGGTTCGGTTAAAAACTTATAGTAAGTATGTCAAATCCGAGTGGGGAATTTTTTATTTTTTTTGTGGGGCTGTGTTTTTAATTTGTAGATTTAGAGGGAAAGAAAAGATCTCTTTAGGCAGAAGGTTTTACAGCCTAGACCCTCTGAGAATAAAGGAACGAACAAAGTAGGGAGTTCGGGGTCGCTTCAGATGAAATGTAAAGATATGTATCAAAGTGGCACTTGGCGTTGCTCTATTGGGAGCTTCTAGGAAAGAAATATTATTCGTTAACTCCTTTTAACAGAAGCCGTAAAAATACTTATAAAAAGCGACAGGCTTCTTTATTTACATCTTCAATATTTTTGTAAGAACATTAAGCAAAGGAAGCGAAAAGTTATTCTTTTTTGACATTTATGTTTTTGATTAAATTATTTACAAAACTATGCTTCTTGTATATCTTGTATTAAGGAGGAAAATTTTTAGGTGAACAATATCTCGAATTTTTGACTTAAGGATTATGTATAAATCTAATTGAAATACCGAATTTCCATTATTTATTGAATTTTTAAAGCCTCTAAATTAAGAAAGAACTGTGTTTTACACTTGGAACTTGTTTTTTTTTCTCGACAATAAGAACTAATCAGCGTTCATATTTATGGCTTTCCTCATATTAAAAACATATGAAATAGCCATCTGGTGTATGTTTTCCCGTAGAATTCTAAAGAACATTTTAGAAAATTATTCTAAGGAAACAAAAAAGATACGATAAATCATTTTAAAAAAATTTCATGAGAAGCGTCTTGTTTTTTTTCTATACGTTTCAATAAAAAGGAATTAAACTTCATTTTTAATTACAACGGATTATTTAATTATGTGTTTTAATTTTACCAATATGCGTTAAAAGTAGTATTAAACGCTAGAGAGCTTTGACAGAATATTGACATTTTGTGTATTGCCACCTCAGGTATTTATTGTACCTTTTTTTATTTTCTAATTAAATACATAAATAAATAAATAAATATATATATATATATATATATATATATATATATATATATATATATATATATATATATATATATATATATATATATATATATATATATATATATATATATATATATATATATATATTATATATATATAATTAAATTAAAGTAATTGTGTTGTAACTAAAGATGAATACAACATTCTTCTTATTGAATGGTATCGAATAAGCAGAACGCTTTTAAAAACAAACCAATAAATATGGTGTCCCAAGAAAAAGTTAATTTCAGTCGTATCTCTTCAGATCATTTCTATAAGTGTATGAATTTAATTTTAATCATTTTCTTAAATGTTCTTCAGGATTTCTGGAAAAAAGCATACAAGATGGCTATTTTACATTTTTTATTATGAAACTAAACAAATAAGGTGCTACCTAAAAGCTTCCAATCGAAATCATGATTATTTAAATACATACTTTCAATTATCATAATTCTGATGGTTCTATACATATTTAATCGTTGAAAAAGCATAAGCTTTAAAAGATCCTCAGCAGTCTGCTAATAGAAGGCCCTGTTCCCTATTCCGGATTTTCTTCTCTACAGGATGCCAATCGAATTTGTTTATTTTGTACAAAGGACGTCAAAGTTAATTAAAAGCGAAGTCCGGCTTTCATTCGTAAATGCCAAAAAAGCAAAATTAATAAGGTGATATTAAAGGTAAAAATACCTTAAAGGGAATCTTTTCTTCCCTAATATGTCACCTAGACGTTGATTAATTTATTAAGCTTTTAAAAGGTTTGTGCGTGCACAATTCTATATCTTGGGAACAAAATCTAAGCCGTCCCGAATGGCGAGTACCCCTAACAATCTTTTTCCCACCTAATGCGAAAAATAAAACTTTTGATTTAATGGACCGTAGTTACCGACCCAAAAAAAAAAAGTTTTCATTACCCAGGTCCACAAAAAAAAGTAGTGTGTAATGGGTGTCGAACCAAGATTTTCTGGCATATTTTTTTCCGCTGAACACAAGTTTGAAGTCAAAATTAGGGATCAAATAGCAAAACATCGAGAAAAGGCGTAATTTCAGATATTAATGATTTTTTTTTAATTTAAAACGGAAGTATTTCAAAAACTATAAAAGATACATAAAACTTTATGTGACATAAACTATGTGTTTTTCTAAGACCTTTAATTTAAGTTATATAACCTGTTTGTCTTAAATGCAATATTTTCTGAGTTATAATCAAAAAACCGAATTTTCAGGATTTTTTCAAGAAAAGATTTGATTTTTTTGTTTTTGGATTTTTACCCCAAATTTTAAGTGGTTTGAGATTTAAATGAATTAAATAAATGATTTATAATTTAAAAAAAAATCTTCTATTTTGGACTGAAATTTTTTGTCAAAATTACATTTTTGTTTATATCTCCTTCATTATTTATCTTATTGAAAATGTTTATATTACTTTTTATATAGACAATTTTGAAAGCTTAATTTTTTATTGTATGAAATTTTTTGTATCTCTTATAGTTTATACAGGGTGTTTCCTAACTACGGTACCAAACTTTAGAGGGTGATTGGCTAGGTCGTTTTAAGAAAAAAAGTTCCTATGAACATATGTCCGGAGTTGCTTCGTTTCTGAGATACAGGGCGTTGAAGTTTAAAGAAAAAAACGGTATTTATAAAATATCATAAATATCCTAAAACCGATTTGGTCGAAATTTGGTGCAGTTATTTGAAGTAATAAGGTGCTTATTTAGGTCTAACTAGATTGAAATTATTAGCTCCAGTGGCGTCTCAGTGGGCACTACAGCCATATTATTGACGAACAAAAGTACACCAATGACCTTTTCTTAGAGTTTTTATATTTTGTAAGATTAAGCAACTAAAAATACAACTTTTTACTTTCCTGTGTTTTCTTCATATCTAGCTTCGTTTTCGAGAAAAAAATAAAAACCACATTAACTCATTCTAAAAGCTATCCATGGACAACATAAAATAAAAACCAAAAATAAAAAATAAACAATTTCGACCCTAAAGTAAATGAACAAAATGTCCACCTTCTCATAAAATACGGGACTGCAATCGATTTGTCATTGAGTGTCTGACACTTAAAAAAAAAACAATATTTAAATATAGTAGGGGTAGCTGATATGTTTGGCGCCCACCACCACCGGTGGAGCTTATCATCTTAAAATCTCTGACGTAATTAAATATTTAGGAATCTTGTGTGACGCGTTATTTAGGGCGTGACCAATACTATCTGTCAAATGTCAAATGTCACCTGTCAAATGTCAAATGACATCTGTCACCTGTCATATGTCAAAAACCACGTGACTTGGAAAATGGCCGTTATGCGTAGGATACTTGTGCTAAGACCTAATATTGATTTGCGCAAACGCGAAAATTTTAGGTTATACCGTTCGGGCGCTATCGACTTAAGTCGTTTTTTAGCCCTGATGATGAGTCTAAGACGCGCGGTTTAAATTTTTTAAAATTAGCGAAACGTCGTACCTATCGAATAGCGAAAATCGCATGACGCCATCTTTAGCCATAAAGACGCAACAGCTGTTTAAATATCGTCGAAATTGATCAATTAGCGATTAGGACGGTAACCCTATAGTAAATTGATCATTGCGCTCTTAGTATTACGCCTAAAGGAATAAAAGAATAGTTGTTTACGTCAATAAATTCAAGGCCAAATGTCAAACGTCAAATCTAACATGTAAAGCTCCACGCTTAAGCACCAGGCCTTGGGCTTAGGCGTGGAGCGAAGAGCCTTTTATTCAGCTTGTATAATTTAAACCATAAATTTTGAATAATAAAACACATTGTATATATCAATATATAATTTATTTAAGCCACATTGTTACATTTAACACAAAATTACAATTACAGAACTATTACTTTTTACTAACTATACTTAACCTAAAATTACAAAGATGTTTTATATACCAAATCTATGAAATAGGATATTTAATTACAAACTCAACAGATATTTTAGTATGTGATTTAAGTTTATCTGCTAAATCCGTAATTTTATTATCAAATTTTAACTCTTGCTGCAGTAAATCGCTTGGTACTTTATATTCTTTTTGTTAATAAAAGTTTTTACAGGCGAGTCAATATTAACATATTCAATTATTCCAATCTTAATATGAAACATATAATAGTCAAATTTTAAACCATTTATAAAAAGATACCTTGATGAACCCTTTTCGCAAGTCAACATTATATTCATGTAACCATACAAAGCCTTTTCAGGAATATCTTTCAAATCATTTTCTCTTTTAAGCTTTTTTGCTAGATGATAGGGATGTGTTAAATTACGTCCGAATTTGTCGAGAGTCATTGTGCTAATGATACTGCGTCACTATGTCTAATCAGTTTATTCAATGATACCAGCTTCTCTTAACTCTTCAAGAATACTTATAATCTCGTTTTCATGAGAGTTATTACCAGCTACCTTACTTGCCATTAACAATTTTAATCTATTTACAAGCTCATTTGGATCATCCCAGTAAACGTAGTCAATTTTATTATTGGAAAATGTTTTGTAATCAGGTAAGAAACCAGACTGACTATCGATTGGTAAGCCATAACCCTGAGGCTGTTGTGCACGTGTAATTCGTAATTGCTTGTCACGTTCTCTCTGCTTTCTTGCATTTTCCTCTTTTATACGTTCAAGTAATGGTTTAATTGTTAGCATATATTTGATACCTCTGTTTCCTACATGTTGTTCCTTTTCATTAAAATTTCTCTTGCTAGCATTTGTTAGCAAAATAATTTTTGCAAAGGTTCGCTCATCCAGTGCGGTCAATTTGTTTTTTAATGGATTGGTCTTAAATAAAAGTTCATATAGTCCGGGAGTTCCAGTAAATTTTTCTCCTTTAATATAAATATCCGGTCCGTTAAATTCAAGCCGAGAATCACCAAAAGTTAGATGATCGGTGGCTAAATCATGTTTTAAATATGTGCGATCGTACTCGTTTTCCGTATCAGTTATAAATCCTTTCACATATTCTCTCGGTAGCGGATCATACTGATCTAGATATTCCCTAAAGGATTCTTCCGAATACTATCCATTTGAACAGGTTATATTGAGGATCGACTCTGAACTCGTCGTCAAAGTAACTTTCTTCAGGGTTATGTTCATACATAGTTCTGTTTAAATCAGCTTCCTCGCCATCGTTCATATCCTGAGCCATTGGTGAACTATCTTCTCGTGTCTCGACATTAATTGAATTATCGTTATATTCTTCCTCTTCTTGAGCAGCTAGCTCGTCATGTTTTTGAACAGGGCCAGTAAAATTAAGTGGAAATCGTGGTTTTTTTATTACTGTCGAAGAAAAGTGTTCACTTTGTCGTCTTTTTACAGACTTGTTATCGTAATGACTGGTTGATGAACAATGACTGCAGAGTATAGAGAGGTATGTATTTATTAGTTAATATTCTTATATAACAGTTAGTATTACTAAAGAGTTTGTACTGTGCAGACACGCAGAAGTTTAAAAAGAAATCAAACAAGAAAATCACTGCTCGAAGAGGCAAAGGTATTCCTTTCATGACTGCTTTTCACAAAGCGAGGGATGCACTGTATGCTGAAAAACCTCACGACCTCACATCAGCTGCTGAAGTAGCTTTAAAAGCATTTGCTGGTGTGGAAAAAGTTCATCCTACAGGCATTGTGCCTCTCCCCAAAATCGGAGGTTTTCTACCATTTTTAGTACCACTTTTTGCCGGTTTAAGCGCAATTGGCGCTCTTAGCGGAGGAACTGCGGGGATAATAAATGCAATGTAAAATGCTGGAAGCCAAGTTGAAGGAGTCTCAGCGAATAAGAAAAATAATATATTTGGATAAACTGAAAAGCGGTTTATATTTAGGGCCTTACAAGGGTGGTCTAGGTCTATATTTGAAGCCTTATAAATACATAAATACTATCTTCAGTCTTAATTGAGCCATCATGCATACCTTTAGTTTGAGTGGTAACAGTTCAATTTTAAAAGCTAATTATACCCCCTCTTGATCTGAGGGATGAAACTAGTCAGTATGAGCTTGGTCTAATTAGTTTAGAAACTTTTAATGCTATTCCCAATATTGATAAAACCAATAATAAATTTTATGTTGGTGATATTACTTTGGAAATTCCCACTGGATCGTACGAAATAACTGCAATAAATGATTATCTACAGCAAGCAATTCGTGACAAAAATGAAAGTAACAAGAAATTTAATTGTACCCTAAGTCTAAAGGGTAATGTAAATACGCTCAAGTGTGAGCTTGAATGTTCTCATACAGTTGACTTTACTAAGAAAAATTCTATTGGAAAGTTGTTAGGATTTCATAATGTTTTGCTACAACCCAATATTAAACATGTATCTCAAACCCCTGTAAATATTTTAAAAATTAATGTGATTAAAATCGAGTGTAATATTGTTACAGGGGCTTATCACAATAATAAGCTTGTTCATACAATACATGAATTTTCACCATCAGTACCGGCTGGTTTTAAAATAATAGAAATTCCTCGAAATGTGATTTATATGCCGGTATCTACTAGAGTTATAGACAACATTGTTTTGAAACTGATCGATCAAGACGGGGAATTGGTTGACTTTAGAGGAGAAATTATTACTGTAAGAATGCATTTAAGAAAATCTATATAGGCAAACGTTTTGTGTCGGGTTTATCAGTATATTACAAACTGCTGTACAGAGCAGACGTAGTATGGTTATTAAATATAACTCCAAGAAAATTGCTGATTTTGAACAACTGTTAAAAACTAAAAAGAGCCTAACAGCAGAAAATAAAAAGTTTCTTGAATCTCTAGGCCTAATTGTAAAGAATTCTCAAAATGAGTATTTTAAATGTGACGGACCCTCTAAACTTTGATAACTCTATTACAAAAATTGAGAGACATAGTCATTTGCCGTACACTAACTCTTTCAAAAATAATGACGAAATTCGAATACCGGTACAGCAAACCGATATATACACTCAACCTTGGGCGAGCCATATTTATTTAGAAGGAAGACTTTTAAAAGGAGTTGATGCATCAGTTTCAAACACAGCGAAACTTGTAAATAACTTTTTCGGTCACCTCTTTGAAGAAATTCGTCTTGAAATTGGTGGAAAGGTTATTGACTCGATTAGATATCCTGGAATAGCAGCAACCATGAAAGGTTATATTTCTTACAATGCTAACGAATTAAATAAATATAAAAATGCTGGTTGGAGTATTGATGATGATTTTACTTGCGATATCGTTGACCCGACCACTGGAAGTTTTAATGTTTGTGTACCGCTAAGAACCCTACTAGGATTTGCTGAAGACTTTCAAAAATACTCATAAATTAAACACAATTGGTGTTAGTAAAGCCCTTTGACAAATGCTATTATTAATACGGCTGATGCAGAAAATGTAGGAGTTACTATTGATAAGATTCTTTGGAGGCTACCACATATTACAGTATCTGATGTCGAACGGATAGAGCTTTTAAAACTTATTGAAAATGGAACCGAATTGGATATCGGTTTTAGAAGCTGGGAACTCACAGAACATCCATCAGTTCCAACTGGAAAACAACTTACCTGGAATATAAAGACTTCGGTGCAGGTGAAAAGACCCAGATGGATAATTTTAGGTTTTCAAACAGCCCGAAAGGATAAATTCAACAAAAATAGTAGCTTATTTGATCATTGTAATGTATCAAATGTAAAGCTTTATTTAAATTCGGAATTTTATCCGTATGATAATTTAAATTTGGAGATTTCAAGAGGACTAATAGCTACTCTTTATGAAATGTATTCCGAATTTCAAGAGAGCTACTACGAGAAAGAAAACGAGCCACTTTTTACTCCCAAAAACTTTAAAAAGTATGCGCCTCTAATTGTAATTGATTGTTCAAGACAGGATGAAATATTAAATTGTGGTATTATTGATGTAAGACTAGAGATTGAAACAAAAGAAAACTTTCCCGCAAACACCAGTGCCTACTGTTTAATTATTCATGACAAACTTGTTAGATATTCACCATTAATAGGATCTGTAAGAAAGATTTAAAAAAATATATTTTTCCTTACATAGAGATAATTGTAATTTTAGGTTAAGTATAGTTAGTAGAATGTTGTATTGTAATTTTATGTAATGTTAGTAGCAAATTAAATGTAGCCTATTTGATTTACCCTGTATATGTGGTTTAAATAAATTAATTTAATATATACAATATGTTTTATTATTTAATATTCAAAAATTGCGAGATAAATATAATAAGGCTCCACACCCCACGCCTAAGCCCCAGGCCTGGTGCTTAAGCGTGGGGCCCTACATGTTAGGTTTGACGTTTGACGTTAGTTGATGTAGCATGCGTAGGACCCTTAATTATGTCTCATCTAGGTAAGCAGGTTCTAAGTCGCGTGGTTTGCGAAATATGACAGTTGACAGGTGCTATTTGACAGCTGACAGACGTCATTATTTTAGTACCTGTGTAGGACGCTAAAATAACCATATTAGACCCACGTGTAAGCCTGATGTTAAAGCATGAAGCCCGCAATGATCAATTTACTATAGGGTTACCGTCCTAATCGCTAATTGATGAATTTCGACGATTTTTAAACAGCTGTAGCGCCTTTATGGTTAAAGATGGCTCTATGCGGTTTTCGCTATTCGATAGGTACGACGTTTCGCTAATTTTAAAAAATTTAAACCGCGCGCCTTAGACTCATCATCAGGGTCAAATAACGTATTTAGTCGATAGCGCCCGAACGACATAACCTAAAATTTTTGCGTTTGCGCAAATCAATATTAGGTCTTAGCACAAGTATCCTACGCATAACGGGCATTTTCCAAGTCACGTGGTTTTTGACATATGACAGGTGACAGATGACATTTGACAGGTGACACCTTACATTTGACAGATAGTATTGGTCACGCCCTAAATAACGCGTCACACAAGATTCCTAAATATTTAATTACGTCAGAGATTTTAAGATAATAAGCTCCACCGGTGGTGGTGGGCGCCAAACATATCAGCTACCCCTACTAAATATCATAAATATCCTTAAACGATTTGGTGAACTTTTTTTTGTAGTTTTTTTTAGATGAAGCAACCTCATATCTTGTTTACTATGAAAATAAACATTTTACTTGTACGACTTTTATTATCACATTTTTGGCATACCACATCTGCTTTTTATAACAAATTATTGCGAAGTCCAATCTAGTACCTACTTACCCGCTTTGAAGACCAGCTCACAGTGATAGTATTGTCATATCAGTAAAATTCAGAGTTGTCAATTAGCAGTGATCCATCATAATTAATTTTACTAACGCTGAAATGGCTGACATGCACTTTATTTATGGATTAGCAAATGGAAATGCGGAAGAAGCACGAAGAATTTACCAGGACAGATATTCTAACAGAGTAATTCCATGTGCCAAAACATTTAGAACGCTACACGCAAGGGTATGTGAAACTGGGAGTTTTAATAAAAATACAGGTGGTGGAAGACCAGAAACTGTAACAACGCCTGAATTAGAAGAAGCTATACTTAATGCGATAGAAGAAGATCCTTCAAATAGTACCAGGAAGATTGCACAGCAGCTTGAAGTCAGCTCAAAAACCGTTTGGAAAGTTCTAAAAAGAAACCTCCTGTACCCATATCACATACAGCGAGTCCAAGCTCTGCTACCTCGGGATTTTCAAACAAGATTAATGTTTTGCAGGTGGTTGATTCATACCATGGCATACAATAATAATTTTTTACCAAATGTTTTATTTACGGACGAGGCAAATTTTTTACGAGATGCTATTATGAACTTTCACAATGACCATTTTTGGGCCGACGAAAATCCCCACGTTATTAGAGAAAGTCATTTTCAGCAACAATTTTCGCTGAACGTTTGGGTGGGAATTATTGGTGACTACCTAATTGGCCCATTTTTTTACCAGCAAGATTAACAGGTGAATCCTACACGGACTTTTTGCAAGATCATTTACCCATTTTGTTAGAAATAGTACCCGTACAAGTAGGAGTCAACATGTGGTTTATGCCCGACGGGGCTCCAGCTCATTTTAGTGCTCTTGCTCGTCAGCATCTCGACATCACCTACCCTAATCGCTGGATTGGACGTGCAGGACCTCAAAATTGGCCACCTCGCAGTCCTGATATGAATCCTCTAGATTTCTATTTATGGGGCCATTTGAAAGCTCTTGTTTATAAAACTCCTGTACTAGATGTGAATGACTTGAGGAATCGGATAATTGACAATTGCAATGTCATAAGGAATACTCCAGGAATTTTTGCACGTGTCAGACGCTCAATGACAAATCGGTTCCAGTCCTGTATTTTATCAGAAGGTGGACATTTTGCTCATTTACTTTAAGGTCGAAAGTGTTTATTTTTTATTTTTGGTTTTTATTTTATGTTGTCCATGGATAGCTTTTAGAATGAGTTAATGTGGTTTTTATTTTTTTTCTCGAAAACGAAGCTAGATGTGAAGAAAACACAGGAAAGTAAAAAGTTGTATTTTTAGTTTCTTAATCTTAAAAAATATAAAAACTATAAGAAAAAGTCATTGGTGTACTTTTTTTCGTCAATAATTTGGCTGTGGTGCCCACTGAGACGCCACTGGAGCTAATAATTTCAATCTAGTTAGAGCTAAATAAGCACCTTATTACTTCAACTAACTGCATCAAATTTCGACCAAATCGGTTTTAGGATATTTATGATATTTTATAAATACCGTTTTTTTCTTTAAACTTCAACGCCCTGTATTTCAGAAACGAAGCAACTCCGGACATATGTTCATAGGAACTTTTTTTCTTAAAACGACCTAGCCAATCACCCTCTGAAGTTTCGTACCGTAGTTAGGAAACACCTTGTATAGTCGTAGTCCAAACATTCTGCGGTAGCAGATCTCTGCAGGTAAATGTACCCGATGTACCGTATCGGTTTTTTGGGTTTTTACCGATTTTTTGCTGTTTGACCC
The DNA here is from genome assembly GCA_019359885.1 of Listronotus oregonensis. Taxonomy (NCBI): domain Eukaryota; kingdom Metazoa; phylum Arthropoda; class Insecta; order Coleoptera; family Curculionidae; genus Listronotus; species Listronotus oregonensis. The sequence goes on from JAHBCN010000049.1 coordinate 59,062, forward strand.
AAAATTGTGACTTCAGATTCGTGTTCAGCGGAAAAAATACACCAAAAAATCTTCGTCCGACACCCAGCACACACCACTTTTTTTCGTGGACCTGTGTTATCTTTACTACAATTTTTTTGATGGTGCAACCGGAGTTGTTTTTGTAAAGTCACTAATTTCTTAGTTATTTACTATTTATTAAATCAATTTTCCAAAAAATGTTCGACACACAATCGCCTTCAAAACATGTCTATAAAGCATTTAATTTTATATTATGTCGTATTAAAAAACACTCTTTTACAAAAATATAAACAACGTTTGTATTCATTCATAAATAAATTATTTAATAAATATTTCAAATTCAAAAAAATTACAATATTTCAAAAATATAAATACGCAATAAATAATAAACCTAGTTCTAATATAATCAGAAATAATATCAATTCATAATATAAGAATATTACAAAAGTTTTAATTTTTAAAACAGTTTTTGCTGTATATTGTAAATTTAATTTGTTAATAAAATATAACGGTCATTTTTTAAATCGAAAATTCAAATTAAAACTTTTGTTTACAAAAGATTATAATACCTAAAATTATCTAAAGATCTAGGAAGGGTAAAACTTTGGTATTTTGTATAAATTTATCAGGTAAAATATCACATATTTCATTGTAAAAATATACGTACTAAGAAAACACAATCAATATTTACAAGGTGACAAACACATAAAACACAACAGATTAAAATTCCAATCTATTTCACTGTAGCAAAATCAAGAATTTAATAAAGAAAAATGTCTGTAAGGATATTTTCCATTAGTATTCGAAAACTTTGGGACAACTGAAAAACATTGGAAAAACGACAGTCAATACATTCAAAATATACAGGGTGTTAGCACTTGGACTATTTTATAAATTTAATTAAAAAAAATTAATGCTAAGACGTTTATTTAAAGTCATTGTGATCATATTTAACCAATAAATTTATTAGTTATCTAATGTTTTAATTATCTTGCAGTTTTTAAGATTCTTTCATTTATTCTTAAATATAATTTCATTTCATTGTACGGTTAATATAAAAAATAATTTATGTTAGCTATGATAATCTTAAAATTTAACTTTTTTTAAGAACCTAAAGCTGTTTTAAACCAATTACACATTTTTAACCAAAAAGTAACTACTTTTTTTTAGCAATAATGCTATTAAGAACTTTTTCTTTCATAAGATACCCTGTATAAAAAAACTTAGCTCACACAATCATATATCATATATTTTAAATAATATAAAAAAGGTCCACAAACGCAAAACCTTTTATAATTATCTCTTCTACTAAATATTAAAATTAATATTTAAATATTACTAACACACAATCGCACTAATAAATACATCACATTTTGCACGCAATACATAATTTAAATGCCTAAAAACTACGTATTTCATCGATTCAAAATACAATCTATCCTGTAGTCGAACTAACTTGAAAATGGCTATAACAAAAATAAAACTACCACACCATTGACCAATTTACGATGCAGCCGACCAATGAGCAATTAGTTTGACTACGGTTAGATCCTTAAAATACAAAAGTCAGGGCTATAATGAATATTTTAATATAAAAACAGACCTGAACAATTACCATATAAATTAATGTAGTACTTAATAGTAAAACGTATATATGCATTATTTTTCTTTTTAGTAACATTGGTAATTCTTTTTTTTTTTTTTTCGTTTTACCAATTTGTGTCTCTTGGACTGCCGTGGCAGTTAGAATTCGATGACGAGCTTTTTCTTTCAGCTCCCGGTGCTGCAGAAAAAGGTGCATTTCTTTTGTTAAATTCTAAAAAAAAATATTATTTTAGTATTCACACCTACAATTAATTACATAGCCCCACAAAAAAAATAAATCTTTGGACTTGTGGGTGGGACATATGTATTCTCATGTATTTTTAGACGCTGAATCCGATCCCTTGCTCAGAAATCGCACTCCACGTCTGGAATTGGCCCTAGGCCTAGGGGCCAAAAATAGCCTCTATAGGACCTAAAAGATGGATTTTGGGATGAGGCGAGGTCGAAGGTGCATTCTCAAGCTAATGCTGGATTTGTGGTCAAAAAGTTTATAGACAACTGAAATTTCCTGTTTGGGACCGAAAAATGACCCCTTATAGGGGCCGGAAAATCGTGTTTCGGGCGCCGCAATCGCAACGGTGGTATTTTTATGTACTTTTAAATTCTGAAACTCACACTGTGCTTTAAAAGTTTATGGTCAACTAGAATTTCCCGTTTGAGACCAGGAAAATAACTCCTTAGGGGCCGAAAATCGTGTTTCGGACGCCGCAATCGCAACAGTGGTATTTTTATGCACTTTTACATTCTAGAACTCAGACAGCTGTCAAAGAGTTTATGGTCAACTAAAATTCCCCGTTTTGGACCGGAAAAATGACCCCTTAGGGGCCAGAAAACCATGTTTCGGACGCCACAGTGACATTTTTATGTACTTTTAAATTCTGAAACTTAGACTGTGCTCGAAAATTGAGTGTAGGGAAATACATTAAAAAAGAAAAGAGCCATTGAAATCGGTGGATCGGCCGTTTAGAATCTTTTGGATGCCTGGAAAAACTCACTCAGGAGTAATTCTTGAATTAAGGCATGAACCGAGCATAATGGAATCTTCTTGACCTCAAACCTACTTACAGAGAATAAGATTGCCAACTCTGTTAAAGGTATTATTTTATGAGAATACCACTGTTGCGATTGCGGAGTCCGAAACATGATTTTCCGGCCCCTATGGGGTTATTTTCCCGTTTCAAAACAGGAAATTAAAGTTGGCCATAAACTTTTTAAGCACTGTCTGAGTTACAAAATTTAAAATTACATAAAAATAGTACTGTTGCGATTGCGGCGTCCAAAACACGATTTTGCGGCCCTTAGGGGTCATTTTCCCGGTCCTAAATGGGGAATTTCAGTTGGCCATAAGCTTTCGAGCACAGTCTAAGTTTCAGAATTTAAAAATACATAAAAATACCACTATTGCGATTGTTGCGTCCAAAACCCGATTTTCCAGCCCCTAAGGGGTCATTTTCCCGGTCCTAAATGGGGAATTTCAGTTGGCCATAAGCTTTCGAGCACAGTTTAAGTTTCAGAATTTAAAAATACATAAAAATACCACTATTGCGATTGCGGCGTCCGAAACACGATTATCCGGCTCCTAAGAAGTCATTTTCCCGGTCCCAAACGGGGAATTTCAGTTGGCTATAAAATTTTTGAACACAAATCCGGGTTTGGTTTAAGAATGCACCTTCGACCTCGCCTCATCCCGGAATTTATCTTTCAGGCCGTATAGGGGCCATTTTGGGCCTCTAGGGCCTTTTCCAGCCGTAAAGGGCCATTTCTGAGCTCGGAATCGGATTCAGCGTCGAAAAATACATGGGAATGCATACGTCCGACCCACAAGTCCGAACATTTATTATTTTTTTGTGGGGCTGTGTTATCGGTTAAAATTTAAGCAAAAAGAAAAAATTTATACTCGTCAAGTTTTATTTTTAGCATATTTTTTTATATTCATACAACTGAAGTTTGTGGACGAAAACCGAACATACCACCGTTGGATGAAAATTTCTAATTATCCCAAAGAGAAGTGGTTTTGTCTATTAGGCCGGCGCAAATTAAACCCAGCCCATGTACATCCCACGCGCAGTACGCGCGTAGACTAAACTGCTCAACAAAAAGATCGTACCATCAAAGATAATACTACTACGGATCGTAGTATTATCTTTGGTACCATTTAATTTTTAGACCCATTTTTAAACTACTGTAACTTTTTTAAAAATTTACTTTTTTAAATATCTAAAACGAAGTTTAAAACCGCGTTTCTTCTACTTTAAGCTGTATTGCATTTAGTTTAAGTAAGATGAATATTATCACGATGTACAGGGCGATCAATAGAGTGCTTCAAAAAAAAAACAAAAAATTCGAGTGTGTCCCATTTTAGTGGTAATTTTTTTTGGTCGTTATAATATGGGTTACCAAGGTCATATCAATATCTTTAGACGTTTATGCCACTTTTTGAATTGAGGACCCCTGGCTTGCGATACACTTCTAAACGTCAAATTTTGGTAATCAATTCTTTAAAAAGCTATAACTTAAAAATGGATTGACGGATTTCAACGAGTGTTTCATATTCGGAAAGCTCATTTCATGTAGATTTTTTATGTCCTAAGCACTTTTCGATAGGTTATAATTTTATGAGTATACGGGGCCAACAAATACCAAACACGTTTCGAGATATTGACACAAACTTTAACTTGGCCATTTTTAAAACAAAACACACACATATGGTCCCTTTGGCGTTCAATAATTTACCCTATATTTAGGATTTCTAAATCAGCTACGTTTTTGGTATTTGTTGGCCCCGCATTCTCATAAAATTATAACCTATTGAAAAGTGCTTACGACATAAAAAATCTACATATAATGAGCTTTTCAGATATAAAACACTCGTTGAAATCCGTCAATTCATTTTCCAGTTATAGCTTTTTAAAGAATTGATTGCCAAAATTTAACGTTTAGAAGTGTATCGCAAGCCAGAGGTCCGTAATTCAAAGACTGGCATAAACGTCTAGAGATATTAATATGACCTTGGTAACAACCCATTTTATAACGATAAAAAAAATTACCACTGAAATGGGACACACTCGAACTTTTTGTGTTTTTGCAGCACTCTATTGATTACCCTGTACATCATGATAATATTAATCTTACTAAAACTAAATGCAATACAGCTTAAAGTAGAGGAAACGCGGTTTTAAACTTTGTTCAAGATATTCAATAAAGTTATTTTTTAAAAAAGTTTCAGCAATTTGAAAATGGGTCTAAAAATTAAATGGTACGATCTTTTTGTTGAGCAGTTTCTTTGGTAAAACGTGTTTTGAGACGAAGTGACGCATAATAAACCCTTTCCACAAACAGGTTTAATTTCAAACTGTTTCGCGTAGGTCGAGTTGTGCCACAACACATTTTTGTGGTTGGTGTGGGTCCCTACTTTTGTCAGTGTGATTAGTTTTTTCTAACTTCTAGAAAAATTAATTCAAATTGTAAAGAGTTTTCCTGTGCTATATGATACTACTCATGAAGATTACATAAAAGCAATTAATTTTACTTCTTATCGTTTAACTTTTTTTTTGCTGAGTGGGTGCAATAGGATAAATCTTTTTTATTCTCAGATTCAGATTGTAAATCGGTAAGAAGTTGCTGGCTTGCTTTTATCTTAAATACTGGGAGAACTAAACCTTTTTATGTTATGGAGTCGATCGTTACTTGATGAAGATCCATATAAAGTAAATACGTAAAACTATAACGTTTCAAATCTTCACAATTTTTATTTTTTATTAAAAATAAAAACATGACATGTTTCGTAACACTGCTACTTCGTCAGATGTCTAAATGGTACTAACAAATAAGTTGAGACATTTACCTAAATAGATACACCTAATTTACATAATATTTATGACATAAGGGTTTGGAAAATACTTAATTATTGCTATAAAATAATTGGAAATTACGTACATTTAGAACAAATTTAACAACTCACCCTTATTAAATTTGTTCTAAATGTACGTAATTTCCAATCATTTTATAGCAATAATTAAGTATTTTCCAAATCCTTATGTCATAAATATTATGTAAATTAGGTGTATCTATTTAGGTAAATGTCTCAACTTATTTGTTAGTACCATTTAGACATCTGACGAATGCTAGTGCTACAAACATGTCATGTTTTTATTTTTAACAAAAAATAAAAATTGTGAAGATTTGAAACGTTATAGTTGTTTCTTTTACGTATTTACTTAAACCTTTTTTATTCCGTGAGGAGAAGTGACGAATTTAAGTATGAGTCATGGGTGTGGACTGTGTTTAATATGCGTCTCTATTAAAAAACATGTACTTGGGCTGGGTTTTGGTCACACGTAGGCTAAGTAACCATGGGAGTTCAATTTGTGGCGGGTCTTATGAAAAAGAAAAACGTTAGGATATACGGTTAGGCGGAAATCTACGATCTTTTCTAAATAAAAAATAAAAGGTTTAGACATAAATGAAAAGAAAATTTTATTCCAAACTAGCTAAAACTATATGAAAAATATTTTACAAAAGGACTCACCAGATATTGCCAGCAATATCCTTCTTCTAGCACCAAAGGCAGTTATGCCAATGTCAACCAAATCTTGATCGGTCAGTGTAGAAAATACTGTCAAATCTATTTCGTGCTGCTTAAAGAGGTTAATATAATGCTCCAACTTCATTGACGTCAACACGGAAGGTAAATCTTGCCAATTGCTAGAAATTTGATAATAAATGTAAGTTTTACTAAAATCAGCTATAGATGTAAGGATAACGTTTATCTGTGCTACAGAAAATGTAGGATAATAGAAATATTAGTAAACCAATATTTAAAGCGATTTTCTATGTTGCAAAAGATAGTATGCAAAACAGGGTGTTTACCTTGTAGTATTAACTCTATTCCAGACGTGACTAGGAGTATGATCTAGCAGGTTACTAGTATTCATCATGGCAGAAGATGACGTAGATGGCATGTTCATGGGATCATTTTGTCTTGGTGAAACAGGTTTCCAAATTTCGTCCTCCTAAAATTTAAACAAAAACTATTTAATACTGGACAACAAAAAGTATTAAATGTTTCCCCAAAAAAAAACTAATTAAGGTTTAAAATCTTAAAAAAAGTTACTTACTCTTCTAAATTTATCAACCAAAAATCCTCCAGGACTTGTATAACTCATCCCATATCCTGACCAAGAGTTATGAGGAACTCTGTAATTTCCAGGGGTGGGTTTGGATTGCATAGCCCTCATAGCAGCAAGTCTTTTGTTTTCATAGTCATATGGTGTTAGGTTTTCGGGAGAAAAGGGAGGTTTTTTATCTAAGGTCGGCCCATGATATTCTCCTGGGTTGTTCATTTCGGATAATGCAGATGCAAATTCTAAGAATTAAAATATATTTTATGCAAAATACAAGTTAGAAGTTTACAAAAAAGTATTTTTGTAATTGCAAGATAAATGTGAAAGAAACATAAAACCTTAATATAATATATATATATATATATATATATATATATATATATATATATATATATATATATATATATATATATATATATATATATAATAATTTTCTATTTTTTAAATAAAATCTACGATAATGTAAAATTTGGTATCCGGGGGTTTTTTGGTATGACGGATTCGAATCTAATCTTAGTACGGCTTTTACTTGTAGGGGAAGCCACCTACACGCCTTTTTACTATTTTGAACAATCACAACTTTTTGGTACAGCACTGTATTACATTTTTAAGTAAATTAAATAACTGTTTTGTCATTTTTACGTCAAAAAGGTATACCTGTTAAAAGTCGATATGAGCAACCGTTTTCGAGATATTTGATAAATAAGGACCCAAGTAAGGCCTAATTAATTTAAAATTATTAGGTCCAGTGGCGTCTCAAGGGACACCATATCGAAAATAATTGTGTAAAAAAATTTACACTGACTTTTTTGCAATTATTATAATTTTTTTAGATTAAGCTTAAAAACTAGTTTTTTGTCTCTTAATATTTTTTCCTATCTTTGTTTTTGAGAAAACAAATAAAATTAATTTATTGCAAGTCTCTAAACCCCATTAAATAAAAATTAAATTTCACATGTGACTTTTTTACTAACAGATGAAGTGGTTTAAATGATGTTTTAAATTTTCAAATAATTGTTAATAACTGCTTTTTTTGGCAAATGGCTTTTACTGGGTTGCTGGTTGCACCGGCAACCCAGTAAAAGCGATGGTAAAAACAATATTCGCATAGCAAGAGGTGAGCAGCGCGAAGCAAGCCTTGTTCCGGAACAGTTTGGAACTGGAGCAGTTTTCACCGTAATCGAAATGCAACGAAATAGGTGAACAGCTCGGAGCAAGTATGGTTCCAGAAAATCTCGGAGCAAGTATGGTTTCTGAGCAGCTCGAAACAAGAAGTATGGCTCCGGAACAGTTTGGAACTGAAGCAGTTTTCTTGTGTCCTTTAAAAAACCCTGTTCCGACCATCCCTATTCGAAATACCGCGATGCGTCTTTTTGGCTCTTTTCTATAACGGAGATAAGAGTAAAAGAATTAAGATTTTTCAAATAAATTAACCTAATATTTTTAAAACTAATTATTTTTACACGCTTTGCTTATTTTTCATATTTCGTATATGCTACATAACCTTCCTCCGTATTTCGTATATGCTACATAACCTTCCTCCGTATTTCGTATATAAAATATAACCTTTCTTTTTTATTAGTCTGTAGAATTATACTTTATGCTTTAAAAATTTACGTCGCGTTATTCCAAAGTGAATTTATGGGTCATATATTTCATATTGAAACTGCTAAGAAATGTATTAAGGGGGAGGGTAAGGGTTCCAGTACAAAAAAAAACACACACACACACACACGCGATTTTTTAGGGTATGGATTAAGTAAATTTATTTAAACCTTTTGTACGTTACTAAGTATACTTTCAAAAATATTTTGTTAATTTTTCATTTGGATATATTGAAAAACAAGCCGGTGACAGAGATTGTCCGAGAACGTCTAAGGAAAAAAAACAATTTACGGTGTTCACTATATCTCGGTCGAAAATTATCTGAAATCAAAAACCATTAAAATTTAGTCAAAGTATCATCAAATCCTTCCTCCCCCAACGTTTACCGATTATAATGTTTTTCATTTCAAAATTTTTGATAGTCATCTAAAGTGGAAACTGCTATTTCCCACGAAAAATTCCACCATTTTATGTAATGTAAAAAAAATATGTTAAAGGTGGGGGGGAAGTATTTTATATGTAGAAAATGTGTACCAAGTTTGAAATAAATCGGTAATGTAGTTTTTAAATGATAGTAAACACGGACTTTAAAAAAGTAGTTTTATGAAAAACGCGTTTAAAATAAACATTTTTACTTTAACACTATAGCTGTCAGAATTGTAGTTTTAAAGGGCAGGAGACTAACTAGACAATAACTTCAAGAGTTTTGCTCAAATCGACTTAAAATTTTGGGAGTGTATTCTTAAAATGTTTAACAATGAGAAAAGACACCAAACAACAAAATCGATTTTTCGAAAGTGCAAACGCTTACCCTCCCTTAAAGTATGCTTCTTTGCTAACGCAATGGCTGTGATGAGTTTAATAAAGAAATCCGTAAAAGTAGGTGGTATTTTACTCTGCCAAGTTTATTCGTGATTCTTAAATAAAAATGCAAAGATTTTAGTAAAACTACAGTTCTTTATCTTACCATTTGATGGATGTTGATTAAGACTGTTGTACTGGTTGTGATTGGGTGACTCGGAATAGTTTCCATAACAATTAGGAGACAGAGAATTTCTTGGGCTAGTTATGTTACTCGAGATAGTTGAAATTGAACTGGCACTGCATGAACTAGTATTTGCTTTATTTCCATCAATGGTTTGTTCTAACTGACTTGGATTAAGAGATTGATATCTGCAAAAAATATTATTAATAAAACATAAAGGGTTATAGATCTATGTAAATATTTTTGCAACGTTATTTCTTGCAAATATTACCAAGAAAACCGCTGATGGAAAAATATTAGAATGTATTTAGCTTTTCTTCTCAGCTACTGGATTTCATTTAAAAGCAAATTCTTTTACGAAAATTAATGTTATAATAATATTTGTAAAATATAATCATAAATAATTATAATAATTAGTGCATTACATTATTATTTGCTATAATATTATAGTTTATGATTCTTCTCTACCCAAATTCACAATATATAGTTGTATGATCATCACCTTTGGATGGGTATAAAACCTTTTATAATCACTTTTTCTTTCCATAAAATTAATTTACAAACAAAATTATGAAATGTTTCTTATTATTAAATATTCTTAAATAAGTCCTAAATTAAATCTCTATAATTTAATATCTTTATTAACACTGTAACATAAATAAGATAAACATTCCTCAGAAAAAAACGTATTTTATCCAGATAATAATTGCTGCAGCGCTGTTCTAAAAAGCATTTAAAAATACTGAATTTATTTTAAATTTATTCATTACTGCCTTTTTAAAAAGCAGAAATGATTTGTTCTTTTTTAATGTTTTAATTGGATTTTAGTTACAGCAAGAGCATTTAGAGCATTAAACTACATTTTTAGTTTACTAAGGATAATTAATTTAAGCAATACCAATTTATCAAAAAATTAGTAGGCGTATCTATAGCTTATATGTAGATACGTACAGTAACGGCTATTAAATCTTGGGCAATTCTTTTCCTTGTTGAAAAACCTAATAAAGAAACAGGTGTCTGTGCCTAAAAATATTTTTTAAAATGCCAAACTTAACTTTGGATCATTATTCATTATATTGAGCAGAGAGGTTGGCCAGAAAGGGATGTGGCAGAAGAGCTTAACATCCCAAAGAGTTCTATTCATTTTGTTAAAAAAAATGGCAAGAAACACACTCCTTTGAGAGAAGAGCTGGAAGTGGTCGCCCCAAACTATTGAATCAAGACAATAATTTAGTTAATGTTTTGAGAACCAACAGCAAAAATGGAAAGCAATTTCCCAACATCGTGTGAGTCTGCTCTGCAATATGTTTGTGCTGTCTGGAGAAAAAACATGAGTGAGTCAAATATAACTTTAAGTGTTTTTGTTGATCTAAAACGTGCTTTTGAAACTATTGATAGAGACATTCTTATAAACAAATTAATTCTATATGGCTTAAAAGATTATGCTCTTGAATGGATAAAAGACTTTCTGACAGATAGGTATCACCAAACTAAAGTAAATAAAGTATTTTCTGACAAAAGAGATAGTAAATGGGGTGTACCACAAGGAAGTGTATTAGGACCGCTTTTATTTATTATTTATTTAAACGATATACACAATGTCCTAAAAAACGCATTTGTCAACCTGTTTGCTGATGACACCCTTATCTGTGTTTCTGGCAGGGACTTTGAACAAGTAACTATGATAATGAATAATGAACTAAAAATGTTTTATGACTGGCTTTGTCAAAATAAATTAAAGTTAAATAATTCAAAAACAAAATGCATGGTTATTGGTTCTAAGGTAAATTGTCGTAAATTTAATAACTTGGGACTTTCTCTAAATATAAATGGTGATATTATTGACTTTGTTACAGAGATTAAATACTTAGAAATAATTTTAGATCCACAATTAAATTTTAGTAATCATGTCAATTATATGTGTAAAAAAATTGCTAAAAAAGTAGGTTTTTTTAGTCGTATATCGGGCAGTTTATCTCAGTGGACAAAGATGTTAGCGTATAATACTATTATTCTGCCTCATTTTTTATATGGCTGTTCGTTATTGATTTCTTGTACCAAAGAAGAAGTGCAAAGGTTACAAATACAACAAAATAAGGCTATGAGAATTTTATTGAACTGTGATAAATACACTCCGATTAGTGTTATGTTACAGTCACTAAGGTGGCTGAATATTGAGCAGTCTATTAAAAAGGCGAACCTCGTTTTAATATATAAAATTGAACACAACTTACAGCCTAGTTATTTAAAGTTTTATCTTAAAAAGCGTTCAAATTTTTATAAATATGATTTAAGAACTAAACAACATTTCAATATCCCCATGGTAAATACAGTATCTTTACAGAAAACTCTTTTTTATGATGGTGTTCGCCTTTTTAATGAACTGCCTGACAGCATAAAGGACTCACCTAATCTTAAAATGTTTACTCGAAGACTCTTGAAATATTTACGGAATTGATTTATTGTATTTTTTATTGGTTAAAATTTCGTTAATTGTTATTTTTTGTGTAAAATTTTGTTATTACTAGCCAAGTGCTAAATAAACGTATATTTATTATTATATTATATTATTATTATCGGTTAGAACGGCACGGCGAAGAATAAGGCAAAAATCCAAATTGTGCTGCCACCCGGCAGCCTTAAAACCGTTTATAACAAATGCAAATAAAGAACAACGCATTGGATTTGCTCTACAATTTAACTTTTAATCTCCGATTTTTTGGGAAAATATAATTTTCACAGATGAAAAAGTGTTTTAGTTGTGCTACAATGGGATACTTAAGGTATACAGGCCTTAAGGAAAACGATTTAATGACAAATATACCCAAAAGGACAGAAGTAGTGGTCGATTTTCGGTAAATGTTTGGGGGTGGCTGAGTGCACAAGGACTTGGTGTATGTTATTTTATCGAAGGAAGGTTCAACGCGGAGGTATATATAGATCTACTACAGAATATCATGTTTCCTTCTGTACTGGATCGATTTCCGAAGGGAAATTATATCTTTCAGCAAGATAAGTGTCCCGTTCATACGGCCCGGCAAGTCGATGAATGGATGGAAGAGCAGCGTATCATGGTTTTACCGTCGTCCGCACGTAGTCCTGGTTTAAATGTTATGAAAAATTTGGGGCTTATTAGTTAAAAACATAAACAGGGAAAATGAGTTTAGGCCGCAAAATGTAAACGAACTTAAGGATAAAATTTTAGAGGCGAGGAATAAGTTACGAGGAAATCCGGACTACGCCTGGACTTTGGTCCATTCGATGCCTGGAAGGCTTAACTCTGTCTTAGAAAAAAACGGGGCCGCAATAAAATATTAAATTTGTTTGGAAGGATATTTAAGTTTGTTTGAATATATTAAATTGTTAATTAATTTATCAATTTGTTAGTTTTTATAAAATATAAATATTTTCTTTTACCTTTTGCTTAATTTATAGTAATTAAAAGTAAAACAAGGTAAAAAAGAGCAATCTACAAAAATTGGCAAAAAAGTCAAAATTTGTCAATATTTTTGCCCAAGATTTAATGGCCGTCACTGTACATTTTTATGTGGAAATAATGTCTTAAAATAACATGTTTGTTTGACCACTTTTCCTAAAAGGGATACATAGTGTTAGTTAGTTAAACGTAATATTTAAAAATATTCGCTCTAGAAAATACGAATTAAATTAGTTACAGTTAAATATTATAGAGTAAAGAGGTACGGTTATTTTTATTTACCCGTGTTTTTTCCACTTTATAAACCAGAACTGCAATGAGCTATTTTTTTTGATTTAAGTATGTTGTCTGATCCTTTGGCTTACCTAACAATTTTTGTAAAACATTACATTCTGCTAATAAGTCAACAATACCTAAAAAATTTCCCCTGAACTTAAATCATTGCCGTATGCTGTTTTTTAGGCAACGACAAGCTAAATTACAGTTTAAAATTGTCATAATAATATTAAAGAGCCTAGAGAGTGTTTGGCGCCAAAAAGTTTTTTTGCTTTATTATGGCCTTTTGGTTTTCATCTAACATTAATGCAAATGATTTTTCAATGTTTCATGTCTTTTAATAGTTCCTACAAAATGTTTTTAATCGTCACAGCTTTCTATCCAAGTATTTTATATATTTTTTTAATCCCTAGTTGCAAATAACCAATATGGTTTATGATTTTAAAGCAATAGAGAATGGGCCGGCCATGAAAGTTTTAGTTTTACGTCAGACTTATAAACACAATAATATTTGTTCAATTTTATTATCTCTATATTAAAAAAAAACCTTAAGGTTTTCAGAGTTCGTTTTTAATAAGAAACCTTTTCACTTGATTATGCAGTTCTTTAAAATGACGCTTATCATTAAAATATGGCTTGTATGTAATTTTTCCCGCAACAAACAAGGATTCACTTTATTACCACGCACCGGATACGTTCTAAAACTGGACATTTCTTTTTTTACGTTGAAATGCATTCCAACCCTATTTTTTATTGCATATTCGGATTCTACACAAAATTCTAAGTAATTTTTGTTTACATTTTCCTATACCTATATCTTACCGTTTTGAAGAAAATAATTAATCACTATTTTTTTAAGGAACATCACCATGTCAAAAAGGTTTAATATTTACGTGCCTAACCGAGCTGGATACTAGAAATTTGTTGGGGTTAGGCAATGCATGTATTTAAAAGATCTACATGTTATTATAGTAATATATCTTCCAGGGTGTCCCAAAAAAATTGAATTTTTACCGAAATTAAATAATGATTAAAACTTTTTTTTTAAATACAATATACTATATTTTATCCCATTTTCAAATAGACCAATAATATACACTAGCGGATGCGGAGAGCTTTCGATAAGTATTCCCAGACGCGAGAAGTCCCGAACTCGACACGAATGCCTTGGCGCGATTGCTGTTGTGTAGTTAGTTGCCGACTAACGGGCGGGGCGACTTAATATTGTTTATTACGTTAGATTATAGAAAAATCCCAAACAATTTATAACGTATTACAATGTTCGTTAAAAAAATAAATAAATTCTTAAATCAAATGAGTGCATCTTTCATCAAATCATCTCCAATAGAAAATATTATTAAAACTAGTTATTTATGCAAAAAAGTGTGTAAAGTTTGTCTTTTTTTTACGCACGGACCGCTTCGCTATATAACTTATTTAATTTTTTATTTGGGATCGATTTTTTATAAAATATATATCAGAAATTAAAAACCTAAATATTCAATTAGCATATTAATATACCGAGTGTCATAAACTATGTTTAATAATAAAATAATTATAATAGTAATTTGGCAAAAATTTTTTGAATTATACTATGTTCACTTTACGCACTAGTGTGTAATGTGAATTACTGGACGCTTTTCGTTATTCCCACCCCACAGAAATCGTATAAAACATGTCAAATTGACAAAAAAGTACACTTTTGGTTATTTATCATGACTTAAATATAATTGGGAAAAATAAAAAGCCCCTTTATCTAACCAGAACTAACCATGACCGCCCTTTCTGGCCGATTCCCGTAGAGCCAGAGAGTGCGGTCAAAGTTAGTTCTGGTTAGTTAAAGAGGCTTTTTATTTTCCGCAATTATATTTCAGGCGTGATAAGTCACTAAAAGTATACCTACAAATTGAAAATAAAACCATTCCTCTCCCATCAATACCTTCGACCGACTTCGACTGATGTCGTAAATCGTTCGTGGTTGGGAATAATTATCGAAAGCTCTCCGCATCCGCTAGTATAATATACCTACAAAATGTCCATACATCTTCCTATACCCATCTGCCACGTTTTTTAGATACAAAGGAATTTTAATTTTTTCCCTGTTTTTAAATAATATCCAGAATAAACCACCGGCTTAATTTACAATTAACCTAGGTAGGCCATGGAAGTTTTTATTTTAAATTGTTCTGACAACTATTTGACATATAAGTTAAAATTTGTATATTTGGTTTAATTAATAAGGCTTAAATGCTTAAAATATTCAAATTCGCTTGTATTTAAAAAACGGAGGCAGATGGGTATAGGAAAATGTATGGAAATTTTGTAGGTAAATTATTGGTCTATTCGAAAAGGGGATAAAATACAGTATGTTGTATTTAAAAAAAAATTGAGTTTTTATCAGTATTTAATATCGGTAAAATGCATTTTTTTGGGACACCCTGTAGGATATATTGCTATAATAGCATGTAGATCTTTTAAATACATGCATTGTCTAACCCCAAAAATTTTTTTTAGTATCCAGCTCGGTTAGGTACTTAAAAATGTAACCTTCTTGACATGGTGACGTCTCTTAAAAAAAATAGTAATTAATGATTTTCTCAAAAACGGTAAGATATAGGTATAAAAAGATGTTAACAAAAATTACTTAGAATTTTGTGTAAAATCCGAATATGCAAAAGGGGGTGTTCTATTTAAAATTACAATGTTGCCATTGGTTTCGGTTAGATCTGGCAACACTGCACTTGCCAAAATATTTTTAAAATGTAGCTTAGCACCTATTATGACCGTGTGCCAAATTTAAAGAGTTGTTTATATATTTAATTTAATAGGTAATAATAAATATGTATATAATATATATATATATATATATATATATATATATATATATATATATATATATATATATATATATATATATATATATATATATATATATATTATATTATATATATATATATATATATATATATATATATATATATATATTATATATATATATATATATATATATATATATATATATATATATATATATATATATATATATATATATATATATATATATATATATATATATATATATATATATATATATATATATATATATATATATATATATATATATATATATATATATATATATATATATAAAATATATATATATATATATATATATATGTATTATTGAATGGTATTAGTAGGTACTTTATATTTGTTTATGCAGGTCCCCTGGCATTTTACCCATTCTGCCGCCCTATTGTTAGGCCACTGGTTATTTATATTCCTGCTTCAGAAAAAGAGACAAGTAAATAATTTAATCTCTGCAACTATAATCTTTGTTATATAAAATTAAAAAAAAAACTTACCCGCTACTATTTATACTCTGCTGCATCATGCTCAAATTGGTAAAGAAGTGTGGCTGTTGAGTGATACCAACAAAAGGAGGACCATGTTGTTGAGTAACGGTTGAAGAGGGATAATACCAAGTGGGAGAAATCAAGGGACTTAACAAAGGCGAAATCGGAGGAACACTAAGATTGGTAGGAGTAAGAAGTTCATTAGTTTGAGGCGTAGAAGAATTAGCTGGTATATGGTATGACGATGGTATGTCGGCTTGAATTGGAGGTTCCTCTATATTAAGGATCAGATTTCTAGCTTTGTAAATATTGCCTAAAATATATAGTTACCATATCACAATTATGTTGGTTATTAATAGTATCTATTTGGCTTTTTAGAATAATTTATACTTTTATCTATATCAATCCTACCGAGTGTTGAACTTGTTATTAAAGTTACCAACAAACTTAACAATGGGTTAAATTACCAAAGAGATAAAATGAAATTTGGCCACAGCCATAACTTAAATGTCAACTATTTGTCAAAAAAATATTTTTTTTAACAATTACCTAGCACAAAATATGAAAAAATAGGTTTGGCAACACTTTGTTAGAACGCCAAACCTATTTTTTTCATATTTTGTGTAATTATTTTTTGAAATTATTTTTTTATGTTTAATCGTTTTAAACGTAAAATTTCAAACTAATTAATTATTGACAACTATTTGGCAAAATGTGCTACGTTGCAAAGAATCTTTATTTTTTACTCTTTGTTAATGTAGTTTGTTGTTGAATTCATTGTCAACTTTAACAACGAGTTCGTCACTTGGTCGAAAAACTAATAAAAAAACACTTTTAACCTTTGTTCAATATAGCTAATTGTTTCACCAAACGATCTAGCCTTTTAAATAATTTATGAACTAACCTCAATGACGTCGATTCTCGGGCCTTTCTCGATTATGGTGTGTAGAACATGTTTAATATTATATTTTTATTGCATAAATTCTAGTAACACTTAATAAGCGTGTAAGACAAAAAATAATTATTGTGTAAATTTTCGACACAGTTATGGCAATAATTTTCAAAATAATCCACTTATGTGTGAAACGGATTTTAAACAACAAAAATGCAAAAGACAGAAAAAAAATAACTCATTAATATTCCATTTAAACTTTTTATTTCAAAAGTAGAAAAGTTTTGAGAAATTTACTTAAAAATACTTTTAAAGAATAATAAGGTTTTTAATACGTTTCGACGTTCTTTTAAAAGACTTATTAAAATGTAAATAATCGTTTCTTGAGTTTGGTATTATTTTTTCATTCCATAGAAATAACAAAAGCGTTTTTTTTTAGTTAAGGACGCGATTTTCCAAGTATGGCTTTTTATATATATATATATATATATATATATATATATATATATATATATATATATATATATATATATATATATATATATATATATATTATATATATATATATATATATATATATATTTATATAAATTAAAGTTTTAATATAAGTTTAAAAAAATACCTGCCCTCTTTATCGAGCTTTGTCGAACGTTTTCAGGCTTTACATATTTACACTTTTTTAAAGAGATGTTTATTTACATAAAAATTATCTCTTGCAATTTATTTTAATATTTAATTTGAAAATAAATTTAAGTAAAAAAACAACAAATTATTGTTTGGCCAATTTTCTGTTTTTTTTTTTTTGAACGATTTGCAGCTCTGCAGCTCTTATGGACCAGCCTCCCCTGCTTAAAAATTCCTTTTTTTTTTCTTTATTTTCTACTTTATTTGCGTATTAAAAACCTTGTTATTGTTTAAAAGTAATTTTAAGTAAATTTCTCAAAACTTTTCTCGGACTTTTGAAGTAAAAAGTTTAAATGGAATATTAATGAGTTATTTTTGTTTTCTGTCTTTTGCATTTTTGTTGTTTAAAATCCGTTTCACAAATAAGTGGATTATTTTGAAAATTATTGCCATAACTGTGTCGAAAATTTACACAATAATTATTTTTTGTCTTACACGCTTATTAAGTGTTACTAGAATTTATGCAATAAAAATATAATATTAAACATGTTCTACACACCATAATCGAGAAAGGCCCGAGAATCGACGTCATTGAGGTTAGTTCATAAATTAAGGCTAGATCGTTTGGTGAAACAATTGGCTATATTGAACAAAGGTTAAAAGTGTTTTTTTATTAGTTTTTCGACCAAGTGACGAACTCGTTGTTAAAGTTGACAATGAATTCAACAACAAACTACATTAACAAAGAGTAAAAAATAAAGAACAAAATAGAACTTCAAATTTACAACGGTATATTATTAAGCTCCTAATACGCAACTTTGCCAAATTTAAACTACCCACCTAACTCTTACCGTTTCGGAGATCCCCATACTGGCCCTCAATATCTTGGACACGCTGTATATATATATATATATATATATATATATATATATATATATATATATATATATATATATATATATATATATATATATATATATATATAAGTATGTCCACGGAAAAGGTGTTGAAGAGAAAAAACTTTTTATTTTTGATTTTATCGAAAAAACTACTCTTGATAAAAAATTTTGCTACTTCTAAAAGTAAGATTGGGATAGAAACATTTAACATATTTTATGCGGTGTTCGAAAATTGAAAAAACTTAAAATGGTACAAGAGTAAAGTGCATTTATTTGAGAAGATATGGAAATAAGTTACTAGGAAAAGTTGTTCAAAATTAAAGATAGTCTCTAATACCAATATTTGAAAAAATCGGCCTACTTTTTATTTTTTGTGATTAAATTTATTTTAATATCGATTTAAATTTTTAATATCAATTTATTATCAATTTTTTGCTGTTAAGTAAGCATTTAAAGCTGACGATACTGCGGCTAATGAATTATAAAAGCAAAGTATCAATAAAGCTTGTCACTATCAACGCCTACTAGTACAAGAATTTGGAATTAGTTAATTGATAATAAAATTTTAATCACAAATAAATAAAAGCGGCCGATTTTTCGAAAATTGGTATTAGAGACTACCTTTACGATTGAACAACTTTTTTCAAAGTAACTTATTTCCATATCTTTGCAAATAAATGCACTTTACTCTTGACCATTTTAAGTTTTTCAATTTTCTGAACACCGCGTATAAAATATATTAAATGTTTCTATCCCATTCTTACTCTAAGAAGCAGCAAACATTTTTTATTACAACTAACTTTTTTGATAAAATTAAAAATAAAGAGTTTTTCCTATTCAACACCTTTTCCGTGGACACACCAGTACGTCCACGGAAAGGTGTTGAATAGTAAAAACTTCTTTATTTTTATTTTATCAAAAAACGCTACTCTTAAAAAAAATTTGCTACTTCTTAGAGTAAGATTGGGATAAAAACATTTAACAAATTTTATACGCGGTATTCAGAAAATTGAAAAAACTTTAAATGGTTCAAGTGCATTTATTTGAGAAGATATGGAAATAAGTTACTAGAAAAAGTTGTTCAAAAGTAAAAGATAGTTCCTAATATCATTTTTCAAAAAAATCGGCCTACTTTTATTAATTTGTGACAAAAATTATTTTAATATTATCTAATTCCAAATTAACAACTCTTTATTGTACTAGTAGGCGTTGATAGTGACAAGCTGTATTGACATTTCGTTTTTATAATTTATTAGCCGCAGAAACCTCAGCTTACTTAACAGCAAAAAATTTGATAAAATTAATATTAAAAATTTAAATTGGTATTAAAATTAATTTAATCACAAATAAATAAAAGTAGGCCGATTTTTTTGAAAATTGGTATTAGAGACTACCTTTTAATTTTGAACAACTTTTCCTTGTAACTTATTTCCATATCTTCACAAATAAATGCACTTTACTCTTGTACCATTTTAAGTTTTTTCAATTTTCTGAACACCGCGTACAAAATATGTCAAATGTTTCTATTCCAATCTTACTCTAAGAAGTAGCAAAATTTTTTATCAAGAGTAGCTTTTTTCGATATTTCGATAAAATCAAAAATAAAAAAAAATTTCTCTTCAACACCTTTTCCGTGGACATACTGTATATATATATATATATATATATATATATATATATATATATATATATATATATATATATATTATATATATATATATATATATATATATATATATATATATATATATATATATATATATACACCACAATTCGGCATGTGGGGATTCGGAACCGTAAAGATAGGAAGTCGGTTAAATTATGGAAAGTTGCGCATTTAGGTGGCTAACAACTGCCTATTAGAAGTTGTAAAATTCCAGTACTTCGGAGATATCGGAAAAAACCGTAATTTGCTGATTTCGTTTTTATTTCTTCCTGACGTTATTTAAAGAGATATGGAAAAACAAAAGACACTTTCTTATGACCACTTTTTAGGCTCTACAAAACAGCATTGAGATATTTTCCGTACGACGTTTCGTTTTCTTTAAACCATCATCAACTTTCTTTTTTTAAATACGGACCTGGGTTTTTTATTTAATTTTTTGAACCCCTTATTATCCCAATTACAAAAATGTATAACACTTAATATTTATTTACAAATATGGAACGCCCCTATAAGAAATGATGTGCGTTCTTTGTCTAACTCATTGTCTCTTATGGAAAATATGTTTATTTAACAGAAAAATATTAAGTGTTATACATCATTGTAATTGGTATTATAACTACTTTTAAAAAATGCAATAAACAATTAGGTGCCGTATTTAAAAAAATAAAGTTGATGGTGGTTTAAGGAAAACGAAACGTCGTACGGAAAATCTCTCAATGCTGTTTTGAAGAGCTTAAAAAGTGGCCGTAAGAAAGTGTCCTGTGTTTTTTCATATCTCTTTAAATAACGTCGGAAAAAAATTCAAACGAAATTGGCATTTTCGGTTTTTTCCAGATATCTCCGGAAGTACTCGTAATTTTACAACTTTCTAATAGGCAGTTGTTAGGCACCTAAATGCCCGCAACTTTGCCATAATTTAACCGACTTCGTATCTCTTACGGTTTCCGAATCCCCATGCATGCACTCGAATCTGTGGCACCCTGTATATATATATATATATATATATATATATATATATATATATATATATATATATATATATATATATATATATATATATATATATATATAATATATATATATTATATATATATATATATATATATATATATATATATATATATATATATATATATATATATATATATATATATATATATATATATATATTTCTCAAAAAGAAGTTAGATATAAAGAAACACAAGAAACCAAAAAGTGGTATTATTAGTTACTTCATCGAAAAAACAAATAAAAAATAAAAACTACAAAAGAAGTCAGTGGCGTCCTTTTTTTCCTCATAATACTGTGGTGCTCGGTGAGATGCCACTGGACCTAATAATTTTATTGTAGTTAGGGCTAAATACGCGCCTAATTAGGCTAAACAACTGTATCAAATTTCAACCAAATCGTATTAAGAGTATTTTAGATATTAATAAAATACCCAATTTTTTTAACTTTAACGCCCTGTATCTTAGAAACTAAGAATGGACGGACATATGTTTATAGGAACTTTATTTCATAAAACGACCCAAGAAATTACCCTCTGAAGTTTCGTACTATAGTAAGGAAACACCCTGTATATTTGTTTAAATTTTGTTGTGTAATGTTGACATGCCCGTATTCAATATCTAGTAGGCTGGAATAAATTTATTGAAGTTTTCCTATTCGTCAATATTGTTTCTCGATACCTTACGGGCCCTGCAAGTGAATAGTTTCCCGGCCCCTAAAATCGCCCTAGCACGCGCCTGGTCAAATTGGTAACAATTACTGATGAGGAACTTTTTGTTCAGTAACACTGGCTATCTGATTTTAATATGCAGCCAAAAAAGATTTATAAAATATTTTTTAAGAAGTTGCAAACTTATAACAACATAAATTACTAACTTGCAAGACGCTCGATTCCTTTGATAACACACGCTTTTGTGGTTTTATTTGCCTTCTGTCTTATGTTAATCACAACATCACAGGATGTTTGAATATCGGCTATCTGCTCAGGCTGAAAATAAAACAAAACAGTTAAAATATTTGATATTCTTTCCCAAAACAACTTTGTAAATAGTAAATTATGTAAAATTATGGAAACATAAGGTTTATTTTCGATAAATCAATCAAACTCAATTTACATTACAAGTATTTTGATGCCATAATGTCGTTATTTAAATATGTCATATCGAGTGAGTTAATTTTTAAAGATAAGAAGCAAATTTAGCACAGATTTATTTACTATAACATAGGGTCTTTCTAAACCTTATGTACTTATTAAAGGATGTGATTGTTCAAATTATTTTAAGAAAAAAAACCGCATTATTAACATGTGTTCCTCAAGGATTTATTAACGTTTTTTTTTTTTTTTTTTGAGACGAATTGTACATTTTTAAAGATATAGATTTCAATTTTGGTACATGACCCACTTAGAATAATATTCCTAAATTAACTATTATATAATTTTTTTCACATCTATAAAATTTTATTTTTTTCTGGGTCATGGCACTTTAATTTCTTACGAACTTTTTTTCCTGTCGCCACTATCTTCTATAATTTAAAAAAAAATGCCTTTTTATAGCCTAAACTTTTGATCTTTTACTTCGTTTTAAAATTGTGCTCTTGTTAAGACATAATTGGCAACATATGTTAAAATGCTGGAACATTTTAGGACAAATAACGTGAAGGATTAAAGGATCAGGACCCGTAGTCCAGGGCATTTAAATCAAAATCGCCCGAATAGCGGAAATATTTTGAGCCAGCAGATATCGAGATGCGGTTTTCTGCATTGTGTTTAGGAGGGTCCCAAAAATGACTCTAGGAAGTCTGGTTCATGCATTTTTTGAAAAATGCCTTGTGGGACGGAAAATGCATTTCCATCATCATTACTTGAATTATGGAACGACTGCAAACTCGGAAAATCGTCGGAAATTGTTACTCGGTGGGTTTTCGAAAGCCGAACTCGATTCTGGCATTAGAATTACCCGGATTGCTCAGGGTGGCTCTGTGGGGGTGTCCGGGGGTATTGGGGGGAAGGCAGCATGCCTGAAAATCGCTCCAAACTCGTTACTCGGGGGGTTTTCGGGGCTGCCGAACTCGATTCTGGCATTAGAATTACCCGGGTCTGCTCAGGGGTTCCCCTGTGGGGTTATCTGGGGGGAGGATTGCAGCGTCCATGAAAATATAAATAATAATATAATATAAAATATATTTAAATAAATAAAAAACAGTAAATCAATAATATTTCTGCTTTCAATGGACAACAGAAAAGTTTCTTATTGATAAAGCAATTATTTGTCAACAAGAAACTATAAATGATTTTGTTTTTTTTTCAAGTTTTTAAATTTTTTTCGAATTAATTTTCTGCAATAAATATTGTCATGTTTTGTTTTTTATGAAAATATAATTTAATTTTGTAAAAAAAAATAAAGAATACGTTTTGATTTTGTAAAAAAAATAAAAATGCCTGTAAAAGTGTAATTGTTGGTTAATTTGGTACATTTAAAAAAAATACCCTGGCAACATTGTCCCGCGCGCAGTCGGCATGTGTGGCATCAGCACCCCCGGGTAGTTCTTATGCCAAGATCGAGTTTGGCATCCCCGAAAACCCCCGAGTAACGAGTTTGGAGCGATCTTCAGGGAAGCTGCCATTTCTCCCCCAATTCACCCCTCGGACACCCCCACAAAGCCACCCCCGAGCACACCCGGGTAATTCTAATGCCAGAATCGAGTTCGGCAGCCCGAAAACCCCCTGAGTAACGAGTTTGGAGCGATTTTCAGGCATGCTGCCATTTCTTCCCCAATTCACCCCCCGGACACCCCCACAGAGCCACCCCCGAGCACACCCGGGTAATTCTAATGCCAGAATCGAGTTCGGCAGCCCCGAAAACCCCCGAGTAACGAGTTTGGAGCGATTTTCAGGCATGCTGCCATTTCTCCCCCAAATTCACCCCCGGACACCCCCACAGAGCCACCCCGAGCACACCCAGGTAATTCTAATGCCAGAATCGAGTTCGGCAGTTCCGAAAACCCCCGAGTAATGATTTCCGAGCGATTTTTTCGAGTTTGCAGTCGTTCCTATAATGGTGCAAGTAATGATGCAATTGGAAAATGCATTTTCCGGCCCAGAAGGCATATTTCAAAAAATGCATGAACCAGACTTCCTAGAGTCGTTTCCTGGGACCTTCCTGAACACGATGCAGAAAACCGCATCTCGATATCTGCTGGCTCAAAATATTTCCGCTATTTTTCCTAACTTCCCTGGACCACCGAAAAAAGTAACACTTTGTGGAAAAAATATATTATGGATATTTTATAAACATTGGTTTTAGGGAGGAGGTAAATGCTAAAAAATCGATTTTTTTTTTGTTTCTTCTTAAAGTTAAACATCTTAAGGATATAATTCCAAAATTCAAAGTCGATCAGAGCAAAAGTCCCGAAGTTATTGACTAATTAATCTCCTCTCTTTTAAAAAAAGTATTTCCTTGTCGACGACTGTCGCATTGACAGAGCCGAGATACAAGCTCAGCAGCTGAGTAAAGATACCACAATAAGGCAAAGACTTGAAAAAAAAGAGACATCGAAGTTGCTGCAGGAAATCTACTTTCTGGAGTTGGAATCGATGATTCAATGCAAATTGATTTTTTTTAAACATTAAACGCGTTTATCTTAAAACTACTTTTTAAAAGACCGTAATCACTGCCATTTAAAAACTACATTAACGATTATTTTCAAACTTGGTACACATTTTCTCCACGTAATATAACTTCCTCCTCGTTCCGTTTTGATTTTTTTTTATACTTTAGGGCGCTTTTTTACATCTAAATAGTGAAAGTTTTTGTAAAAAAAAAATGTTAGGAGGAGGTTTTAATGATACTTTGACTAAATTCTAATGGATTTTGATATCCGATAATTTTCAGCTGAGATACAGTGATCACCGGATATCGTCTATTTTCAAAGACGCCCTGGGAAAAGGTCCGTCACAAGCCGGATATTTTTTCACAAAAAATTTAGAGAATGCTGTTGAAACCATACCTAATAATGTACAGAATGTTTAAATAAAAAATATTCATAAAGAAAGAGTTTTTTTCACGATTTACCCTTAATCCCTCCCCCATTAGTAGGGTTTGTACCAAAGTTCACAATCGTACAGGGAATGTCAAAACAACTTAAAAAATTATCAAAAAATTAACCCCGTCTAGATCGTAAACGAAGCCTTGGAGGACACATATTAACAGGACTTTTTTCTTTAAATTATTTGTCACATCCTTTAATATACACATGAGGTATCGGAACACCTGTATAGATAAATTTGAATATTTTAACATAAATTTTTGTATTGAATCACTTTCGCTTTATCGAAAATGACCTACTTTTTTGATTTTTTAGTGGGGCACCCTCAGAGTTTTTGATTTTTTAAAAATTACTTCAAGTACAAGTACCAAGTATTCATTAAAATGTATTTGCATTTTCAAGTAAATTGAAAAAGTACTTGAAGTACCACCCAAGTATTTTACTTGAAGTAAATCCAAGTACTTGAAGTAAACCAAAGTACTTGAAGTAAAACAAAGTACTTGAAGTAAAACAAAGTACTTGAAGTACATAAAAGTACTTGAAGCAATTAAAAGTACTTCAAGTAAAACAAATTATACTTGAGTAGTATTTTTTGTAAGGAAGTTAGAGGGTTTATTCCTCAAAACGGGGTTTTCCAACAACTCCTAAAAGCTTTAAGGACTGAGCGCTACGTCATTGGAAAGTAGGCCAGTCGGTAAAAACTATAGTTAGGAAAACAAGTAGGGTTGCTAAGTGACCCGTTTTAAGTCGGGATTTTATGCATCCGATGTCCGAAATAATGTAAAATTTCCTATGTAAATTTATGCCGTACTTGGGTGCTTGGGCCTTAAACTATTATAGGAAATATTGGTTTTTCCCAAAATGGGTTTTTCCTGTGGTTGCCAACGGGTTGGCGTTGGCACCCGTTGGCATCCGATACATCTGTCAAAAGCGAGTGTTTTCATATGGGTGCCTACAGCAGGTTGGCACCCAAAACCTATTCTTGGGAAATATTTTAATTTCCCATCAACACAAAATCAAGTCAGAACAACCTAACTTTAATTTTGATGTCGTTTCCATTTTATTAGTGAAAATTTTGTTTAAGTTGCCTATTAAAATACAGGGGTTTTCGTTCAAATGAAGGTAATAATGAACGCATTCACAATACGAAATAGTTGGGGAACCAATCCATTAAACGTCAAACCGCACCAATAGAATATTCTTGAACTGTCACATTTTTGACATTTTCGGGAGTGATTTGGAAACTGATTCGTATCCTGAATGCGTTCGATAATAAAATTGTCATAAAAAATGGCTGTTAGTAATCATTATTAAATATAACAAATTGGGTATCAAAATAAAGGATTTCACAATTGTTACACTTGTCTTGCTGTTGGATCCAATTCAAATAAGCGCTGTAATGCAATACAATAGAAACAGCAGCGGTTGCGCGTATTTCTTGTTTTAACTTGTTTGTACGAATATCTAAGGCGTGTAAATTCAAGTACTTGGTTGATTTTTTACTTCAAGTACTTTTTATTTACTTCAAGTATTGTTTTTACTTCAAGTACTTTTTATTTACTTGAAGTACTTTCTTTACTTAAAGTACTTTTTTTTACTTGAAGTACTTTTTTTTTACTTCAAGTACATCATAATACTTTAAGAACTTAAATAAATACTTCAAGTAATTTACTTGGTCAAATCAAGTAAAAATCCAAGTATCTTCATAAAAACTAATCAAGTACAAGTACAAGTACCTCCCGATAAAAAGTACTTGAAGTAAAATACTTGAAGTACAAAAAAGTACTTCAAGTAAAATTTTACTTGAAGTACTTCAAGTTTTGACAGCTCTGGGCACCCTATATTTGTTTGCCCATTTTAATAGGAAATGACACACCATTATATTTCTATTTAGAAGTTGCATAAATGTTTTTTTCATTTAACATATTTTTTTAATGAGAAAAGGATTTCTTGCAAAGTTTTTACTTAGGAATATTTTATTGTCATGCATTCTTATAACTTTTTAATACTTTTAACGAAAATAGTAAGAAAACTTATTTTAACTAATAATTACGCAACCTGCACCTTTTTAGTTTGCCTCATGTATTTATTCACGACTTAAAAAATTAGTTAATGCGGTTGATAAGATACTTAAAAAATAAAGAGGGTGATTTACGTTGAGTGTCCTATTAATAGTTCTGGACAACCAAAAAAAAATTGATATTTGGCACACGGCCATAACAGGTAATAATCTACATTTTAAAAATATTTTGGCAAGTGCAGCGTTGCAAGATCTAACCAAACCCAATGGCAACATTGTAATTTAAAATTGAACAACTTATTTTTTATTGCATATTCGGATTCTACACAATATTCTAAGTAATTTTTGTTAACATCTTCCTATACCTATATTTTACCGTTTTTGAGAAAATAATTAATTACTATTTTTTAAGGAACATCACCATGTCAAAAAGGTTTAGTATTTACGTGCTTAACCGAGCTGGATACTAGAATTATTTTTGGGTTAGACAATGCAAGTATTTAAAAGATCTACATGCTATTATAGCAATATATCCTAAAGGGTGCACCAAAAAATTTGCATTTTTACCGATATTAAATTATGATTAAAACTCAATATTTTTAATTACAACATACTGTATTTTATCCCATGTTTAAATAGACAAATAATTTACCTACAAAATGTCCATACATGTTTCTATATCCATCTGCCACCGTTTTTTTTAAGACAAACGAATTTTAATTTTTCCCTGTTTTTAAATACCATCCACAGTAAACCACCGGCTTAGATTACAATTTACCTAGGTAGGCCATGGAATTTTTTATTTTAAATTGTTCTGACAACTATTTAACATATAAGTTAAAAATTATATATTTTGTTTAATTAATAAGGTTTAAATGCTTAAAAAATAAAAATTCGCGTGTATTTAAAAAACGGTGGCAGATGGGTATAGAAAGATGTATGGACATTTTGTAGGCAAATGTTGGTCTATTCGAAAATGGGATAAAATACAGTATGTTGTATTTAAAAAAAGAGTTTTAATCATTATTTATTATCGGTAAAAATGCAAATTTTTTGGGACACCCTGTAAGATATATTGCTATAATAGCATGTAGATCTTCTAAATACATGCATTGTCCAACCCCAAAAAACATTTCTAGTATCCAGCTCGGTTAGGAACGTAAATATTAAACCTTTTTAACATGGTGATATGTTCCTTAAAAAAAATAGTAATTAATTATTTTCTCAAAAACGGTAAGGTATAGGTACTCGTATAATTTTGTGTAGAATCCGGATATGTAATAAAAAATAGGGTGTTCTATTTAAAATTACAATGTTGCTATTGGTTTCGGTTAGATCTGGCAACGCTGCACTTGCCAAAATATTTTTAAAATGTAGCTTATCATCTGTGATGGCCGTGTGCCAACTTTAAAAAAGTTTTTTTTTAGGTTCTCCAGAACTTTTAATAGAATACTCAACGTGAATTACCATGTATACAACACTACAAATAATTAAAGCTTCATTGATAAAAAAATGGAGTTAAGCCATCCGAATATATTTGTGTTGCAGGAAACAAAACTGACCACAAATATATTTGACCATAAATACATTTGAAATAAACTAAAATCGTCAAGAAAACCATATGACAAAGTACAATTTTTAAATATTTTTTTACTAAGAAGAAAGTTTCATTTACTGTCTAACCATCATTCCACCTAAATACCTTCAATATTGGATTTTATAATAAAGCATTAGATTTTTGTAACGAAATGGTATTTTTAAAACAGCTTTTAGTACTGGAAATAACTAAGTTTTGCAATTAATCCTTAAAAAAATAAAATAAAATTATTTCCATAAGAAAAAATGAATAAAAGGGAGAGTCAAAACTTTTATAATAAAAGCTTTTATATCCCTATGTATAGCAAGCACTTGCGCTTTCAGTCTTCGTAATTTGTTTTTATATAAAAAAAAAGACGGGCCAAAAACATAAAAAACATATTATTTAATTTTAACTTACCTCGCACTTAACGATAAAACATTCCGGGAATTAAATTAAAACGTTTTGTTATAAAAATCCGTCAAAATCCGTCAACTTTAATCTGTTTAGACGAGAATATAAAAAAAAACAATGTTTAAGTATTTTTTTTGTCTATATGACCTGTAAAAGTTACACCCAAAGAAAATTATTGTTTGGTTTTATCTATTTTAGGAGGGTAGGGTGAAAAGTTGATATTTTTGCTTTATTTTTTAACACAATCTCCATCAAGACTAATACACTTTTCATAACGGTGCTCCAATTTAGTAATACCATCTTTATACACCGCTCATCAAGCTCCTCAAAATACTGATTTTCAGCATCGATTACTTTCTTGTTGCTTCAAATTTCTTACCACCGAGCCATTTTTTGAGGTTAGGGAACAGATGATAGTCACTAGGGGCTAAATCTGGAGAATAGGGAGGATGCCACATCAATTCGAATTTTAATTCGTGAATTTTAGCCTGCCCAATGATTGATGCATTTTTGGTCGTACGGCACAAAAAAACACTATAATATATTGAATAACAAGGCTTTGATTGTTTGATTTGTTATTTATCCAATAAAAGTTAAAGTTTATTTAATTAATTATGTTTGGGACAATTGAGGAGAATAATTGATGCTATTACAAGTATTATATTCAGACCATATCAAAATAGTATTAAGTTAAAATATCTTGTTATTATGTAAATGATTCTATATATTTAAATTAAGGGAAATCTGTACTTCCTTGAAAATCACAGAAATTATTGTGTTTAAAGCTTATGTAATCCAGGAAAAATTTGCAATGTTTATTGCAATGGAAACTTAACTTG
This sequence comes from Listronotus oregonensis, assembly GCA_019359885.1. NCBI lineage: Eukaryota > Metazoa > Arthropoda > Insecta > Coleoptera > Curculionidae > Listronotus > Listronotus oregonensis. The sequence goes on from JAHBCN010000049.1 coordinate 89,433, forward strand.
GGTTAAATTAAAAGTGTCGTACGGTGAATACCAATATTCCCTTCGCGTTAAACAATACTGTGATTGGCACAATATCGTGACCATTATTTCAATGCGGCGTATATTCAATTTAACGATAGCTAAAATTAAAAACAACGTCCCACCTTCATCTCGGTATTCGGCAACTTCGGCTCTGGCTGAACTGAACGACAACAGGTTCAGGGTTCAATTCAATGGTTAAAGTCAATGCTTGTGTAGGTCCTAATTATTCTGTCTTTAGTAAGTATATCTATTAATATAATGAATAACTTGCTGGTTTCCTGGGGGTTGAACGCCTTGATAGAAGTATTTGCAGGTAAGTTAAATTATACGATATTTTTTCCTATGTTTTGTTGTATAAAACAACGAAAATTTATCATGGCGCCATGGTGGCAATCTGGCTATCTCAATGGCTATCTAAACGATTTTTCCTAATGATATATTTGAATACAAATTTTCAGAAATAAGAGTTTTTTCTATTAAAAAAAAGTCCTTTATTATGATGAATGAGCTGGGTTAGGGTAAAGACAAGTACTAACTGTTACCATCAAGAAACTTTTTTTTGGAAATCAATACTAAAAATGTTTCCCATGTGATGCAAAGATATTTTAATGTAATTATTCTATTTTCAGATAGAGGGATAAAATGAGAAAGAATTAGACATTGTAATTCTATCAAGGAACTTGCAAAAACATTTTAAGGATTGTTTAGAAAAATACATTCAGGAGGAAAAAGAAAATACATCAGATCTCGATACATGTGCTTTTGGGGGTACCTACTGATGATTTAACATTTGGTTTAACGGTAAGTGTTTTACTTATTATACAGGATGGTCCAATTTATTTTTAAAAATCTGTTTGATGAGATGAGAGGCTATTGTTGGTCCTAAACAAACAGCTTAAAAAGTCTATTTTTTTTAGGACATGCATGTAGCCAAGACTCTCTGCACTGTAGCAGAGACCCCGTGTACTGTGACAGAGATCCCTTATTCTGTGGCAAAGGCTCCAGGTACATAAAGTAGTAATGTAAGCCTTAGGTCAGCAAATCCCTTGGCATCTACACGCTCAGCAACTTCCTAAGACGACGTCACCAATGAGTACATAATTGTCCCCACCGAAAACAGAACAGAAGTTCATTTTATGGGGCAGAAAACCTTTGGACGCAAGACTTTTAGAAACAGTTCCCGGAATTCGATTTTAAAACCCTATTAAATGTAGTACAAATTAATATTTAGTCAATAAAACACTCGTATTTAAACAATTAAAGTATTTTATTACAATAAATACTACATCAAATTAAATCAACTGTGGGTTAAGGTTGTTTAAATGAGACTCTACTTCAAGATAAATAATAATAATTTTTGTCACAAAAAAAATTGGATTTATTTTTAATAGAGTTCATATTAATGTAGTATACACCTACTATTTGCTCCAGATTATACCAATTTTAATGAATCGGACTTTTCATTGCATATAGCATAGCCATTAATTAAAAACCAATGAAATTCAATATTTTCTTATGTTAGTTTAATTACGTTTTGATAATATTTAAATAAGATCACAATTTACTTCAATGATTCTTATGTTTGAACCAATTTCAATGAGATATGCACAAATAAAAGTAAGATATTGATTTATTTAATCACAAATGTCATTCAGGTATTTCAAATACAGTACCCCATTGACTCAATGTGTATCCCATTCATACTATGAAAGCGTTTTCTGTGTGGGTAGCAAACGCGGCGCACACCTTGCACAGAGCTTCTTCATGCCCAAATGTTTAGGTAAAAGATTTCGTACACGTTTTCTGCGGTCCTCCAACACTATTTTATGGATTTTCTCAATCATTTCTGAAGTTGTGACCTCAACGGGGCATACCGAACGTGGTTTGTTAGAGGTGCTCGTACAACCTTTACTAAATTCAGAAACCCACTGTCTTATAGTTGAATAAGATGAAGAAGGGTCTTGTAGTGTTGAATCCATTTCATCTTTAATTTGAGCTGGTGTAAGCCCGTTCAAATGAAAGTATTTTATGACGGCACGCTTTTCCGATTTTTTCGTTTAGTGCCGCATTGAACTTATAATTAACAGAGCAATCGACCTGAAACTATATGTACAAGCTAGATAAAAATGGTTTTACAAGACGCCATTACAAAAGTAGACCTGTTGGTGCAATCTCTTGGTCAGGCCGAAAACTTTTCACCTCACCCTCGTATAACAACTCTGTACAACATAATTCTTAGCTAACAAAAAAAGGATATACGAATGTATTTAGTATAGTTAAAGAAAATAGTACACCTTTTATTGAAAACTTTAAATTGTAATACATTTACACAATTTTATTTAAAAAAAAATCTTTTATATCTAATTTTTTTTTCATTATATTCTGTTATAAGGTATATTTTTAAATACCTAATTATTTAAAACTTGATATTGGTAAAGTGCGTATTTACATCAATTTCTATTTGCACGTGTTATTATATGGTTTCAATCTTACATTTCGTACACCAAATTGAATCGGTTAATTAAGGACCAATCAATACCACTAATGAAGCTGTCCGTAGCAGGAACCGTTTTCTAAAGGGCATCGATATTTGACCATCACAGATTATTAATTAGGATTTCAACTACCTTACGATCCGTTTTACAATAGCAGTTTTTCCTGATACACATGAAATAAGAATTTATATTTTATGAGTTTTTTTTAATATCGCCCTTCAGCTGCTTACCATCACGTTAGCCAAGGGTGGAAAGGGGTAATTATTACGGAGAAAATCATAATTGTATATGGGGTGTTTTCTAAGTAACTATAAAATATTTAAGGATTTATGACTAACTAACACACCTATGGGTAAGATCACCTCAAGTGGACCCCCCATTTTCCACTTGATCATGGAATTTAGGTTTATATATTTTATCAGGGAGAAGACATCATTACCAATTCAATCCCAAAACAGTTTTTAATTTTTTTTATTATAACAACAGTTATTTTACAATAAAAAGTTTAATTAAAAAATCAATTACAAAAAAAACATTAAAGATTATTCAAAGAAATTTTCAGGATTTGTTGTTTAATATTTATATTTTTAAAACAGTAAAACATCTAAAAATTATTTGTTTATAATCATATTTTTATTAACATTTAAATAAACAAATGCAAATTTTAATGATTTCTTTCTCAGATAATGAAAAACAAATTTTTTAAATAAAGTGGTTAAACTGACGAGTGTTTTTTGTGACACATTGTTCAAAACGTAATTTATATTTTGATATAGTTGGATCAGAATTAGAATGAAAATTTTGAACCTACTCTTTCCAACCAATCAGAAGCTTTTATTTACAATCATCTCCATGGCAACGACAAAAATTTCCGGAAATATTCATCCACTAGCACTTCCGGCGAAATTACACTGGAAATTTCCCTGTCACATTTGAAACGTCAAAATATTCAAAATAATGACGCGGGAATTACAGTGCCTTATTTATGTAGAATTATTACCATTTTTTTACTTAAAAAAGCATATTAATGTGAATATTTTTTGCTTATAAAAATAAAAATTTATGCAAATGTTTAAAAAATTATTTATTACATTAATACTAAATAAGAAATTTAATAACAAATGTTTGTAACTAAATTTAAGTGATGTTAAAATTGTAACAAAAAGTTTTCTCGTTTTAATGGAGAATAAATAGGACTTAAAACTGAAATTTGCTCGGAATATTGTAAATGTCTATGTTTAGTAAAATATATAAAATATTTAGACACAAGTTTATTTAATTTGAATTTAGATATTTTATTAAATTTACTTGAAGATTTTACTAGATATTCTTGGATTCTTGTAAACAGTTTTTCATCCGTGGTTTCTTCGTAGTTAAGATCTTCAATGCATTTTGATAAATAGGAAGCTGACGATGGTATTTTTAATGTCTGAATATTCTTTCAAACTACACAATCCGTATTTTGTTAAGTCTAAAGCCATTTTTATACTATACACTAGGTATACTTTTCTGTTGTCGATTCAGTTTTTAATAATTAGATAGTACCTAATAATCTATTTTTTACGTAGTTGACATTTTGTAAGTCTAGCGGCCATTACTACGTTCTTTTTACATTTCATGCGCTAGACTTTTAACCATCACGAAACAAGACATAGATGGGTACTTCAGACTAATAATCAAAAGTAACTGATGTTCCACTAATATTAGTAGATTAAAGTTAATAAAAGATGGAAATATAAGATGCCTTTAAATTATTTATAAAGATTCTATGCAACTAAAGTTAGAAATTTGCATTTTATTTTACTAAGAAAAAAGCTTCATTTTGTTAAGCCAAAGATAATACTACTACGATAGATGGTTCATTTAAATGGGCTTTGAATCAGTTCGAAATATCAATGCTTCCGTAAATGCGATAAATTAAGTCGTAACCTCCCCAAAACAAACCGTGCGACATTGCCAATGTCTGTCGCTTACTTTCGACACGAAGTGCGAAAGCGGGCGGCTAAACGTTGCGTTTTTCTAGTCGCTTTCATACGCAATAGTAAAGGTGCCGGCACACTGTTTAACTTTCGTTCAAGGATAGCGCGAAAATTCTCGATGGACTCGGTCGCGTTACCAAAGTCCATTAGGCATCAAAATATAGCATTAGATGGTTCATCTTATCCGTAGTATATATCTTGGTTAAGCTAAAATCTTGAGTAGTACTTAAAAGTCATAATTATCAAAAGTAAATGATGTTCCACTAATATTAGTGATTAAAGTTGATAAAAGATGGAAATATAAGATGTCTTTAAGTTATTTATAAGGTTATATGTAACTAAGTTAGGAATTTGCATTTTAATTTACTAAGAAAAAGACTTCATTTTGTTAAGCATAAAATCTTGAAGTAGGGTATTTAAGAGTCATAATTATGAAAAGTAAATGATGTTCCACTAATATTAGTAGATTAACGTTGATAAAAGATGGAAATATAAGATGTCTTTAAGTTATTTATAAGGGTTATATATAACTAAAGTTAGGAATTTGCACTTTGTTTTACTAAGAAAAAAGCTTCATTTGGTTAAACATAAAATCTTGAAGTAGGATACCTACTCAAGAGTCATAATTATCAAAAGTAAATGATGTTCCACTAATATTAGTAGATTAAAGTTGATAAAGATGGAAATATGAGATGTCTTTAAGTTATTTATAAAGGTTCTATGTAACTAAAGTTGGAAATTTACAGTTTATTTCAATAAAAAAATGTTTTATTAAGCATAGGTAACACTTTGAAGTACCTACCTACTTAAAAATAATAATTATTATCAAAAGTAAATGATATTCCACTAACATTAGTAGTCTGATGTTAATAAAAAACCAAATTATAAGATGTTTTTAAATTATTTATGAAAGTTTTCTAGAACTAAAGTTAGAAAATAACATTTTATTTCACTAAAAAAACTGAAATTATAACAATGTTAAACCAGAACAAGAAACATTTTAATATATATTTTATATTTCACTATTTAGATATTATACCTATGTACTACTTTAATTTTCTAATATGTAATCTAATTATGTTAAGCTTCATAATTGTTAGTAATGTTAAACGTACAATTATTATAAACATTACTTTGATGGTCAGAATTTTCTTTAAAAACGCTACTTGAAGTGCTGCTCCTCGTCGTTTCAACTATATTCTGATGGTGTGTACTATCAAGCTGCAAGTAGGGTTTAATGGATTGACTATTGCTATGTCCTGTAATCTTAATCAGTTGTTGTTCACCGACTCCTTTTAGCTAAATTTGAAACCGCAGTAGCTCTTCCTGAATGATTTGTAACTTTAATTTTTTTAATGTCAATACCAATGTGACTTGCTGCAGACTTAAACCAAGTAGAAATTGTATTTTTTCCAATTGGGCAATTTTTGAACCAACTTTTTGAATTTGGCTTATTAAAGTTTTCATTGGGAGTTAAAAACAATCTGTTAATTTTTATGAATTTACCTCTTTTTTCGATTAATTTTTTGAATACCGAACGCGGCAAATGTTTGGGTTAGCAGTATTTGTAATGAGCCACTTACTATCAGCCAATTTTCTCGAACCCCCTTGGGTCGTCTTTGAGAAAACTGGATTGTATTCTATTCGTCCTGTGTAATTGCCCATATTGTCATTTTCTTCTAAAAAATATGTAACACAAGCTGAACATCCTTCCCCACCTCTCCAGGCTAATTCGTGCGATGCACCATCAGGACAATCCTCATCCCATATTTGAAGAATTTTCTCATATTCTTCACTGCTCAATGCCGAAGCACTTAATTTCCTTTTTAAGGGATCCTTTTAAAGTTGTCGTCTTTGGCATCCCTGCTGCTCTGGCTGCTACAAACTCAACATCAGAAAACGGGTCAAACTTTCTATTATATTTATTAAAAAACATTTCTTGCAATTGCTTAGCCGTGGAATTAAACATAACTTTTACAACACTTTCTTTATAATCGTCGGCATTTTGTTTCTTCATATTAAAGGCGTAATCTTCTAAGATATGGGCTAGCTGTTCAGTAGAAATATTTTCATCATCAATATTATAGGACTTTTCTTTGCAAAATTCCAAAAACTGTTTCCAAACACTCAGTTTCGATTTTTTCGTATTATCGGGAATTAAGTGTTGAACTTCTTCTCTAATAATGTCTTGACTTTCCTTTCCAAAACGGGACATTTTAAAAAACACTTTTTATTTATGAATAAATCAGAATTTGCACTTGATTGCACGAACACGATGACAAGTAATAACCACTGACAGTAGTGCCGTATTGACAGTAGTGCCGTATTGCCGTATTGACACTCAATTGTTTGTTATTAATGGCCTCACTATGTTAGTTTGACTTTTTGTCATTTGTAATAAAAATATTCAACATTTTCGAAATTTATACTGGGTTCAAAATTTTCTTACCGAATATCCCACGAGCTTAAATTACTTACCGGAAATTTTTCTTCGGTCACGAATATTTTAAGAAAATTACCCTCAGGTAATTTTCAAAATATTCGTGACCTCAAAAAATTTCCGGTAATAATTTATGCACTAGGGATATTATAAGTGAAAATTCACTGCTCTTTGAGAAGAAAAAAAAACATAAAAAATAGCTAAAAAGGTTTAATTTTTACTACGGCCGCCTTTGCTTTTTTATAATGTGACGCTTGCCGCACGTGTTTGTAAAAACAGTCCATATAAAAAACAAAGGCGGCCGCCAGTAAAAATCAAATCTTTTTAGATACTTTTTATGTTTTTTTTTCTTTTTAAAGAGCACCAAATTTTCATTCTAATACTAATCCAACTATATATTTAAACAAATGAAGGTAGCAACCAAACCCTACATTTTTATTTTTTATTTAGAAATGGAGTGGCTGTTAGTAAATTAGAATTTAAATTGAATTATTAAAAATTTAAATTGATTGTCTAAAAAGGATACATTTTTAGCAACAGTAATTTCTAAATAAAATAAAATAAAAAATAGAATAATACTTAAATATGTACTATTTCATTTAAACAATTTAATTGTTAATTGCCATTTGTTATTAAATATTAAACTATTGTCATTATTTTTTAACTATGTTATATTTAATAAACAAAAGCAAGTATTAAATAACATTATTTTTTCGTGTACAATACTTTTATTTATTAAAGAGTGAGTGCAGTCGACGCTGAGTCGACAGTGCGCTAACTATAATAAATAGCGAATCTAACAAAAAAAAATGTTTTTTTATTATTTAAGGGAGAAGTGATTAAAAATTTGCATTTTTTCATTTGAATCTTAAAAAAATATATGATAATAAACAAATAATTTCCAGATGTTTTACTGTTCTGAAAATATGAATATTAAACAACAAATCTTAAAAATTTCATTGAATTATCTTCAATGTTTTTTTTTGTAATTGATTTTTTAATTAAAAATCCGCAAAATGTTTATTGTAAAAAAATTGTTGTTAAAATGAAAATGTTGAAAAACTGTTTTGGGATTTAATTGTTAATGATGTCTTCTTCTTGAAAAAATATATAAACCTAAATTTTATGATCAAGTGGAAAATGGGGGTCCACTTGAGGTATTCAGCAATTACTTCTGGACTTGTGTCGTTATATTGGTTTAAATTTAGAAATGGTTAAACCATTTTTAAAAAAATAAAATAAACAGTATTATTAATGTAATACTCCAAATTAAAAAAAGTCTCCAACAAAGAAAAAAACAGTTACTTAAAATTAAATACTTTTTGGATTCCAAAATATACAGTATGTCCGCGGATGCGGTAAACAAGAGGACAAATGAACCAAAAATTGAAAGATACGAAAAATAGTAATTCTTGATAAAAAAAATCTGCTTGTCAAAAAAATATGAACTACAATGAGAAAATAAATTTTTATCATAGTCTCAAAAATGCAAAAACATAAAATCAAACAAGAGCAAACAGTAGTTTTTTGGCCTTTTAACGTGAAATGATAAATAAAAAACTTGCTTCAAATTTATTTTTAATCTTGATTCCAAACCTACTGAAAAAAATTTGAATTTATAAAAAATTAAAAAAAAAATCTCATTGTAGTTCATATTTTTTCGACAGAATTTTTTATTAAGAATAACTTTTTTTCGTATCATTCAATTTTTGGTTTATTTGTCCTCTTGTTAACCGCATCCGCGGACATACTGTATAACCTTACCTTTACTCTTAATCCTGCAGGATCATCGGGTAAGTCAAATATAATAATTAACGGCAAACTTCCCATTAACAGCTGCCTAGCCTTATAAACGTTATGTATATTACCAGTAATATTAACGTTACTTTTCTTTAGATTGGGAATATTGGGATCTTGGGCATCTGGAAACATTATTTGACAGTTTGTTAACTGCATAATAGCCTTAAGGTTCGAATGGTTCTTGGCTAGAACAATTTGGTGGTGATGCGGAGATATTTCCATAGACATTTGGACCGGAATTTGACTCTAAAAATTATATTTTCTTTAAAATTGAATCTCTGTATTTTATATCAGGTCTGTTTGTTATTCAGAAATATGTTACAATTTTTTACACTTTTCTACCTACGTAGCCTTTATATACATCTTCAATAAGTGCGCTTACGTAAAAAAAGTGCAATATATTCACATATGATAACACAGGCCCATAAAAAAGTGGTGTGTGCTGGCTGTCGAACCAAGATTTTCTGACTTATTTTTTTTCCGCTGAACACGAATCTGAAATCAAAATTGGTGGTTAAGCAGCAAAAAATCGAGAGAACCCCAAAAAACCGACACGATACATTTACCCAAAAAACCTGCTAAAGGAATGTTTGGACTACGTCTTTCGTATGTCCACGGAAAAGGTGTTGAAGAAAAAAACTTTTTTTTTTGATTTTATCGAAAAAACTACTCTTGATAAAAAATTTTTCCCTAAAGTAAGATTGGGATAGAAACATTTAACATATTTTATGGTGTTCAGAAAATTGAAAAAACTTAAAATGGTACAAGAGTAAAGTGCATTTATTTGGAAGATATGGGGAAAAAAATTACTGGGAAAAGTTGTTCAAAAATTAAAAGGGGAATCTCTAATACCAATTTTTGGAAAAAAAAAGCCTACTTTTTTTTTTTTTTTAATTTTAAAATTTTTTTTAATATCAATTTAAATTTTTAATATCAATTTATTATCAAATTTTCTGTTAAGTAAGCATTAAAAAGCTGACGATACTGGGCAATAAATTAAAAAGCGAAATGTCAATAAAGCTTGTCACTATCAACGCCTACTAGAAAAAAAAATTTGGAAAATTTGTTAATTGATAATGAAATTTTAATCACAAATAAATAATTTAAAAATTGGTCTAGGACTCCTTTTTTTCGTTTGAACAACTTTTTTAATAACTTTTTTTCCCTATTTTTTGAAATAAATACACTTTACTCTTGTACCTTTTTAATTTTTAATTTTTTTGAACACCCTTTTGTTAAATTTTCTACCCCCAAACTTTTCAAAAAAAGTAGCAAACATTTTTATCAAAAATAACTTTTTCAATAAAATTAAAAATAAAGTTTTTTTAACCCTTTTTTTCGTGGAGACACCAGTACGTCCAGGAAAAAAGGGGTTGAAAAATAAAAAACTTCTTTTTTTTAATTTTATCAAAAAAAAATTTAAAAAAAAAATTTTTCTACTTTTTAAATAAATTGGGATAAAAACATTTAACAAATTTTTACGCGGGATTCAGAAAATTAAAAAACTTTAAAGGTTTAAAGTCAAGTGCTTTATTTGAGAAGTTTTAAAAAGTTACTGGGGAAAAATTGTTCCAAAGGAAAAGATAGTTTCTAATATCAATTTTAAAAAAAACGAACTATTTTTTTTTAATTTGTGAAAAAAATTATTTTAATATTAACTAATTCCAAATTAACAACTCATTATTTCTAGTGGGGGTTGATAGTGACAAGCTTTATTGACACTTCGCTTTTATAATTCATTACCCGCAGTACCCCTCAGTCAATGCTTCTTTAAAAGCAAAAAATTTAATAAAAATTTATAAAAAAATTTATTTGATATTAAAAAAAATTTTAAATTTCAAATAAATAAAATAGGTTGTTTTTTTTGAAAATTGGTATTAGAACTACCTTTAAATTTTGAACATTTTTTTCCTATCTTTTTCCATATCTTCTTAAATGCCTTTTTTTTGTATCTTTTAAAATTTTAATTTTGAAACCGCTATAAAATATTTAAATTTTCTACCAATCTTACTTTTAGAAGTAGAAAATTTTTTTTTCAAAAAATTTTTTTTCGAAAAATTAAAAATAAAAAATTTTTCTCTAACCCCTTTTCGGGGCTACTTAAAACTATAAAAGATACAAAAAATCTCATAAAACAAAAAAGAGAGCTATCTAAATTGTCTATAAAAAAGTTATATAAACATGTTTGATAGGATAAATATATAATAAAGGAGATATAAACGAAAATGTAATTTTGACAAAAAAATTCAGTCCAAAATAGGAAAAAAATTATTAGTAATTTTTGGAATTTTTAAATAATAAATTATTTATTTTATTCATTTAAATTCCAAATCACTTTAGATTTGCCAAAAAAACTAAAAAAAAAAAAATTAAATCTTTTCCAGAGGAGTACCTTGAAGAAGTCCTGAAAATTCGGTTTTTTGATTATAACTCGAAAAATATTGCATTTAGACGAAAAGCTTATATAACTTTAATTAAAGGTCTTATAAAAATACATTGTTTACGTCACATAAAGTTTCGTGCATCTTTTATAGTGATTAAGATATTGACGTTTTAAATTTAAAAAGAAAATTGGTAATATCTGAGATTACGCCTTTTCTCGATTATTTGCTGTTTGACCCTCAATTTTGACTTCAGATTCGTGTTCAGTGGATAAAAATACTTCAGAAAATTCTAGTCTGACACCCAGCACACACCACTCTTTTTTGTAGGCCTGTGTAATCTATTAGGTGTTCTCAATCAAACTTTATTGGGTGTTCCAAATAAATATACAAAATTTTAAAGGTGTTTGTATGTTTGTCCACCCATTTTTTTGATAAATGCAATTCTTTTTTGTGGATGGAGAATACTTTAAACCACCGAAGGATAAGAAACAAAAGCTTATATAACTAGAAATTAAAGTATGTCGACATTGTAGCTGGAAAGATATTTAGTAGCGTCTATGAATACATAAAACTACCAAAACTTGGAAGTCCTCAAGAACAGCTCCGATTTTGATAATTTTATTTTTCCATATTAGTTAAAACCAGAAATGTTTTGTAGAGAGCCAACAAATATTTATATTGTTTAAACAACATTTATAATATTGAAATGAAACATTTTTTAAATCGCTGTAACTTTTCAAATATTAATTTTCGTCATTTTTACACAAAATATTTTTTGTAGATAATTAAATTTCCTCCAAAAAGGTTTATAACAAATTCTCGTATTTTTCATAGTTTCGAAGATATCGTGACATTTAATTTCTGAGGGTAAAAATTTTACTTGATTTCGACTATTATTGCTTTAAGATGTTTTTTATATAATAGTGCTTAATATTGCTTTAAGATATTTTTTATATAATAGTGTCATAAAATGAGTATACATAACAAAATTTAAAATGTATATGTTTTTTTAGGATTTAAACAACTCTGAGAAACATATTCTATATTAGATATTTAAGAAAATATGATAAAATTTAAATAAATAAAATTTTATGAAGAGTTATTTATCAGTAGGTATTTTTAAAATATTTTATTAAATGTTAAAAATTTTCTGCTTTACTCGCATATACAAAAAATATTAAATTTAATTTTTATTTATATTTTGCGTATCGGAGTGGTGGGTGGTTATCGCAGTCACTTCCACTACAAACACCGCAGCAATGAAGGCCACATCCTGTTTTGCAGGAGTAAAATATGATTTTAAAGACGTTTTCAGGTGCTGCGGGCTGCGTCATTTTTACTGGTTTTAAATAATCGACTTTTTGCTAACCCCATTCTTCGTGAGAGATTAAAGAATTAATTTTTTAATGCTGGACTAAGTAAGTAGACTCTTTTGATGTGTTGTTTTGCTGCCACTCTGTCGGAGGAAGTGAATGCAGTTGTACACTTCTATCTTTTAAAGCTAATGCTGTGAAAGTTTTTGGCAGTTTTAGCACCATACATTGTGAGTGTACAACTTACACCTTCATTTGAAAAGGACTTCATCGCTTTGATTTTCAACGATAAAAGTTTCAGCTGCTGCACGTGATTTATAATCATTATTAAAATTAAAATTAAAATATTTTTACCTTTATTGTAAAAGGCGGTCGTAGTATTACATCCAGTGAATGCATGGATAAATAAAAGATGCTCTTTTTTAATAGTTCCATATTTACTTAACAAAGCTTTTGTTGAATAAACTCGTTGTAAGGCCTTATTTTTGAGTACTTAAAAAAATAACATTTCTTTATCATCAGGTGCTAAGAGTCTACTTACAATCGAAAATGAATTCTCTTATTCCTTCTGAAAAATGAGGTTGGCAAAAAGACGACTATTTAAATCCAGTAAAAATGACAGAACCAGCAGCAACAGTCTTAAAAATCACATTTTGCTCCTGCAAAACAGATAAGATTGCGGTTCAGCATGTGGCTGCAGAAAGAGTGGCCTTCATTGCTCACCAGATTGCATTGTTTGCAGTGAAAGTGACTGCGATAACCACCTACTACTTAAAGTTTTTTGTGTATGTGAGTAAAGCATAAAATTTTTAATATATTTATTAATATAATCATATGGTCTTGAATATCTAATATAGAATATGTTTCTCAGAGTTGTTTAAATCGCAAAGAAATACATAAATTTTAATTTTGTTATGTATATTCATTTTATGTCACTATTATATAAAAAATATCTTATAAGCAATTATAACAGTCCGGAAATTGAGTAAAATTCTTGCTTTCAGAAATTAGAGTTTACGATGTCTTCGAAACTATGAAAAATACGAGAAATTATTATAAAACTATTTTTGTAGAAAATTTAATTATCTAAAAAAAAGATTTTGTGTAAAAATGACAAAAAATAAAATTTAAAAAGTTACAACGATTAAAAAACAATTGTTTCATTCAAATATCATAAATATCGTTTAAACAATATAAATTTTCGTTTGCCCCCTACAAAAGGTTTATGTTTTAAATAATATGGAGAAGCAAAATTATTAAAAAAAAAATATATTAAAATCGGAGCTGTTTTGAGGAATTCCTAACTAAAATGCTTCATTAACGATACTAATTATACAATATATTTTAACATTCATATAGTACGAGAAATAGTTGGCACAAGAAAGTAAATTAAAAAACTATGAAAACTTTAAAACGTAATAAAAGATTAAGATTTAAAGAAAAAGTTAAGGGAATCATGGCCGAAAGCTTCTCCGTTGTTTTCAATGCACTCTTGACATATTTTTCGAACGGATTTTAAGGCATTCATTATGTGTTACGGTTTGATTTCTGTAAAGACCTGATAAATTCTTTGATCAAATTGTTGTCAGGTTAGGATGACTTCCTTATAAAATTTATTTTTCGACACACAAAAAAAAATCTGGAGGTGTTAGATCCGGAGATAGGGGTGGCTTCCTTATAGGTCCATGGGTTCCTATCCAACGTTTTCTAAAGAAAGTATTTAAATTCTCTCTTTTTTAAAGAGCGTCATGGTTGGCAGCGCCATCTTGTTGAAAATTTTAGACGTATGTGTGTAATAAGTAAATGTTATTGTTACATTTTGGAACAACCTTTTTCGGTAAGTTAAGAGAATCAAAATTTTATAAAATTAATTTTACATGTTTGACATATAATTTAAACATTTTGGGCGGAGTTGTATATTTTTATTCTAGAAAGAAAAATAACATTGATAAAGGGTCAGCCGAAATCTCTGTAATAAAATTCTAAGAAAAAACCCTGTTCATAAGGTTTACGAATACCGTGTACAGAAGGTTTTTAATAGTTGTACTTGATGCCTTATAGCATTATTTAAAATGTACAAAAGACAAAGTACTAATAAATATAATAAGTTAAGGATAAAATAGATTTAAAAAAAAAACTTACTGCTAAATTATCACACATAAACTCCATAAGAAGCAGAGTAGCATGCTTTACTTGATGAACTTCCCACTCAACACCTTTTACCAAAACCAGCGTTGCGTGGAGCTTTGGTCTAGTTTTGAACATGACTTGTACCTTGTACTGCTCTTGAATTTTTATAACGTACGGTGAATTTGCGTCCACATTCTGTGACATAATTGGTAGCTCGAAACCAAAAATTAGTGGAATAAGCTCCTAAATAATAAAATATCTTATAATCCTAACGTAAGTCTTGTGCTTTCTGTCAATTCATAAGCAAAAATATTGCCAAAAATAGCTTTTTGAATTTGTTAATTTTTCCGTGGTCGGACGTAGCATAATAACATTTTCTTGTATGACTGGTACTATATTTTTTTATTTATGTATTTTATGCGGTTTAAATAAGAATTCAAAATCTTGGTTGTTTCAGATTTCTAAGAGTCAATATTTGTAGAAAATTTATTTTGAATCAAAAACACATTAAATCTTTCCTCTATCTATTAACGAAGTGCCTTACAATTTTTTAAATGGGACCACTTCGGTCCAGGTCCCGGGGTATAACGAACTGAGCCTGCTTAGCCTATTGACCGATATGAACTTGCAGATTGCCTGCAACAAAAATAAAGGAAACACCAATCTTCGTTTCGGTGGCAAGTCGGCCACCGTTGTCAAGATAAATGTATAAAAAATATAATAAATAAATTAAAATAAAATAGAAATTTAAACTTAATTTTTAAGAAAATTTTGAATCTAAAACTTAGGATATTCTGATAGGTTTTTAAACTTATGACGTTTTGTCATAAATTTAAATCGTTTTTTAAAATGACAATGGTGGCCGACTTGGCACCGAAACCTATATTAGTGTTTTTTTTAGTTTTTGTTTTTTTTTTGGGGTTTTCTTCTTTTTTGTTGCAGGCAATCTGCAAGTTCATAGGGGTCAATAGGGCTAAGCAGGCCTAGTTCGCTATACCCCGGGACCTGGACCGAAGTGGTCCCATTTGTGTAAAAAAATTGTAAGGCGAGTAACCCCAAAGAAAACATACCAAAACATGGATTCGCCACAAAACTATAGAATATATTTATAAATAGTTATCTAGTAACACAGTAGCCAGTTGTAATAACCCTGCTACATAAGTTTTGAGAAAAAAATTGAAACTATTTGTTTCTATCCAAATAAACTTTTATTTTTTCAAACTTACTATATTATTAAATCAATCATTGCTATACAAAAAAAAATAATTTGTTGCCGCTAAGGGTCCGTTTTCTTCTATGACTTGTAATATATGCCTAACTGGTCTCATAAGGTTTTGGACATCATGTATATTTTATTTCTCTTACTTTTTGGAAGATTCGCTGCCGAAGTTCTTGTTCGTTTCGTGCTTCTTAGCCGTTATCGTAGACTTTCTGAGCCAATCGAGCCCAGAAAGTTTCAATTGGCCTGGCTTGGGGGACATTGGGGGGGGGATGGATACACCTCGTTCCGCTATGGCACACCATGCCAATACTTTATCTGAAAACTTAGCTTTGGCTTTATATCTAACTTCATTTGGGGTCTCTTCTATATTGTCGGTGTAAAATCGAGAATTTCCTGGTAGTTCTGCATGGCTACGGGTGAAATATTTTTCATCATCCGTGACAATCGATCTGTTATTCTTCTAGCAATATACCGAGAAACAGTTGCGTTGGAAATTTGGAAGCGAGGACCAACCTTTCTGGTAGACTGACTAATCTTTCCTGCTGGGCATCTGACAACTTCAGTGGTCGATCACTTTTCAGGAGGTTCATACATGGGATTCCTTCTTCACATTCCCGAACTGTTCGATATATGGTGGATTTCGAAATATTTTCGCCTTGAAAAATCCTTACTATTTCTTTTTTGGGCCTTTGCCCAACTGGTTTATAAGTACTTCTCCGAATATCTAGCTTGTATGCTATTGCCATAGATAAAGGATTACTATTATCGGAATAGATGGGAAACTTTTAACCTTATATTTGATATTGCAAAACGCCACCTGGCGGGTTTAGGAAATAACACCGACTAAAAATGTGCGGGTTAAAAATTTTTCCTTTTTGTTAATTTTATTTTTAGTTGAAATAAAAACAACAAAAAAAAATTGTAATTTTTTTAAATTCATATATTTTATAAACACTAATGATTATTATGATTTATTCTATAATAATACAAACATAAAAAAGGTAAATTACAAGTAGATAATTAAATTCTAAGAATTAATTAAACCCACTTTTTTCCTGCAAGAAGTACTAAGAAAAAAAGACGGAATTGCATCCTGTTTTAAGGTAGATTTATTTTTTTGGTTCCACCAACTTTCGAGCTTTGGGACTAAAAAAAAATAGTACAAATACGGTATGACTTCGGACTTTTTCCATAGGCTTCACCTTTAAGTCTTCCTAACTAATTGCATTAATCCAAATATAAATACAAAAAAAAAAAAATTACTTTTTAAGTTTTCTATTACAACCCATCAAGAAAAAAAGGGGGGAACGAAAAAAGTAAAAAAACACTGTTCTTTTTGGGGCCAATTTTTAAAAAAAAATTTATTATTTATTAGCACAGGCATCAATGCTAGGATATTTTTACTTACCCCTTGATCTTTGAAAAATATGCATTTATTATAATTGGGCCAGAAATTACCAGAGCAGTTAAAAACCTAGCGGATAAAATTCACAATTAATAAAAAAGTACAAAAAAAACGCTGGAATTTAAATCAAAAACGAACACTAAACCCATAAATCCACAATACTAAAAAATTGAAAATCAAATGCCTGGATGCCCAACACGCATTTGCGTTTTTGCAAGTTTTTTTTTTGAGCCCTGGTGGGGTTTAGGAAAAATATTGTTACTATTTTTAGTAAACTGTTACGGTAATTAAAGTTGCCACGGCATGGCTATTGCGAAATAAATTATAACAACTATGACATATTTATCAAAATGGCGAAACCATAGCAACTGTAAATACCAAGGATCACTTGATATACCTGCGAAACACCTAGAATTATTTTCTCAAAACTTCTGTAACAGGGGTTATTTTATAAGACGTAGCATAAAAATAATTTAGAGAATCTTTTTAAAATTGAATAGAACCGGTAGGTTAGGTACATAAAGACCGCGGTTAACTGTGTTAGTTGGTTATGTTGGGACCTATAACTACGGGGAAAAATTAAACAACTTAGAAAAATAAATAAACAAATTATTTATTATCTTCTATTTTGGACCATACCAAATCATCCTTACCCTTACTCTGGATCTAGCTTGCTCTACACCCTCAATGGCTCCCGAAATGGATACTTGATTACTTTTTTCATTGGGGTTCGATCGGTTTGAGTCAGGAAAATGTACGTGGCATCTTGTTTCCTCCATCACACGTTTGATGCTGAGGCCTCCTTTGCCGATAATGTGCGAATGGTCAGTGTAGCTAACGTCCATTTTCATTGTCACGCGATTACACTAAACAAACATTCAAATTAATTTGATATATTTAATTAAATAAAATAATAATAAAATTATAAAAAAAAATATTAAAAAAAAAATAAAAAAATAAATAATAGTAAAATATTTATAAAATAATTTATTTTAATAATATTTTTAATTTTATTATATTTATATTTAAATTTATTTTTAAAACAAAAAAAAATTATATAAAAATTTATTTTTTAATATATTTAAAATTATTAATAATAAAATATATTAAAAAAAAAAAAAAATTTAAATTATATATATATATATATATATATATATATATATATATATATATATATATATATATATATATATATATATATATATATATATATATATATATATATATATATATATATATATATATATATATATATATATATATATAATATATATATATATATATATATATATATATATATATATATATATATATATATATATATATATATATATAATATATATATATATATATATATATATATATATATATATATATATATATATATTTATACTTTCATTATAGCCCATATAAGATATACGGCTTTTGGGAAACCCGATATTAGGTCTCCCCCTTTCCTCACCATATGAGTGTATAATATTAATAAGATAGGGGATGCACAATGGCCATCTACGAATTTTGTTTGGGACGACCATTTACCCAAAACATATCCTTAAACGGGTTATAGTTCAACAAAAACCGCACAGAGGGCGCTGTTCGAAATTATATACATTTATATATTTTGTACATTTTTATACAGTTGATATTGATTATTGGTGCAATCGTTAGCCCAACTTGGGAACAGTGGGTTTAAATTTTTAAGATTTGGAAACAAGCATGAATGTGGTGCTTTTGAGTATTTAAGATAAAATATATGATACATGTGAGGTTCATTCAACAAAAATATAATTTTTGGGGTTCCAGAAAAGAGTGTTAAAATGTGGCGAGGTTTTTTTTTTAAAAGCTATTAGCATTTTATGATTATTTGGTGGTTTTTACCTTTTTTGCTTAAATTTTGGGAATAAATGAGATAATTCCTAATCTAAATAAAAAATATTAACTAATCTATTAATTGGAACAAGGCAAGAAGAAAAGAAGTTTAATAATTATTAGAATTTAAGGAATTTTTTTACCACTGTTATCTTTAAACTTTTCAATTCTCTATTTATTGCTTCTACCTGATATCCCATCGAGATGAAAAAATAATAAGTCCTGAACTAAAAAAATACGATATACATGGAGGATTCCTGCGCCACTCTTGAGACTATTTTCTGGGACATCCATCATCATATATCTACATTTTACAAATCGCTTATTTCTATTATAGTGTTAAAGCTTAAAAAGCTATTTAAGTCATCGAATTAATGGTATTAACTCTAAATAGCGCTATCTACTTTACAATTATCAATATTTACAGGGTTATTCACAAAATACAAGACGGAACATAGTGAGAAAACGATAAATAAAAATTCCAAAAAACAAATGAAATAAATAGAGACTTATCAAATGCATCTTTTAATTTTTTTTGTAATATGGATTGATAATATTATTCGTAAAATTAAAAAAAAATAATGTAATGCAGGTTATCCTTTAATCAAGCAGTTTTTTAATTAGAGACAGTTGAAAACCGACTCTTTTTAACTTTAAGAGGTTATAAAGCAATAACAATTTGTCATAAAAAGAAATGATTTTCACATTCCTATCTTAACTTTTTAAGGTGTATTCGATAAAAAAATATATATAACTGTCATTCAAATTTTTTTCTAAAAATTTCAAAACATTTGTTGACAGTTAAGGTAGGTAGCTAAAAGTTTATGTCATTAGATGGAGGATGAAAAGCTAAAATAGGGATGTAAAACTATTTCCTTCTATGATAAGTAGTTAGGGTTCTATAACCCCTTAAAGTTAAAAAAGTCGTTTTTCAACTATCTCTAATTCAGAAACGATTTGATGCAATTATGTATGATCAAATTTCTTAAAATCAAATAATATATAGGGTTTTCCATTTAAAAAAAGTTAGTTTTTCAATGTTTATAGAAATTTAAAATACCCTGTAGATTACAAAAATAATTTTAAAAGATGTCTTTGATAAGTCTTTATTTCTTTCATGTTTTTTTTTTTTTAATTTGTATTTTATTGTTTTACCATAATGCTCCATTTCGTAAGTCATTAATAACCCTGTATATTATGGCTATTTTTAAAATGTAGGATGTGGTTGTATTAGTAGATATATACAGGGTGTTTCAAAACTAGATGGGTATATTTTAGAGGGTGATTCCTTATTAAAAAATATAAAAAGAAGATTCTATAAATATGTGTCCGAAAATGCAGTTTGTAAGATCCAGGGTGTTGAAAAAAGAAGAGTTTTTAATAATTATTTTAAATATCCTGTAGCGGTTATTCTTGCAAATTCCCAGTGTCATTTCTGGTAATATGGACCTAATTTAGGGTTAAATAAATTAAATTTATTAGGTCCAAAAAATATACGCCACTACTTTTTTGCACTTTTTATATTTTTTTTTAGATACAGCAACAAAAAACACAACCTTTCTATCCCTTGAATCATTTTCGTATCTTGCTTATTTTTAAGAAAAATAATATGTTTTTTTTTATGTAGTCTAGCTAGAGGCATACACATACCAAAGTGATTTTTTTTCTCAAAAACTATGTAAGATACGAAATTCATTCAATTTTAGTTTTTTAATTTAAAAAACTATAAAAAAAATCAAAAAGTCAGTGGCGTAAATTTTTAATTTTTTCCTTTAACTTGTATTTTGGAAACTATGCATTTTCGGACCCATGTTTAAAAAAAAAACATATTTTTTAACAAGGAATCATAAAATATCTCCGTCTACTTTTCGAACACCCTATAAAATATGTCTATTAGGATTGATAATATTATTTTGATAACAACATAATAATGGTTTATAATTTATAAATATAAATAATTTACCATATAAATATAAAATATATGTATTAAAATATAAATAATATACCAATAATTGTAAATAGGTAACCCATTTTCCCACGGAAAAAAATGAGAGTCAAAAAGAAGTCAATATTTAAAAATTAAGCAAAGTGTTTCTTTCCTTGCTCTACTAAAGTCATTGCAACTGTGCATTTTTGAGAAAAAAACATTTTTTCTTCAAACGTAAAAAAAACATCACTTTGTCAACTCCTGTTGAGATGGTATAAGGTAAATTTTAACCCAGGCGACAGTAAAAGTACTTTTAGTGCCGGCGGCAGTAGAAGTACACTTTACCGCCGCTTACCTATATTGTTGTTACCTTTATTGGCAGCCGTATCAAAATTGCAGTCACAGTAACGTCTCATTGTAACCTACAAAGTATCCGTTTCTTCTTAAATTTTAAATAAATGGCATAGAGATACGGGAGCACTTTTGTGCTTCAGCGGTATTCGCAAACCTCACTACGTTCGGCTTGCAAACTTACGTCTTCAGCACAAAAGTAAAGCTTCTACTCCTAATACAACAATATACTATTATTTCTTCTAATCAGAGGCACACTAAACCACACACCATTTACTAATATTAATATTTTTGCTACCTATTAAAATTTAAAATTAATATAATGAACCTATTTATTTATGTCTATGGTTTAAATAAAACTACTATTTTTAACCATCCAAGTCATCGGAAAAGGACTTTCCATTACTTAGATTCTTCTGGGATCAGAACAAACGAATGCGTGATGGCTAGGCAAGTCTAAGGTCTGAAATAGTTGGGGATTAAATATTATTGACGGGAAAAATTTCCCAAAAAATTTTTTTTTTAGTTTTTGGGTGGTGAGGGTTTATTGTCGGGGATTTCGGGCAGAGATATTTCACTTTCAAATTTTTTGATAATTTGCCTTTGTTTTTTTTTAACTTCCCTGTGTCGAATCAGAAGAGTTCAAAAAACTGATGTTTTCGGGCATTATAACTTATCTAAAACATATTTTTACAGGGTTATTCCCCGACATACGAAACAGAGCGTTATGGGAAAACGTTAAATTAAAAAATTTAAAAAAAAAATTATCAAAGGCATCTTTTAAAATTATTTTTGAATATACAGGGTGTGTTTTAAACAAAACATCGAAAAAAATTTTTTTTTTAAACAAACCCCCCTATATTATTTTTAATTTTTTTGATTCTTCGAAATTTTATGTAATGCATGTTTACAATCTTTGTTTTTGGATTAGAGACAGTTGAAAACAAATTTTACTTAAGAGGTTTTAGCCATAACTATTTGTCATGGAAGGAAATTATTTTACATTCTTATCTTAACTTTTTATGGTCTATCTAATGGCAACATTTTTAGCTACCTTTCCGTCAAATTTTTGACATTTAAAAAAAAAAGACGTGACAATTTTATTTTTTTTCATTGAATACACCCTAAAAAATTAGAATTTGGAATCTGAAAATCATTACCTTTCTGACAAAAAGTTATGGCTTCTAAACCTTTTTAAAGGGAAAGAAGTCGCTTTTCAACTGTCTCTAATTTAAAAACTACCTACTTGATTAAAATATCACATGCATCATGCATTACATTAAATTTTTTAGAATTTTACAAAGAAATACATCTGACAATCAAATCATATATAGAGTGTTTCACTTAAAAAAAACTATATTTTCAATGTTTTAGAATTTCAAAACACCCTGTATATAAAAAAATAATCAAAAGATCCCTTTTGATAAATTTTTTATTTATTTCATTTGGTTTGTGAAATTTTTATTTTGCTTTTTTCATGGTTTCGTTTCGTATATTTAAATAACCATGCAGTTTGTAGAGAAGCGGGAGGATTTAAATATACATGGTATCCAGATTAAATTAAAAAAACCTTTGTAATTAGTAATGTCATCGTTTTTTTTTACATTAGCGGAACGCTTTTTTTTTCGATAACAGTGAATTAAAATCAAAAGAAGAAATCTTCAACTTATATAGCTTAACGTAGATTTAAAAAAGTAGTGCCGATTTTTTTCTACAATCGATAAATTTAAAGGGGAAAACCCTTTGTTAATTTTTGTGGTAAATAAATAGACTTTAATAATTTTTTTATGATTTACCCCCGTTAGTTATATATAGGATAAGTATTTGGGTTATTTCTTATGAACTCAGACTAGTATATCTCTAAGGGTTTCTATGGGAAGAAACCCCGAACCAATAATATAATACGCAAGTGAGATACATCGCTGAAAATTAAAATTTGTCTATTTATTAAAAGTAAAATAATTGATGTGATCATTCATTCATTATTATAAGCCATTTCTTAAATATAAGTAAAACCCTTAAATTGCCATTTTTGTTTCGCCTTGTATCTCCTAAACGAAGGAGTAGTAAATAAAATTTTTACATTTTACAAAAACTAAAAAATTTGTTTTAAAACCGCTAAAACTGTGTAAAACCACCGGGTTACCTGAATTACAACAAAATTTTAAACACCTTATACGTTCAAAAACACTATAAGAATAAAGTTGTTCCGGAATTGTAAAGACAAAATTAAATTTTAATCGTTGGAAATATTTAATCTAAATTAATAGGAAAAAAAAAACAACTTGGCGTCAAAACCGCTAAAACTGTCAAACATAACGGAAAACCCGTTAGGTTGAAACACAACCAAAAACTTAAGATTTTCGGAAAACATCAAGCATTCTGATGGGTCATTTCGAATTAAAAGTCGTTGTAAAAAACATGAACGCCACTTGGGTTTAAATAGTGACAACAAGCCGGGGTAACCAACATTGTAATAATATATAATTTTGTATAAAATAGGGCTAACCAAGGCCCGGGGAACCAAAGACCCAATAGTTTTATTTGTAAAAAATAAGATTTTCTTACCCCTCTTGGGGGGTCCTTAGCATAAAAAATTTATTAGAAATAATTGTTTTTTTTTATAGATACCTTTATACACATTAAAAGTGCCGGGTGAACGAACGACCTACATATGCCGGGCTCCCCAATGGCCTATGAAACAATATATATATATATA
The DNA here is from genome assembly GCA_019359885.1 of Listronotus oregonensis. NCBI lineage: Eukaryota > Metazoa > Arthropoda > Insecta > Coleoptera > Curculionidae > Listronotus > Listronotus oregonensis. The sequence continues at coordinate 113,488 of JAHBCN010000049.1, forward strand.
TATATATATATATATATATATATATATATAATATATATATATATATATATATATATATATATATATATATATATATATGTATATATATATATATATATATATATATATATATATATATAAGTATGTCCACGGAAAAAAGGGGTTAAAAAGAAAACTTTTTTTTTTTTGATTTGATCGAAAAGCTACTTGTAAAAAATTTTTATATTTTAAGAGTAAGATTAATAGAAATATTTAACATATTTTATACGGGGTGTTCAGAAAAAAAAGATAAGGAAAAAAAGTTATTTGGAAAAGTTGTTTCAAAATTAAAAAGGGAGTCTTTTAATACTAATTTTGAAAAAATTGGCCCACTTTTATTTATTTGTGATTAAATTTATTTTAATATCAATTTAAATTTTTAATATCAATTTTATCAAATCTTTTGTTTAATAAGCATTTAAAATTTAAAGCTAATGCGGCTAATGAATTATAAAAAACGAAGTTTTTAGTAAAAAACTTGTCACTATCAACGCCTACTAGTACAATAATGAGTTGTTAATTTGGAATTAGTTAATTAATATTAAAATAATTGTTATCACAAGTTAATAAAAGTAGACCAATTTATCATTTACTTTTGAACAACTTTTCTTGTAACTTATTTCCATATCTTTCAAATAAATGCACTTGACTCTTGAACCATTTAAAGTTTTTTCAATTTTCTGAGTACCGCGTATAAACTTTGTTAAATGTTTTATCCCAATCTTACTCTAAAAAGTAGCAAATTTTTTATAGTAGCTTTTTTTGATAAAATTAAAAATAAAGAAGTTTTTTACTATTCAATACCTTTTCCCCGGACGTATTGTGTCCACGGAAAAGGTGTTGAATAAGAAAAACTGTTTATTTTTAATTTTATCGAAAAAAGTTACTTATGATTGAATTTTGAGGGCTTCTTAGAGTAAGATTGGGATAAACATTTAACATATTTTATACGCGGTGTTCAGAAAATTGAAAACAAATGCAAAATAAAGTGCTTATTTGCAAAGATTTAAATAATTACTAGAAAAGTTGTTCAAATGTAAAAGGTAGTCTCTAATACCGATTTTCAAAAAAATCGGCCTACTTTTATTTATTTGTGATTAAAATTTTATTATCAATTAACTAATTTTAAATTTTTGTACTAGTAGGCGTTGATAGTGACAAGCTTTATTGACACTTGGCTTTTATAATTCATTAGCCGCAGTATCGTCAGCTTTAAATGCTTACTTAACAGCAAAAAATTTGATAATAAATTGATATTAAAAATTTAAATTGATATTAAAATAAATTTAATCACAAATAAATAAAAGTTGTCCGATTTTTTCGAAAATTGGTATTAGAGACTACTTTTTAATTTTGAACAACTTTTCCCAGTAACTTATTTCCATATCTTATTAAATAAATGCACTTTACTCTTGTACCATTTTAAGTTTTTTCAATTTTCTGAACACCGCGTATAAAATATGTTAAATGTTTCTATCCCAATCTTACCCTTAGAAGTAGCAAATTTTTTATCAGGAGTAGCTTTTTTCGATTAAATCAAAAATAAAAAAGTTTTTTCTCTTCAACACCTTTTCCGTGGACATACTGTATATATTAATGATATTTAGGTGAACCTTTTTTGAGATATTTTAGCTTAAATTATAAATAATTTGCAAAAATTATTATTATAATTTAACGTCTGGATATTGTGTTAAAATTAATCAGTTTAACTATTAGGAATAATTTATATTTCTTTCTTGTCTATCGGCTATTCAGAAGAACAAAAAATCGCTATTGTCCTCTTCATGGCAACAATAATAATGTGACGACAGTGCAAAGGAAATATCACTTATAATATCTCTAACAACGCGTACCATTTTTAGACAATATTAAATATATAGTAAGAGAGTTTAGTGAAACTTAAAAATAAAGAAAATTCACCGATGAGTCTTCCTTCACCATGGCAGGAATGTTTAATCGCAAAAATACACATTATAGGTCCAGAGAAAACCCTTACCAAATTCAAAATTAAGCAACATAACAATTTTATTGTTTTCATAGCTTTTTGGATAGTAAGCACTCTTAGATAGCCGCCCAATAGACCCGATTTAAACTCTCTGGATCTATGTTTGTGGGGTTACTTAAAAAATGAAATTTATTATGAAAGGCCAGAAAATATAAACATACTAAGACAAAAACATTTTCAAGTGCAGAGAAAATGTTGGAAATTACGTTAAAATTTTGTAATTTGTTTAGATTTTTCAAATTTATATTGTATATTCAATTTATAATAAATTATTTGTGTTCCAACGCAATGTTGACTTTTACTAACAATTGAATTTTTATATGAATAGACCTTTCATTCTTAATAAAAATATACAGGGTGTTCTATTTAAAAAAAATAACTTTAATAATTTTTTTAAACTTCTTGGTGTTCATTTGTTTTTTTCGTTATGCTCAAAAGATAATAGATAAAAAACTATGGAACTTTTATAAAAGAAGATTTTTTTCTATCCTATTTAGTTATGGTTGTAAGTGGGTGTCAAAATATAAATGAAAACCCTGTACATAGTTTTAACGAAACTTCAGCAAGTCGAGCATATTAATATAGTATAGGAAATTACATCGGCAATTCATTATAAACCTACAACTTGTTGTTTACACTTTATTAATTGAAATTGTTAAGCAATAATTAAAATCCTAAAATTCATAGGCACTACAAAGTTATTTCTAACTAATTATTGGGGATATTGACATGTTACATGCAAATAATGAACAATTTGGTAAATTATTACCAGAAAATAACTATTCCAAAGTAAGTAAGCAAAATATTTTCAGCAACACTCAATACGAATATTACTTTATGTGGGGCAGAAGGCAACTTGCTTTTTGAGCTTTTTAATCGAAAAACTAAATTATGTTTGAGGACTAAAAAAAACATGATTAGTTTTTAATTTAATAAATATGGGCATAAATGAAGACACATAACACACTACAAACTAAAAAGTTAGGTAAATTACTTTTAACAAAAAAGGCAATTTTTCTTTGCCATTTATTTAAAGCAAACAAAAATACTTTTTCGCTCACCCTTGTATTTAAAACAGTCAAAATTCTTTCTTTAGCAGCTTGCACATCCTCTGGTCTACCGGCAATTCGTACGTGAGGATCTAAAATCATGAGGTAATTTTTTTAAACAAAAATTAATAAACAAGTTAATCAATTTAATGTATTCTTATATTATCGTCGGTTAAAAGGTAAAAGTTACTAAGTAACATTTTTTAGTTAATGAAATAATAACGATTTTATACAATAATTGGGATGAAGAAAAAAGAAAAACCGTCAACATTAAGTTTAATATTTCCCTAGAGAGGTTTAGTTGTCATAAAGGTGGTTATTAATTTTTTTTATATGATAGAACATTTAGAGCATGCTATTAAGGCCAAGTTCTTTCTTGACATTTTTTGCTCCTTTTTCTTCCATCCATCAGATGTCACGTGTTCTAGTAGCAGATCATCTGCTGCGTGACCACGTGACATAAAGATCTGCTCACTCCGCTCTTATTCGATATTTTAATGATGAACTTGGCCTAAGTAAATTAAGTACTTTTCTTTAAAAGTGTAAAAAATGTTAAACGGTATAAGCTATCGATAATTTTCAAAAACTATATAAAAGCCAACACTTAAATCTAGGCTTCTGCTGTAATAGTTTTTAAATTTGGATTTAGTTTTTAATATTTCCTTGAGTGAAAGTCACCCTAAAATCGGTTATATTTAGATACTATTTTCTCTTAACTCGACTCATATTTCAAAAATCCGTTACAGCAGAGGCATAGATTATTTCCTTACCTCTAAAATGGTGTATAATTTATGCCATTTAAGTGAAAAATAGTTACCGAAAAACGTTATCTCCTGAAGGCTTACAATCGGAAACAACATCGCATCGATACACCGAATTTGGAAAAACCGAAATAAAATATAATATTTTTAATGCGGCTATACGAAAATTGTGGTAGTGGGAGTTTGTTAGTCTCCGTCCACCGTCTCCGCGTCCTTTCGCCCGACCCCTAAGGTGTAGCGTAAATGCACTCTTAAAGAAGATGACACTAGTAAAACGCACCACTCTGCCGCTGGATGAAGTGATGGAGCTCTTGGAGCTGTGCCTCCGTAGTTCATACTTTCAAGTGAAAGATGAGTACTATGAGCAGAATGATGGACTTCCCATGGGTTCATCGCTCTCTCCAGTGGTAGCAAATAAAACTGCACTAATTAAACCAAAAGTTTGGCTAATTGTCTTCGATCGTGTATCAACTTGAAAATGAAAAAGAAGCAAAATTCGGCTCTAACTTTCCACAACTTAAACAAGACTCCATATGACCGAATACTTATGACAACTCCGCATATTACAGAAACTTCAGAAAAGATCCGCAGATTCGCAAATAAGTATAATATTCAAATGGCATTAAAATCCCAAACCACTCTAAGAAGTATTTTTATGACCAGACAACAATGTTTTAAATAATGACTGTATCTACCAAATTCCCTGTGAATGTGGTGAGGTATACATCGGGGAAACAAAAAAACCACTCGAAATTAGAGTTAAAAACACAAAAAAATATGGAACGAGGCGAAACGTCGAAGTCAGGGATTGCCGAACACGCATGATCAAAACAACACCGCAACTGAAGCAAAAATGATTTTTAAAAAAACCCACTGGAAGCAAAAAAAAAATTAAAAAGCTGTAATAATTTTAAACCACCATGACCCCGTCAAGCTTCCATGAACAACGGATAGTATATTGGTAGTACTTTTTAAGAATAGTTTTTAGTCATATCACTTAAAAACGGTTGGAAATACATCACTAACCGAAACGTTGTGTATCAGTTAACAAAAAAAGACAATGGAATTTCAAAATTTTAGTGTTATTGATAGTTTAAGTATCTTTTAAAAAGAATTGTACTTGGTGACTTTCACCTTTAATCCGACGATATATATTTTTTATTGAAAGCAGCACGTTGATGCTGCTTTTAGGAATTAAAAAGCTTTTAAGAAATATAACAAAAAATGCAAGTATAAATTTTGTATAAAAAAACATTGATAAGAAATGTGAAGAAAGATACACGTTAAATTTAAATTTCAAGCTTGTTTAGCTGAAAAACTGAATATTATAAATAGAAAAGGGTCTAATCGTACCCAGCAACCCAGCATGCCCTTTTAAATAGTAAATATTGACTATATGCTAATCATTTATTGATAGGTTTTACAGGATGACTGCGGTGAATTAAATAGAAAATAGACCTCAATAATCGGTACTCAGTATGCCAGCTAATAAATAAATAACCTTTCAAAAACTTAGCATCCTAAATACGATTTTTCCAAAACTACTTTTTAATGCCGATAATTTTGCGCCAAAATTTCTTTCATCAAATTTCGTTTGGTTTAGATGGCACATTGAGTATAAATTGTTCCAAGATGGCTCTTTTTTGCACTTTCTAGGTCTGTTTTTTAGTTCTAACCAGAACTAACCGCAGTCATTCTGTTAAACCTATCAATAAATGATTAGCGTATACCTAGTTAATATTCACTATATAAAAGGGTATACTGGGTATGATTCGTCCTTTTTTTCTATGGTGGGCTGACGGTCTAAAACAGTGATGGAAAGTACGGCCCACAAAAGTACTTAATCCGGCCCGCCGACGATCTTTCGAAATTAATAGTTTATAATAAGTAAACTTATAATTTCGATAGATCGTCGGCGGGACGAATTAAATACTTTTGCGGTCTGGATTAAATACTTTGCGGGTCGGAGCTGGCCCGTGGGCCCTACTTTGTCCATCACTGGTATAAAAATGATTTTTTTAAAGATATAGACAAAAAAATTCAAAAATAAAAGTCTATATATCACAGTTATTATCAATTAATAAAACGTTATATCTATTCCTTTGCATATATAAATACCACCTGCTAAATATCACTTTTCGAAAAAAATTAGTTTCGGCTTAATTACCATTTAAAATTAATGTCTGACCCTATAAATCTGACGTCAGACCAAAATGAGTTGCGTGTGCGAAGCGTTGCCACATTTATTAGATTTCTACTTTTTGGTAGATTTATGCTGGATTTTCGTAAATTTTGGTAACCAATTTTTTTGGTAATAAATTTGATTTCTAGCTTGCTATTATGATCCGATAATGAATACAGGATATGAATCTGGACCCTAAGGTAGCATAATTGCTTGGTTCGTGCAGTTATGCATGAATAATGCATGATAATATTGAAGAGATCTGGCATACGGTAAGCTAATTGAAAAATAACAATGGAAAATTAAAACATTAATACATTTCTTATTTTGCAAAGCAAAGGCAATAAATTTTTAGGGGACTAAGAATTAAAACAAATCAGATATACAGATATTAAAATCAATGGAGGACAAAATATTTTATAAAAGTAATAAATATGACACTGATAAAAATTTAAAAAATTAATTTAATTTCGATTTTACAGTATCATAATTTCTGTATTTAGCCCAGTCTGTAGGTAAAAATAAGGGCTGTTTATGACGTTAATTTGTAACAGGTTGAAAGGTGTTAGAAGTTGTAGAGGGTGATTACCTGAATATGACTATATAGTTTTAGACTCGAAAAAAGTGTGCAGGGGTGGGGGTGGAGGGTTAAAAGTGCTAAAAACGTGTTTTTCGCTTCTGCGCCGTTGTTAATTTTAGAGGAATACGTTTAAAACGTTTTTTTTATTATTAAACACACCTATAATTTGAGCCCGGCTAGAATTGATTTGGTCCATTATTTTATGAAAAAATGCAAAAAAACTGTTAAAAGTAGCCATTTTTTGAAATGTTGATAATTATTGCAAAAATATTTTTTTAATCATTTTCTTTATTGCAAAACATAGGTTTTTTAATTCTTAAATAAATGAGAGGTTCTAAAGCATGATCAGATAATTTTTTGCTAAGATATTTGAGTTTTACTGATTTTACAGCCCTAATCTAGTAGGCTATATCTTTTTTGTTTATAAATATTTTAGGTATTACAAACTGTCTTTTGCTTTTTCAAGACTTATATTTTACTAATTTGGATCAACGAAATAAAAAAATAATATTAAGTCCTTTGTTTTGAGCCTTAAAAAAAGGTACTTTTTTGTTAATTAACAATTGGAGCCGAAGCGCCCCCTGCATAAGTTAAGAATTGTAAACCAAGAAATACGGAAAGCTGGCCTCAGAACAAATATTTAAAAAAAAGGAGTTATTTTATTTATTTAAATTTAAAATTACTTAAAATTTGCTTGAAAAAGCAAAAGACAGTTTATAATACCTAAAATATTTATAAACAAAAAAGATATAGCCTACTAAATTAGGGCTGTAAAATCAGTAAAACTCAATTATCTTAGCAAAAAATTTTCTGATCATGCTTTAGAACCTCTTATTTAAGAATTAGAAAACCTATGTTTTGCAATGACAGAAATGGATAAAAAAATATTTTTGCAATAATTATCAACTTTTCAAAAAATGGCTATTTTAAATAGTTTTTTTTACATTTTTTCATAAACAAATGGACCAAATCAATTCTAGCCGGGCTCAAATTATAGGCCTTTTTAATACCTAAAAAAAACATTTTGAAAGTATTTCTCTAAAATTTACAATGGCGCTTGCAGAAGCAAAAAACACGTTTTTGGCACTTTTAACCCTCCACCCCTCACCCTGCACACTTTTTTCGAGTCTAAAACTATATAGTCATATTCAGGTAATCACCCTCTACAACTTCTAACACCTTTCAACCTGTTACAAATTAAAGTCATGAAAATTACCTACAGACTGGGCTAATTATATTTTTATAATAATATACATAATTAGTTAATTTTTGTTTTTTTTGTACAATAAACATATGTACTTATTTATATTATTGTGTTGGTTTTATTGTCTATAAATCGAAAAATAAATAAGAAATGCATTACATCAAAGAAAAAGTACCAAAAATACCTAAAAACTAATCTAAATATTATTATGAAGGAGAAAAAAATGTAAAAATTTATATATTTTTCTTTATGTAACTTCCTTTGTTAAAAAACTTAATTTATGTACTATAACAATAATACATTTTTAGTATATTTTAACTTCAACAGTCAACAGATTTCCTAAATAAAATGTGGCAACGCTGCCTATGCTTACTTGGTCAAATAGGCCCCTTCTGGCACATATTTTTTGGTACCTTGTGACGTCACGAGGCATTTAAATCTTAGATTATGTTTTAACGCCGGCGTTTAATTTTTGAATTTGAAATATTTATAGTTCTGTTATAAAGTTTCGTATTAAAAAAAATGGCAGAAGTGTTTATTAGGTATAAAGGGTTATTTTAAGTAAAAAAAAAATTAAATAACGTTTTCCTGTATAAACTGAAACTGTAGTTCTTAAAAAAAGATCCTCGTACATGTTTTTATTGTACTTCTTTTACCTTTTTTTGACTTAGCACCAATTTTTAATTTATTTGGCCATGTGATAATGGTGTCTGTGTCTTCCATAACTTTTGCAAAAAATACGTCTGCAGGAAAAAGTGCATCATTGTCACCTAAAAAGAGAAAAGGAAAAGATTAAATTGCATTAATTTAATTGTAATATCTATATTGTTTTAAATTGATTCTTCGTCATTTTTAAAGTGTTGTTATTTTTTTTTCATTTAATAATTTAAATGTATAACATTTCAAGAATACTGTATTGAATTTTGAGGTCAATCGCAGCAAAATTGACGGATTTATGATAGTTTTAATGATCATTGCTCCAACCAAGTTGCGTGAGCGTACAAAACTTTAAATCAGTTTTCCCAAACATGTAATTTTTAAAGTCGGTGACCACCATTCCATAAAAACTACTGAACCGATCGTTTTAAAAATTTGTACACATATTCTACATACAAATATCTATTAATTGACGTCGAGTTAAATTTTTCAATTAGTATCAGTCTTACAATAACAAATAGGGCGATTTTATTGTCAAAAAATCCACTTTTCAACTTTAAAATGATGCATTTTTATCAATTTAAAAATTGATAAAATAAAAAGACTTGGCGTCAATTGAGAAAGAAACTAATTATCTAATCAAAACAATTTGTTTTATTGAATGCTTTTGTAAACATTTACAATCCCATAATGAAGCGTGTGCATTAAAAACAAAAACGCCCCCATTAATAAACTGTTTCAGTTAAACATATAAAAGGATTGGTTTTTAAGCCTTGAGACACAAAATGTCAATATTTTTAAAAATAGTCAAGCAACCAACCTTGAACCACTTTAAATGAAATGATCCATTTGCTTAAGATACAGGGTATTGAAACAAGTAAGAAATATTTACTAAAATAATTTTTAAATGGTTGTCTATTTTATCAATGATAAAAAAATTAAAAATATTGCTTTCCTTTAAAATAATATATTAGGGTCTAATAAAATGAGTATTAGTAACAAAGAAAAAAATATTATTATAAAAGATAGTATGAATACAGCATGTCGCACAAATCTCAATTTCCTAAATGTTTAAACTATTCTTTAAAATTTAATTAAATAAGCCTAAAACTAAATTCTAAACACTCGTGACTAATAACTTTTTTTACATTTTACCTCCTAACCGTATTTTTTGACATTTCATATGTCATATCACATTTTTCAAAATTGCCACCATAGCATAAATCACGTGACAGGTGTTAAAATGCTTCTTTTTTTTAATTTCTCGACATGCTCAATTGGGCTAAACTTCCGAGCACGGCCTCCCTTTAATTTGTCTTTAATTTTATACACTTACAGCATAAAAAACAATACACTTACAGCAACAAAAACAAATATTTTTTCCCTTTTTTTATTTCTTTTTCCGTTAGATTCAAAAATGAGTACGAAAATGGAAAGAAAAAAGGTTTTTATTGAATTTAATTTAAAATAGTTTAATTAAATTAAACAATTGAACAATTAAAAAAAAATCAGTAACATTTTTAATATTAACATTTGTGATAAAAATAGAGGGGAAAAAGGAAGAAGAAATTAATTTGTTTTGGCTAATTCTGGTTAGTTATGGTTAGTTGTGGTTAGCATAAGAAAAATTTAAATTTTTACTATTGCTGCCAAAAAAACCTCTGAACAATGTTTCTTCTGCTTTAAACAAGTCCTGTGCAAAGTGATAAATCGGAGAGGGGGCGTTTTCAAAAGTATCGCCAAATAAATTAAAATTAAATGCATTGAATATTCTAATAATTGAAATTTTATTATCGGTAATAACTTAATTACGTTTCCTCAAATAAATAATATCTATGATAAAATATTTCCGAAAATTTCAAACAGTGCCGGATTTAACTTTTAGCCGCCCTATTATGTAAATATTTTTTGGATATCAGAACGAAAAATTTGGCATTAAAAAAATGTAAACTACACCAATAATTCTTATAAATTTAAAGTGAATTTGGCCAGATATTTTTAAACTATTAAATTTTTTTTATTATTAATTTACGATTACATTTTTTATTATTATGGTAAATTTGCGCCCATAATATTTGCCGCCCTAAGCCTTAGCCCACTCAGCCTTTGCATAAATCCACCCCTGATTTTAAAACCCCACAATTTCCTAATAAAAGGGCACCCTAAGATTTATTTTATCCACTATTTTCCTAAATCTCACAATTTCCTGATAAAAGGGCGCCTTTCTTACATTCTATTTGGAAATTATGTGTCATTTTTCTGGAAGAAAAGGAAAAAAAATGTAATGAAAAAAAAGTTGTATTTTTTTTAATTTTGCTATTTCCGCCAAAAAAACCTCTAAACAACGTTTCTCATGCTATATAAACAAGTCTGTGCAAAGTTACAGCTAAATCGGAGAGGGGCGTTTTTGAAAGAAAAAATTAATTACCGAAAATCCCATACCCATTTGTTTCAAACTTTTTTCGACCACCTTGTACATCCACAAGATTTCTTTATTACCTCCCTCGCTGTGAGAGAAATATTAAAACCGCGAAAAAATCGCAACTTAAGGCTTTTGCATAGATTCCTAGAAACATGGTGTCTCATTTCCGTCCATCGGTCTGTCTGTCTGTTTTTGGTGCCATATTTAAACGGGCTAACTTTATAAATGTGTCCAAACCAACACGGTTAAATAAACTGGACTTAAAAGAATGCTAGAGGGAAAATCTTAAATAAAATAACTTGTATGTCGTGAAAACGTTTGTCTTCGACAAATATAAAAATCACTGTTATATATTTTTTTAAACCTAATTTTATTTAAAATGGATAAGAAATTGAATTTTTTTTGTGTAAATTCTCAACAATTTTTCCTAATTTTTTTGAAAAAATAATACTAGATTAAAATATGCTATCCGAACTTTAATTACAAAACCATTAACATCGTCAGCTTTTATTGCAATGCCAAAAGAGCGGTTTGTGTTAAAAAATATTTTCATTTTCCAGTTCTATTTATTCAATAACAATACATCGCACAAAAAATCTTTCACTAGCTTTATAATCTGTCCATTTTCGATTGAGTAAAACACCTAAAGAAGTAACTATGGCTACTAATTATTTGAACCACTGAAATACATTTTTTGCTTACTGACTTTTTTAACCAATGCAATACATTTTTTGTAAGGTGTTTTTCTCAATTGAAAATGAACACAGATTATCAAGCATGAATTTTTATGCTTTTCATTCATAAAGAATTTTCTATAGATATAAAAACCTATACTGGGCAATTAAATCATAAAATGTGTACTTACCCGTTAGCATTTTTTCCAACTTGCACCTATCTACTCTAAATCGTTCCTGATATAATTCAGAAACATCATTGAGCCCCAGTTTGGAAACGAGGTCTCTGAGGTCCTCCCTTGAATCCCATCGAGAAGCCCAGCCTGAAGTTGTGGTCCCACTTTCTGAAACTTCGGACATCGTGTCTGAATTTTTCGTCATTTCCACCGCTTTTGGAAGCGGCAAAAAATTACACGCCATTTTTAATAAATTTGAGAAAATCACGTTGTAATAATTATAAGAAGTAATTTTAAATTGAAAACGGTGTTTTTTACAAAAACGATTTTAATAAACAGATTAAAAAAATAAATATAAGTACGTATATTTTTTAATTTTTAGTCGTCCTAGATTTTTGTTAAAAACGTGTATGTTAAGATATTTTCAGGACGACTAATATGGGCTTTATCGCATCAGTAGTGGACTATACTTTATCACAAGTTTCTGTTTTTTTTTAATGTTTTTTGTTGTCATTTGAAATTAAGGTGTTCGATTCTTTACAGCTTTAAAAATGGGTTAAATTTATACGGTACGATGCTAATAAAATCTTAGCTCAGTATAAAAATAAAAATATTGTTTTATTGTATTCATACTTAAATTTATAATTTATCTATTAATTGCGTTTTCTACTTTAACGTCATTTTTTATCATTTTAGTCCAGTAACTGAAGACCTGAGTACCCAAAGCTGTAAATAAATCTGTACAGATTTCATTTGTGGCGGAATTCTTAGTTCTTCGCGGATGCTTACGAGCGAGAAAAAGTTTATCACGATGCCGACGTGGGAACCCGCTGAAAATGGCCCCCCAAAGTTCCAAAAATAAATTTCCCGCGAATATTTGCCAAAATATGGGAATTAAAAAATTTTTGTTTAGACAAAAAATAAAGATCACCTCGAAATCTACAAACTGGTCCCTACCATTTTTTCGCAGCACCAATATTTTTCGCAAAAACGGCCGTCGAAAAATTCAGAACATTCAACACTGAATAGATGTGGTAGTAGAAGTTTCTTACTAAAAATGCAGATGGCCAAAATAATTTTTTTATCAAAACGCAAGAAAGATTGTAAAGGAAATTTTCTGGGATCATTGAACACTTGCTAAGGTCTCATTTAAAAAAAATGTTAATAACAAACCATTTTTGCAAAAAATATCAATAAATTAATGAGATACTCTTAAAATATTGTGAAAAAAACGTTTTTTTCAATATTCTAGAAAAATCAGAATGGACCCAAACTCATATGCAATGATAGGTACGGGTTTTCCTATTCCGATGAACTTTGAATAATTAAAAATGTACATTATTGCCCGAGTAATGGAACAATTCGTCCGCCCGCTTATAAGTGAATCCATAAAGATAGCGGCATTCTAGCGGTAGAGCGGCAGCTGAAATGAGGGGACTTTTGGGTCCCATTATCTCGAAAACTATTGATTTTTCGAAAAAAAAAACTTCGGAAAAATCGGACCATATGCCCAATATTCACGTCACAGCAAGATAATTTGTTTATATTGCGATTGAATAAAAACTATTATTGCGACAATTTTCATCTTTCGATAGCTCAAAGTATATGTTATCGACTATCATTCCCCATCACCCCTTATTGTTGGAGATTAACGGAGATACGAATTTTTGAAAAAAGGTCTGTTTTAAGCGTTTTTCAGGATTTCTCGGTGAAAAATGGTCGGATTGGGCTTTTTCAAAAACCATTTTGTAGGTTTGGAATTCTCTACAAACGGTCTTTTATGAGTAAAGTAACATAACCAGTTCTTTTGGTTATATTTAAAAAAAGGCCCTTTTCTTGAACAATTATTGTTTAAAAAAATTACCTGAAAAATAATTGGTTGGATTTTTAATTTTAGTAATTTACGGGTTATTCCGGAAGTCGTGACGCAGTCAGATATCTGTTAACATTAATTACAAAAATGACCTTTTTCTTCGCTATAATGATTGGACTATAAATTTAATGCTTATGGCGGCGTCCCTAGGGCGTAAAAGCGTAACGTTACTGTCTAAATTCTAACATATGATTGGTTAGTGTAACGTCAAAATAAAATCAAACCAATCAGGTTTTAGAATTTTGACAGTTACGCTACGCAAATTACGCCCGTGGGACGCCGCCATAAACATATAATTAAAAGATCTCTATTCTCAAAACAAGAGGGCTTATTAGCTTGCAAAAAGTTGCAAGGAATTTTACCTTAAAAATAATTCAGTTACTTTATGGAACAATATACAAGGTTTACTTCTTATAAGCCTTAGTCAAAACACAGTAGGTAGGTAGGTAGGTTTAAAGTGAGTGGGTATAACACCCTTCTTCCGCGACCGATCGGTCTATTGTGGCTCACACCCTTTTAAATTCCTCCCACTAGGTCCAGACTCCTAATACATCTGATGATCCTGTTGGGAGAGAGATCTTTCACCTCCTCCGGCAACAAGGTGTCATTGCCGAGGATTGTGAATCTTAGTCGTGCCATTGCTGAGGCACGAACACAGTATGTGTTCTGCCGATTCATCCCCCTCCATGCACATGCGGCACTTGGCGTCTTCCGCTAGGCCGATCGTGTGCATGTGGTATTTTAATCTGCAGTGTCCCGTATACAGTCCCACTAGAGTTTTAAGGTGTACCCTTGAATGCTCCAGTAGTTTGACAGTACATTGTTGGTTCGGTGGGCTTATGAAGGCCTTCGAGTGTCTGAGACCCGGAAGTCCATGCCAGTACCGAAGGTTTTCTCTTTGTGTCCAAGCTGATATGAACTGCTTGGCCGTTTCATAAGATATACCGATGACCGGTTCCGGCCCAGTGAATTTTGTCTCCGCCCCCCTTTTGGCAAGGAGATCTGCGGATTCATTACCCTCTAGGCCGGTGTGTCCAGGTATCCACAGTAGTGTAACCTTGTTGTTTTGACCCAGTTTGGTCAGCGCATCCTTGCAATTCCAGACGGTTTTCGAATTACACCGGCTGGATTCAAGAGCCTTAAGAGCTCCTCGACTGTCGGAGAATATTTTAACTGTCTTACGTGTGCAGTGCCGATCAACCAGCGTTCTAGCACACATCTCAATAGCAAATACCTCCGCTTGAAACATGGTTGCGAGAGTGCCCAGGCTAAAGGAAAACTCTGCCCTCGGCCTTTGTCCATATATTCCAGCTCCAATACCGTCCTTGGTTTTGGAGCCATCGGTGTACCAACAGATGTCAGTCCGGAGCAGGTCGGTCGTTTTTCGACTCCAGTCCTCCCTTTGTGGGTACACTACACTGTAGGGCCGGTTGTAATTGGTTGCTGTAGGCATTATGTCTGAGGGCATTGCCAGTCTGTCACAGGTCAGGACATTCCTGAGGAGACTGGTGCTCTCCATATGACACGCCTGCGGTTTGTTACTGACCGCTTGATAGAGTCTGTAGGTTGCCCACTTTGCCTCTCTCTCCAAGTAAATATGCAGAGGAGGCAGTCCTAGGGGGGCTTCCATGGCCGCCGTTGGTGTCGAGCGCAGCGCGCCCGTTATCATTAGGCAGGCCTGTCTCTGTAGGCTAGATAGCTTTGCTTGGGTCAGCCGCTGCTGCCCCTTGCGCCACCATGCCACAGAGCCATACATGATCATTGGTCTCATGACTGTCACGTATAGCCAGTAAATCTGTTTTGGTTACATGCCCCAGGATTTGCCACAGATCCTGCGGCATGCCCAGAAAGATAGGATCGCCTTACGGGTTTCTTTTTCAAGATGCGAATTCCACCTAAGAGTGCTATCTAGGATCAACCCCAGATATTTTGCTTCTTTCGCAAATGGTATTGTTTCACCTTGCAGAGTTGGTGTTCTCAAGTTAACCAGGTTTCTCTTTCGGGTGAAGGAGACATGACTAGATCATCTGCATATGCCTGCAGATCGATCTCCCAGAGAGAGAGTATGGCTCGAAGGTCATCCACCAGGAGCGACCACAGCAGGGGGGATAGAACCCCTCCCTGCGGGCACCCCCTGGCGGCCCTAAATCTGATCATCTACCCATAGGATTTTGAATTCTGTACAAACGGTATTTTATGAGTAAAGTGAAATAACCAGTACTTTTGGTTTTATTTTAAAAAAATGCCCTTTTCTTGAATAATTATTGTTTAAAAAAATTACTAAAAAAAATTGGTTGGATTTTTAATTTTAGTAATTTACAGGTTATGCCGG
Organism: Listronotus oregonensis; assembly: GCA_019359885.1. NCBI lineage: Eukaryota > Metazoa > Arthropoda > Insecta > Coleoptera > Curculionidae > Listronotus > Listronotus oregonensis. The sequence continues at coordinate 129,421 of JAHBCN010000049.1, forward strand.
AAGTCTTGACGCAGTCAGATATCTGTTAACATTAATTACAAAAATGACCTTTTTCTTCGCTATAATGATTGGACTATAAATCTAATGCTTATGGCGGCGTCCCTAGGGCGTAAAAGCGTAACGTAACAGTCTAAATTCTAACTTATGATTGGTTAGTGTAACGTCAAAATAAAATCAAACCAATCAGGTTTTAGAATTTTGACAGTTACGCTACGCAAATTACGCCCGTAGGACGCCGCCATACATGTAGAATAGGTAGGTATAGGAATAGTAGGCTCATTATTAGCTTGCAAAAAGTTGCACGGAATTTTACCTTAAAAATAATTCAGTTACTTTATGGAATATACAAGGAATACTTCTTATAAGCCTTAGTCAAAACACAGTAAGTCGTTTTTGAAAAAACTAAAAATGTTAAGAACTTTTATCTAAAATTTGTGTTTTTTGATACATATATATTCATGGAATTATTGCTAAAGCATGTTTACATTTTACAGTTCTATTTATTTCGGAACAACATTTTTTATCATAAAGAGTTGTGCATCAAGAATTATCAAAAATATGTCAGGTAATAAAGTATTGGATACTATAATTTATTGATATAAAAAAACCCAATATTTTGGAGATTGCAGTTTGAAACAAATAAAGTGTTAAACAGCTTCTAAAATGTATTTGGTCCTTAAGGGAAATATTTTATACTCTTTCTTTAAAAGTGTTTTCAAACCAGGGGAACAAACTAAAGCTGCTCTTAAAAAGAAATATTATCATGTTTTATTTGATTAGCTTTATCTTCGTTATTTTAGGAGATAAACACTTAAAAGTTCTACTTCAAAAGCGACTTGGTATACCTTCTGTACGGTGGGTTAAAGTTAAAATTTTAATGAAATAATTAATATTGGTTAAAAAAATAATTTGATTGGTCGGCGGGGAGGGATATATACCCCGCCCACCAATCAGCACTCGAAGCAAGAATTAAACCCGTAAGTAGCAAGGCTGCTTTTATAGAAACGCACCTGGCCAGGGCCACCGGCAGAAGGGGTTAGGGGGTGTCCGTAGACCCCCCTGGGTTTTTAAAAATTATCTAAAATAAAACATTTTCCGTCTAAAACATAAATAAGAAATTTAAATGAATATGAATATTATTTAAAAACTTAAGTTGTGGTATATTTATTTTGTTTTTAATTCAATTAATTCTAGACTAGTAAATTGACTTAAACTTTTTGACCCCCTCTATATTTTTTTCTGGCGGCGGCCCTGCACTGGCAGTGCGACAGGGCGTGCGGGAAAAAATATTTTCTCTCTTGCTTCACGGGTGATTAGTCGGCGTGGAGGGGTATATACCTCGCCCAGCAATCAGCACGCGAAGCGAGAGAAATAGGTTGTACCCTTATCTTCTTTCTCTCTTGCACGCTTGTTCCGATTGATCGGCGGAGAAGGATATATATACTGCTGACCAGTCAGCACACTTGCGGAGTTGAGTTATTCTTTTTAAAAACTTCAGCACATTGATTTGCACCCAGATTTCACCTAATAATAGTGCTCTGCATGCAAATTTCTGTAGCTTCACTAATATTTTTAGGTCTAATTTGACCGGACTACAAGTTCATTTACCACCATACCCGAAGCTACACCAGCGCCTCTTAAGTGTATGCTTTTCTGGGGATAATTTTTGAACCAAACAGCCTGCAAACAGATCTCTTTTTCTATTTTTGACATATACAACATTAACCAAACTTTTTTGTCTGCAATTAAAATCATTAAGTTTGGAGTAGTTTTGTTTACATTTTCTATTTATTTTGTTAAAATGGGTGATATGTTAAAAGAACTACGTGAAAAATCACGAAAAAGGAAGCAGCTTCTTGCACAAACAGTAAGTAATTTTGTACCATAAATATTAATCTTTCTTTCTTTTCTACACATTCTATTAAAATAATTTTTCTAGCTTGGAGTTTCTGGAGCTGAAGAATTAAGACAAATATTAGGTACTGGAGATGTACCTGTGAAAAAAGCAGATACTAAACCAGGCACAAGTACAACTAGTCAAGAACATGAGCAATTTGATTATAAAAAGAACTCCCTCGATGAAATGGTTTATAGGGACTCCTCAACATTTCTTAAGGTTTGTGGAAAAGTACCCTGCAATCCTTTTCTTCTAAATTTCCAAGTGTATCGTGTATCATTTATTACTTTCAATTAGCTCAAAACTCAACTCAACTCAAAAATGCTTTATTGTCTGAAGATGGTAAACAATCTTATTGACAAAGCTGAAAAAAAAACATATTTTACTAGCATTTAATAAATAAACATGTGCGAAAAGCTAACACAAATAAAATATTACAAATAAAATCGCATACAAATTAAACATAGTCATAAAAAATAAACATGTTAAGTTATTTACAAATGTCATAAAATAAAATAAAATAAAATAGTTGCATGTCATCCATCAAACATTAAAAATTAAAATAAAACATAACATATAACAATAATAATCATTTAAATAAATAATATATATAGTCAGAATAAGTTAGTTAAAACGGCAAGTCGACTTACAACTCTTATTAAAACATTAAACTAACAATCACAATCCTTAAATATTGTTAAAATTGTCCCAAAAAAAAACAGTCATAACAAATAAAAACAGTTAAAACGACATATTGTTGTGACTATTGTTTAAAGGCTGAAAATCACAATACTCAAATAGTGTTAAAATTGCTCGTCAAAATATTCTCGAATGTCATAATAGGCTCTCGCAACAGCAACTTCTTAACTTCACGCTTAAATATTCTACCATCGTAGATCTTTCTCACTCGAGCAGGCAAATGATTAAAGAGCTGTCGCCCATTAAAGACGATCGAGTCATGAACCTGAGAAGATCTTGGTATGGGCAGTGAAAGTGTATATGTTTGCCTTGTATTGTAGGTGGTTGAATTCCTTCCTAAAGTGTCCCTATATTTTTTGTGTATAAGACATACAGTTTCAAGGATAAATAAAGATGGTAGTGTCAAAATATTGCCCGATATAAAAGGGTTTGCACGAGTCTCTTGGTCTGGCTTTATGCATATACATGAGTGCCCTTTTTTGCAGTACAAATACTGTATGCATTAGCTGTTTAGCACAAGAACCCGAAACATATGCATAACGTAAATGGGATTCTATTAATGCAAAATATGCTTGTCTTGATACATTTTTATCTAAGTTATTTGAAATTATCCTCCGTGAAAAAAATTTGAGGACAGCTTTTTATTAAGGTGTTTAATATGGCTTTCAAATGAGCCTATTATCAATGAACAATCCTAGAAATTTGTTTTCCAGTTGAATAATTTAGTTGAGTGTTGTCTAAATACACAGGATATACATTACATTTAAAATACATAACATTAGTTTTAGAAATATTAAAGCACAATTTGTTTGAATCACACCACATTTTCACCAAAGACAAATCACGGTTAATAATATTACCCAGGTCTTTTCCATTTGCACCCCACAAAATAGTTGCGTCATCTGCAAATAACGTAAAAATTTCCCCGAAATCGGTAGCTTTGCTATGTCGTTGATATAGAGCAAGAACATAATTGGTCCCAAGACTGACCCCTGAGGCACACCACACTTTAATATCTCTCGGCCAGATACTGAATTTTTATAAGAGACAGACTTGTACTCTATTATTCAAATAAGATTCAAACCACCTTAAACTGCTTCCCTGGATCCCCTATGCCCCAGCTTGTGCAGCAGTATCTTGTGATTCACGCAGTCAAACGCTTTTTTCAAATCACAAAACACCGCGCTGAAGCGTCCTGATCATTCATCCCAAGATAAAGTTTCTCCAGAAAATCAAAAATAGCATCCCCTGGTTGAGTTGTCTAAGAAACCAAATTGTACAGAGCTTAGAATACCATTTCTTTTGCAAAACTAATAATTCGTTCTTTAACGAGTCTCTCAATCATTTTCGACAAAGTTGGCAACAGTGCAATCGGTCTGTAGTTTGCAGGGTTATCTTCATCCCCACCTCTGTAAAGAGGAATAATATTTGCTATTTTCAGGGTGTCAGGAAAAACACCAGCTGCAAAAGAGATATTTATTTCGTCTTGAAGTTTTGATACCCTTTCCTGAAGCACTTGAATCTTTTTATTTTTTTCCAGTTCCACAGATTCAAACTTTATAAGAGTGTCGGCCATTTTAGTTTTTTGGTTATGATTTTTTTGTTGTAGGATGTCAATTTCGTCGTTTAAGATTTTTGTTTGGTCTTCTAATAGTTTAATTTTGTTCTGTTCATAACTGCCCTCACCTCTTTAACAAATTATTATTATTTTCTCCTTACATGTCTTTTCCGTCCTCTCAACAACTGGGGTGAATATTCCATGGCATTTATGCATAGGTAGTTATTAAAGGATTTTTACGCTGCTTTAGAAAATGGGGTTTTCACACGTAAACAAGCTTGAAAATTTATTTTGACAATGTGTGCAAGGAAAATATGTTTTTTCCAGGTTCTGTCTTTCAATATGATTTATTCTGTCATTTACTTTTGACAGGGTGAAAACTTTCACACGACGTATAAATTTTACACAGTCCTGTCAAATTAAAATAAAAAATAATAAACATTAATTTATTTTCTAGTCGAGATCGTGTGCAACACGTTAAACACCGCACACCACTTTGTTGACTTGTACCCCGCCTCGCGGCACAAACCTCATCTTTGCAAAGAGTCTTTAAACTTGTTTCACAATATATATTTGTGTAAATTTAAATTTATATTTATCCATGATAAGTTATCAAATCAATCGATGTGTAATAATAATAATTAGTCCTGCTTAATAACAGTACAAACAACAATACATATAGGGAGACAAAGTGTTTTAGTAAATTAATAAAATAAAATAACAAAACAACAGTACATTTATAAAAAGTTTGCTACAGCAATACGTAAACAGTATTTCTGGGAAATAAAAAAAAAACAAGACAGGGACACACGCTTCTCGTCCTGGGACCTATCAGGACATTTTAAATAGCACACAAAGGGGGTCCAATGGATAAGTTTTGGTAACAATAGGATAAACAATAGGAAAAGAAATTTATAATTTTATAATATCAAAAAAGTATCTTAAAATATTTAAACGCCGGCTCTGTATTTTATTTAAAAGAATTTTTAATTTGTAAACATCACAGCACACAGTGCTATCACCTATTCAAATAATAATGATAATTCCTAAAAAAAAATAAAAATAATATCAGGTTATTTTCGGAAAAGGGTACCACAAAAAAATTTTAGGAATAATCCAAATAAAATTACTAATATACTAACGATATATAAGTTTTTTTATGTTTTTACTTTATATGTTTGGTTCTGGACAGAATCAATTAATGATCATAATCTCTGCTTTTTTATGCACAAGCCGATATAAAACAAAATAAATTAAAAACTATGTTTACACCGCACTAAACAAACTAAAATGATTTTGATAACAAAACACGTCTTTCGCCTTCCGACTTCCGATTCCGATTGCTAGCTACCTACATGTGTATTTAATAGTTATTTTCCCCTTTTATAAGAGTCTTTTTTAATAACTCCTAAATTTTTTCTATGCATAGGGAACCCAGTCGTCCAATCCTCACAATGATTACTGTCAGCATTTCGTAGATACAGGGCAAAGACCACAAAATTTTATTCGGGATGTTGGTCTTGCAGACAGGTAAGATGAATTAATAATAATTATTTATTTATTACCATTATTAGAGTAGGGTCAACTTACCGGTAATGGACCACCCACCAATTATTGACCAAAGCATTTGTCCTTTGTGCTTCCTCTTGTAGGCGGGAAATTCACTGCGTCGTCCAACCTAATGATTTAAAATAGTTGACGACGTCTTTATGTGTAATCTCCCTAATTTCGGCCAGTAATGGCCAGTTCGTGCCCAGCATGGAGTTCCGTTCAAATGTGAGGGTGGGACAATCGCAAAGAATGTGTTCCGCGGTCTCATCTTCTTGTTCACAGCCTCTACATAATCCTGTGTCCGTTAGACCCATTTTAAATAGGTGTCGTCGTAGCCCGCAGTGGTCAGTTAGAACACCCATTAATGTTTGGAGGTTCCTTCTGGACATCATAAGGTTTTTTTTCACTATTGACTTGTCTGGATAGCTCAGCATGGTTTTTGCAAAGTTGCAGTTCGTAGTATCATCCCATTTTTCTTTAAACAGCCAATGGGAGTATTCTTTAATGATGTCTTTAATCGCTGTTGTTGTCAGTCCAGTGGTAAGGACGGGACCAACTAGTTTCCGTTCCGCAGCCGCCCTTGCCAGCGAGTCAGCAGTATGATTACCTTTAGATATGTCATGTCCCTTGATCCAGGCTAGGTTGACCACATTATTTAGAGAGATGTTAGTCAGGGCTTGATGACATTTTAGTACAAGTCCTGAAGTAATGCATGGTCTTTTCAGGGCTAGTAATGCTTGCCTACTGTCTGTATAAATTGCGGCTTTTAATTTCGTAAGGCGCTATGGTAATGGCTGTCAGTTTGGATTGAAGCGCTGGGTTCGGCGCCCATTGTCCATCCGATTTTCAGGTGTATGGTTGGTGAGTATATGCCACAGCCTGTGCCCACCTTGGTCTTAGAGCCGTCAGTGTACGGCTAATGGTTCCTTTAGACTCGCCTTTTATTGGTATTGTTTCTCTTATGTTGATAGTGTAGGGTTTATTGAAAACGAACCTTGCTGCAACTGAGTCCGCTCTTGCCTGTAGAATTGGAAGTTCCCCTGTAACGTCCCTCCACAGGCGTCGTCCAGTTGAGCCAGTGCCTACATTAGTGTCTAGACCGACTATGCGGAGGCGTGTTAGAGTCATCAAAGCCGCTTTCCTTACAATTATATCAAGGGGGGTGAGATTCAATATCACCTCCATAGCTCTAGTGATGATGTTTAAACATGCTATTCTTTGAATTTGATCTATCTTTTGTTTTGCTATGATCTGTTCTGTTTTGGACCACCACACTATGGAACCGTAAGTTACCATGGGTCTTATTATGGCCGTGTAGATCCAATGGGCTACTTTAGGAGAGAATCCCCAAGTCTTTCCTATGGTTCTGCGGCATTGATCAAATATAATACTGTCAGGTTATATTTAATATCTAATAGTTGTTAATTTTGTAACGAGATGTCACCTAAGTAGCACATAAGTCACATTGCGCATTAGTTTCATTTTAGTAAGAAATTAGCTGCCGACATGTTTGGTGTACATTCTTTTTTTTGTCGTTGAACCTCATGTAATAACTACGGTAAGTAAACACGCTTTTCGTAATCTGTTAAAATTTTAAGAATCATAGAATATTTTTTAATTTTGAACATATCATTACAAAGGCCTATGTTCATTTTTAATATATTTATAAAAAAGAATTAAAAAATTGTATATAAAGTTAGAAAAATGTAGTGGTCAACTAGTGAAATTCAATTTTAATTTCATGCCTATGGTTGACCAACTGGTCAAATAATGGTATTTTATTAAAAGTAGTATTTTAGTTTTAAAGTACTACTAGAATATACGCTCCTTAAAATAAGTTAGAATTTTGTTTTATGGCTGTATTTTATATCCTACCAGTAACTGACCACTAGTTTTTAATGGTCAACCACTGGGTGGTCAACTTTAGGTCACTAGTTATATTTTAATATATTATTTTCGATTTAAGGATAAAATATTTTTTTCAGAATTTTACACGGAGAGGCCAAAATAATATGAAAGTTGAAAAGAAACATTTTTAAATATACTTATCTTGAAAATGCCTTGTTAAAGGACTTTTAAGAAAAAGGTTGTGGTGTATGAAAAGCAAAAAGAAAATACAATGTACCCCACTCAACATTAATAAATAAAATTTAAGGTAAAATCTTTATTGAGAGGATCGACCTTCTTCAATATTAACATCGCAAGAAGAAGATTTGTTAGTAAGGTGGCTGTTAGCAAATGCTAAAAAGGCATTCCAATTAATAGAGGAGCCCTATGAGAAACTGTCTTGGGAATTTTAAGAGGAGATAAGTAATGATTTTAGTAAATGTATGACCAATAAATCCAGAGGAGAAATAGGTACGCCCAATGAAAGTAAAATTCAACTAACTAATTTCTCTGTGCAGCATCACCTTTATCTGGAGTCAATGATGTTACCAGAAAGAGCAGCACAAGTTAGAGTATCCCAGGTGGTGACTGGAAAGGAGATGAATCTGCAAAAGAAGTTTATAATGTGTGGAAAAAGGTGTGTCAAAGAATTGAAACAATAGCTCAAACCAAAAATAAAGATGCTCTAGCAGAAGAAGATAAAATTCTGAAAATTAAATCTGGTAAAACAAAAGACATTAGTCTAATAAAAAAAATGAAAAAAATAGAACACCAAGAAAATATACCACAAAACATTACTAAATGTAAAAAAACATTTAGGCAAAGAGAAAAGTCCTGAAAAATCAATTAAAATTATATCCGATTTTGTAATCAAACCAGATTACTTCAGCCCACAGAGTAAATCCTACATAAGTTCTTCATTCCTGGATTATATGTACTGGCCAGTGAAAACTCCAAAGAAAAAAATCAAACAGAAAAAGAGTGAGATTGCCATATGCAACATCATCAAAAGATGGTTGCAATATCATGAAGGTAAGGAAAAATTAAAGAGAGGACAGGAGGAAGCCAAAAAATTAAATCAAATGGAAAGAAAAAGAAAGAACTAGGAGAAACTAACTGCATCAACAGTAAAACAAAGAAGAAATGGTTGGCCAATTATAACGATGATATTTCAGAAGACTTTTCTTCCAACATAATTAAAAGGGTGAATACACTATTGTAGGAAGAAACTGAACACATATCTATCTCTGCATCGTTCAAAATTATTTTAATGAAGATGAAATTAAAGTTCAGGCACTAACCACTTGTAATGTGGAAAACACTATATCTAGAGTTATTGAAAATTATGTACATTTCATTTTGAGTGAGCATATAGTTAAAAAACTTGAAGCTTAAAAGGTAGTTAAGATTTGAGTTTACCAAGCCAGTTGAGGAAATAGTGTCATTATAATTTGTTTTTACAGTTTCATAATTTTAAGCATTACCAAATGGTACTAAACCTTTTCGTGTCGTCTTAGAAGCAGTTTTTTTTTTAACTATTTTAAATAAAGCAGCTAGAATAATTATATTATTAATGCTAGTATTTTTATTATATAGTCATCTACTGGAAATATTGTGGGTCAAATATGGGGTTACTCTTGGTCAATTATAAGACAGTTAGTTATTTTAAGGTAATTGATTTTTTTATAAATGAAAAGGTAGAAATCCTATCATAACATATATTTCTTGAAAGAGTACACTTAAGTGAGCTATTAGAAATTTTAAAAAATGTACATAAGTGTATAGAGGGTTTTATTTAAACAATACTCTTAAAATTTCTCTTAACTGGTCAATTACCGGTGGGTTGACCCTATAAATGTAAATCCTTATGTGAATATATTTTAACACCAGCTGTAATTTTATGTTTTTGTGATTTTGATTTAAATGTCAGCAGGTTTTAAAATAAAAATAATTAATTTAAAATAAGTCACACAGTCTCCACAAAACATTTTTTTACAGAATAGAATAGTACAGGGTCAGCTTGCCCCTTTTGGTATTTTATCAATATTTTTAAAAGCATTTATTAGAAGTTGGAGATTTAGAAAATTTTAGAAAATCTTCCGCCTAAAATTTACAAAACTTTTAGCCAGTTACAACCATTTATTCAGGTTGGGCAGTAGAATGGTTAAGTTAGGACTTGTTACTTTTTGCCAGAACCTTAAATATGGTAGCTGAGTGCCATCTTGTTTCATTTTTTTTTAACAGTACACCGGTGTAGTTTTCCTAAAATGAATGGGGTGCTTTTATACAAATTAAACAACATAAGGTTTTGATTGTTCTATAAATATTTAGATACTCTGGCAAAGACAAACATTTTAACCTTCAAGTAAATTGTAGTTATGGAAGTGTTTAATAACCTGTAAAAAATTTATTGATGATTGACCTACCAAACCGTCTTAAATATGTATTTTAGGAAAAACATGCGAGAACTCCCATTTAAAATACGAACATGTTGTTCTAATATTTAGAATTTTACTAATTAAGTAGTTTAAAATTATTGGTGTAAGGAGGCATACTTTATGTCCTTAGTATATGTAATGGAAGGAAGAAAAGAGCTTTATTTCTTTAAAGTAGTGCTCAAACTGAGTAAATAAGTACATATTTTTTAATAATACCAATACTTACTTTGTATTGCCCAAAATAAAAATTACTGATTCATTTAAATTTTATATTCTCTATGCAGATTTGAAGAGTATCCCAAACTTAGAGAACTGATTCGCCTTAAAGATGAACTCATTGCTCAAACTGCTACACCTCCAATGTATTTAAAATGCGATTTAAATACTTATGACCTCAAAAGTCTGAATTGTAAATTTGATGTCATTTTAATTGAGCCTCCCTTGGAAGAGTATCAGCGAACTATGGGAGCAACAAATATGCAGTTTTGGTCGTGGGACCAAATAATGAACTTGGATGTTGGCGAAATTGCAGCTCAAAGAAGTTTTGTGTTTTTGTGGTGTGGAAGCTCCGATGGACTGGATATGGGTCGAGTGTGTTTAAGAAAGTGGGGTTTTAGAAGGTATGTTTTTTTCAAACATACACTCAAGGCACAAAATTCTGCCACCTAAAGTATTTGCTTAAATTTAATGATTTATAACTTTTTTATTTGAATTCCCATTTTCAAGATTTTTGCATCAGTTTGTAGGTACATGTTCTGACAGTGTTATCTTTTTATTGTAAGAGCTGTGAAATTCGAAATTTATATTACATTGAAGACATTACCCAAGATGTGGTGGTTCGTGGTTGCGCATTTCATTGGAAACCAATTTATATTGATGCCCGATAACGTTAGACTTTACGTTGCCAAAGTGGTAAATAAGTATTTGTATGAGGTTGAATTGAGAAGTTTGGAATGGCCCGCATGCAGATCTTAATCTGATTGAGAATTTATGAGATGAATTAAAAAGATCCGTTCGCAGTTTTCCTATGCCACAAGAAAATTTGTTTTAGTTAAAATTGACACCGGCAGAGGAATATTAAACTATTCCCCGGAAAAGAATAAGAAACCCTATTTATTTGATGCCAAGAACATTGTGAGCTGTCATAGCTGCGAGAAGGGACATACTCGCTATTAAGTTGTTTCTTGTGTTTTTAAATAATTTTAGTGTGTTTAATTTAAAAAAAGAACCCTAAGATCAGTGTTTTTTTTTTATTTAAAATTGTGCAACTCTTACAAGAAAAAACATACTGAGATAATTAAAAAAAAAACAAAAGCTTAGGAATACCTTCAAGATTATATGAACGGACTTTTAAACAAACTCAGCTACCTTAATTTTTCCATACGGTGTTTTAAAGTTAGGTCAAACTACTACGTTTCCATTTACCCACGTATAATACCCCCTAAACAAAAAGGTGATATTACCAGAATAATTAAAAGCAATGTCAATATATGTAGCTTCAAACTCGGTATACAAATAAAAAAATAAAAATCATTAAATTTAATCAAAACTTTTAAGTGGTGAAATTTTGCGCTTGCTTGTTTTTTAATTTTAAAATAAAAATACGAAAAATATGAACAAGTTTTACATTTCTGATCTAAAAAAATTCATTTGCATTTCAAAATACTTAGAAGGTATTTCTTTTCTATAGATGTGAAGATATATGTTGGATAAAAACAAATATAAAGAATCCAGGACATTCAAAAAATTTAGATCCTAGAGCTGTATTTCAGAGGACCAAGGAACATTGTTTGATGGGTATAAAAGGTAAACAATATGAATCTTTTTGATCTTTGTGTCAGTGGCAGCTTAATCATAGGGTCAAATGGTCAGTGCCCCAAAAAAAATATATATATATATATATATATATATATATATATATATATATATATATATATATATATATATATATATATATATATATATATATATATATATATATATATAATATTATATATATATATATATATTATATAAATATATAATATATATATATAATATATATAATTACATTTTCTATATATTTTTTTTGAACAAAAATATTTGAAACAATTTGTTAACATCTTCAATTTTTCCTATTTCAGTTTAAAAACGTCTTTAGTAGCTTACTTGACCAATTATTAGCCGTCGAAGTCAAACTGAATTTTGACGCTTTCTTTCCAATACATTGAAATGTTTGAAAATGTGGTCGCATCGCTGGTGCGTTAAGAAAGAAAGGAACATGCATATATAAATATATATATAGGAAATAAAAGGGATTAAAGCGCGACAGAAGCAGTCACTCTTGGCATTGACCCTCGTCTTTTGTCGGTCTTCGCAGATTTCCTATTTGTGCAGTGCGGCCAGCGCCGACCTCAACGCCGACTACAATTTTATAAATATCCACGGTTAGTCGTAAATTCGTCGTTGTTTGGCGTTCTTAGTTCCCGTAGGGCTAAACAAGTATACGTCTTTATTAAACGCCTTTGAATTTAAATATTGTTAAATTTCTTAATGTGGCTGAAATTGTTTGAAATTGTTGGATATTAATAATATATTATGGTAGATCAGTCGCGAAAGTCGAAGACAAAATTATCGCCTTATGGTTTGTTTTGCGCCGCCCTTTCACAATACAAATCGAGATTGGGATAAGTATCTTTTATCTTCGTCTCTTCCATGCCATCCGCGCCGAACTCTCCCATCTCATTCTGAGAAAAATTGATTGTTGAACGGGCCGGAACTAGTACCAGTACGAATCATTATATTTTTTCCTATTTTGGTTTATTCATGGTGCAGTATTTTGAATGAACCACAAATTTACCGCTGTTCCAAATAAGATCGAATACACTTTACCAAAAGTTAGAGGTTCTCAATGCTTGAAAACATTGTTTTTGTAGGAGACTGTAGGACACTACTTTACACTTTTTGGAAACACCAAGTCCTAAAATACACCTTCTATAAGACCAATTACGTAAAAAAAGAATAAAATATACTATTTTTCAATAACAAACAGACTTAGTAAACTTTCAAAAACCAATATCTTTTTAACAGAACGGTAAAAAATTCAGCTTTTTTTTTAAATTTTCTAATACTCCGATTTATATTGCATTAGTTTTTAAAAAATATGGTAAAACCGTTTTCGAGATATTCAGAAATGAATGCATCGCTTTCATATATGACAGATATCGACAATGTTAATTATGCACAATTTTATTGGTAATATTTTCCATATAATCATGGCTAAATGGGCATAGCCTGAGGCCACAAAACAAAAAAAAAATGTTAATATCTCATTTCACAGACGATAAGTTTTTTTTTTGTTTTCAATTAGACAGTCTTTCTCAAAGTGGGCGATAACGCCCCCTTGTGGGCGCTGGAGGCCTAGAGGGGGGCGGTAAGCCACCCAAAAAAAATTGGGGGGCGCTGATGTGATTTTGGGGGGCAATGGGTGATTTGTAACTTCAGTACTACTTCATATTTTAAAATGCACCGAAATTAAAATCCTTCTACTACACAACATCCATTTATTAGTTCATATTTTTATCCTATTTTATTGTATAAATATAAATTAAAAATATATTAAATATTTAATATGTTTAATGCGTTTACAACGCTATTTATATCTTAAGATATTTAGTAATAGGTATTAAACACTGAAAGATATTCGTGTCTTCAAGTGTCGTAGGTTAGGTGCCCACCTCGGAAGACACGTGTTAAAATTATGTCGTATATATATTGTTGCCGCCAAGCAGAACACTTGCCGAACGCGGGATTTTTTTATATACCTAATCTAGTAAAAATAAAGAAAAAATAAAATTAAAATTAGAAGGTTCGATTATAATTCACGTTTGGCGGAAACAAATATTGTTCGATTTATTTGTGCAATCCTGTATTTTACTCCGTCAACGTTCGTCGGTTCGTGTTTGCGGAGTGCAGGTGCCCAAATACACAGCCGCGGCTCGCGACCGTCCGGCGACTGACGTGACTAGAGATATGTCGTTCGCGAACAATTCGTTTAAAAAGAACGAATCAGTGCACTGATTCAAATAAATTAATTACCTGGTTTCAATGGATTCGAATCTTCTTTGAGCCACTTGCTCGATCGCTCTGCGATGAATAACAAACCTAGTTTGGATAATTTGTTTCGTTCATAAGGACACTAAGGAAGAATCGGACTTAAACTCGAAGATTCGGTAATTCGGCATTTTATGATGGCAAATCGGTCGTTTTTGTGATACGACCTGACTAGTGGCGAGCGGTCTGTTATATTTCGATTTTGCTCACATTACCAGAGGTGTATTAGGCAAAAAATTTATGCGTATTGTCGGTTCGAGTCAGTTTTGGCTATTAAAAGAACTTATTTTTATTTGTTTTAACTATTCTTTTGAACAAAGACTTAATTTGGAGGTACATTTCTAGGTTTTTATTAATTATAGTTTTTGAAAGTTTTATTCCAAATATATTTTTTAAAATAATAATTATATCAAAATGAAATAAATGTAAATAATTTCTTTATTTAAGATAACTATCACATTTTTTGTGAAATTCAAAACCGACCGAGTCCAACCGGGATCATAATAAAGTGAATCGGTTGCGAACGAATCTTTTCAAGTGAATGAATCAAATAAATCGATTCAGTAAAAAGATTCGAACTTCCCACCTCTAGACGTGACGTTCCGCCACATGCACGCATCGCACTCGCTCGCCCTCCCGCCACTCCGCCCTCTACCCCGATACTCTTAATACTGTAAAGTTGAATTATCATTTCTTAAGGTTGATTATTGTTAATTTTAAATGACTAATATGTTATTGATATTTTTAAGGGGGGAAAAATAGAGGGCGCTACAAAATAACTGATTTTCGAAGTGGGCGTAAGACGAAATAAGTTTGGGAACCTCTGAATTAGATAAAAGACACTTTTATTAACCCTATATTTTAAGTTTATTTAATTCTTAAGAAAATCCGTTTTACAAGCGGACTACCTAATAGGAATTTGTTCTTAAAATGTCGAAATTTTGGTCGAAACGCTTTGCCGTATTTTGAAGAACGTTTAAAATGTAAGAAGGTTGGACAGTCATTGCCACAGCTAATAATCAAACAAGTAACTCGAGGCAAATATAAAAGTTAATAGTACTTAAAAAAACAATGTACTACTTTGCATGTGGTTGTAAAGAAAAGAATAATTTTTTTTGTTTTCCATGTTTGTTCTTTTTATCATTGGACGACGTATGGTGTAAAACAGAGGTAAACGATCCTTTAAAATCCAAAATTAAAAATCACCCCATTGCTGCGGAACGTATCAAATATATGATTAGTTATTCAGTACTTGACCAGGTAGATATACGATTGCAACCAGATAACGCCAACGGAAAATCTGTGCAAGCATTTAATAAAAATGTTACTCAAAATCCACACATTGTATATAAAATTTTTAATTGTTTTTATTCTATTTTTATATACAGGGTGATTCATGAGGAAATGTCAATACTTCAGGTACGTACTCAGAGTCCAAAAATAAGCATAAAAGTTTATACAAATATGGGTCCGCAAGGCCTTCGTTTCCGATATACAGGGTGTTAAAGTTTTTATTTATATTTTTTAATTTTTTTTTATGTTTTGCTGAACATAAATTAAGAACAATAATTTTACTGAAAATTAAAATACTTATTGTTTAATTATACATTTTGTTTAATTTTTTTTAAATTTTGCTATTATAAAATCAGATGCATGTCATGCCTGGTATTTTTTTTAAATCCAAATATCTCGAAAACGGTTGCGCATATCGACTTTTAACAGGTATACCTTTTTGATGTAAAAATAACAAAACAGTTATTTAATTTACTTAAAAATGTAATACAGGGCCGTACCAAAAAGTTGTGGTTGTTCAAAATAGTAAAAAGACGTGTAGGTGGCTCCCCCTACAAGTAAGAGCCGTAATAAAATTAGATTCGAATCCGTCATACCAAAAACTCGCGGATATCAAATTTTACTCCAATATTTACATTATCATAGATTTTATTTAAAAAACAGAACAATTAAATAAAAACTTTAACACCCTGTATTTCGAAAACGAAGGCCTCGCGGACCCCTATGTGTATAAACTTTTAGGTTTATTTTTGGACCCTGACTACGTACCTGAAGTATTGACATTTCCTTATGAATCACCCTGTATACATTAATATTTAAGTGTTTTTGTTTGTGTAATGACTGGATGAAATCATCAGCCTAAAAAGTTATTGGTAAGTTTTTGTTTGCAGTCTATTTTGTTTAAATAACCTAAAATCTAGGCACTTATTGTGTTACAAATTTCGACTAAATTGGGCGTGATCCGAAAACAATTTTCGCCTAGGGCCTTGTTTTCCTACGAATTTTGACCTCTCTATTGTAATAGCCACGAGCCGCCACTGCTTTGTGTCAAGCTTGCTTCATACCAAGCTTTTTATTAAAACTTTATTTATATTTAAAAAATAGGTTTTCGTTTAATTCTCTTTTAAAAATTATTTCCAAAATTATTTACTTTGCTGTGCTTTGTCCCCATCCCAAAGGTGGTACTTTTTGCTCACGACTTAATTTCATCCTGGATTGGTACACCTTTTTAAATCTCATATTTTAGGTACCGTAAGAAGATCGACCGATGGTGATTTTATTCATGCCAATGTTGATATTGATTTGATTATATCCGAAGAACCCGAATATGGTAGCTTAGAGAAACCGGTTGAAATTTATCACATAATTGAACACTTCTGTTTAGGTATGTGTTTTTATCGAATTTAGTAGAACTTGGTAGAAATTTGTATATATTTTCTCATTCATATTATGCTTAAGACGACTCTACACTCGCGAAGCAAAAGTCCGCAAATTTCGTAAAACACTGGTACGGATGGTTTCGCGACTCGGTGTTCCTTATTCGATATCGGTTTTTGTGCCCGCGACAAAGGGAGATAGCGGAGTCACCTTAGATTATTACCTCGGAACCCAGCGACTGTGTATAAAATTTAAAATAAACTATTGAACTTAATAATTTATATCCTCTATAAAATGTTTACCCCTCAAAAATTGCCGTTTTTTCCCTGGGGGTGAATGCCACCCCTTCTCGGGGGTGGAATTTTTTTTATCAAAAATAAGTACGGAAGTGGATAGATTGTGGATTATTCTAAGCAACTTTTGTTTCATAATTTTTTTTTCAAAAGGCATTACTTTTCGAGTTATTCGCAATTAAATATGTCAATTTTCCAACTAAAAAAAACACGTTTTCAGACGGTTTTTCGCAAATAACTCGAAAAAAAAAGCATTTTATCGAAAATATCATTCTTACCAAAAATGTAGCTTATAAAAAAACACCAAGAATGGTGGGCTTATGATGTCCATGGACCCATTACAAACGGAGTTATAGCCTTTTGAAGGTTGGTTCTTATTCGTCAAATGCCAACATTAAAAGTTTTAACGTAATATAACCAAAAAACGATACATTTTTAGGAAAAGCTCATACCTTTTTTGAAGTACTTAAAAAAACCTTTATTTTTGTTTCTTACAAAAGTCTTTAGCACTAAAATTAAGCGAGTTATAACCAAAATAAAGTTGATCTCTATTTTTTATATGAAAAAATGTGAAAATCACCCCCTAATTGAAAATAATCTTTGTTACTTTACAAATCACTTTATTTTTGTATTTGTAATATGCTTAGGAAGTTTTACCGGCTTAAAGTGCATGTTTTTGAATAAATTGAGCATAACGTGAAAGAGACATTTTTGTAATTTAGAAATAAATAGCCTTTTCTTCAAAATATCTCAAAAACCCTTAATGATACGTAAACAAAAACAAAACGAAAATTTTGTGGTAAAGAAAAACCTACAATTTTGTATTCTACAAAATTTTACGCATCATTAAGGGTTTTTGAGTAATTTTGAAGAAAAGGCACTTTTTTTCAAAATTAAAAAAATGTCTCTTTTACTTTAAGCTCAAATTTTTTTAAAAATATGCACTTTAATCCAGTCAAACTTTCTAAGCATATTACAAATACATAAAAAAAGTAAATTGTAAGGTGACAAAGATTATTTTCAATTGGGGTGGTAATTAGGGGATGATTTTCACATTTTTTTCATCCAAAAAAACTAGAGATCAACTTTATTTTGGCCATAACTCGCTTAATTTTAGCGCTAGAGACTTTTATAAAAAAAACAAAAATATAGGTCTTTCAAGTACTTTAAAAAGGTATTATGAGCTTTTCCCGAAAAATGTATCGTTTTTTGGTTATATTACGTTGAAACTTTCAATGTTTGCATTTGACGAATAAGAACCAACCTTCAACAGGCTATAACTCTGTTTGTACTGGGTTTATGGACATCATAAGCTCACCATTCTTGTTGTTTTTTTTTATAAGCTACATTTATGGTAAGAATGATATTTTGGATAAAATGCTTACCTTTCGAGTTATTTGCGAAAAACCGTCTGAAAACGTGTTTTTTTTTGGTTGAAAAATTGACATTTTCAATTGCGAATAACTCGAAAAGTAATGCCTTTCGGAAAAAACTTTATAAAATAAAAGTTGCTTAGAATTAGTCAATCTATCCACTTCCGTACTTATTTTTGATAAAAAAATTCCACCCCGAGAAGCGGTGGCATTCACCCCCAGGGAAAAAGCGGCAATTTTTGAAGGGTAAACATTTTATAAAGAATATAAACTATTAAGTTCAATAGTTTATTTTAAATTTTATATACAGTCGCTGGGTTCCGAGGTTTTAACATTTTTTGGGCTAAGGTGACTCCGCTAAGACACTAAACGTAACCGTAAATAGTGCGATTGTAGGGGCCATATTCTTCGCGCAGAGATCTGACGAAAATCTCGGCCAAAGTTAAAATCGTGATTTGCGGGCGAGTGTAAAACTGCCATTAGGTAATAGTGAAGACATAACACATAAAACCTCTTAGGTCATGGAAAATCATTACTCACCAATGACAGTGGTTCCCAACCTTTTGTTAAATGCACACCACTAAAGCCAATATTGAATTGTTCATGGACCTCTTGTCAAATTCTTACTCTTCATAACCAAGAGCTATTAAAATAAACATGTAAAACAGAATTTAAATATCTTTATTAATTATAGCAAAAAATAGTCAAAACAAATATAAAACTAGAGTTCTATTATTTAGGTACTGCTACTGCTACTCATTTAACAAATGACTTTGGCTTTTACTACAGAGTGTCCGAATTTTATTGTAATTGCAGGGTTTCTCGGTTATTATTAGGGATAGAGACTTGCGGTTTTCGCGAAGTGTTGCTACTTTTTGATCAAATAAAAGATGACATTACGAGATTTTTCATGGCCTCTTCGTTTTTGACACAGGGCGATTTTTTTTTCATTTTTGTACCCCCTCGTATTTTAGTTATCTTGTAACAACAAAAGTAAAAACTGATAGTAGGCATTTTTAAATAGAATCTAGTGGTGTAGTTCGATATTTTTCAAATTTAATATTTTCGCGATATGAGCCAAACATATGATTTTTTTAATGGAACACCCTGTATGTTTTTAAACTATTTAATTATGGTAAGAGCTTTTCAAAAATATAAAATACTTAATAGTTTTTTCTTTTACAATTTTTAGTCCATAAATCAAACTTTTAAAATTTAAACTTTAGTTTTGCATATTGTAAGTCGTGTTTATATATACACTAAAATCTTAACTTAAGTATTATTTATTTAAAAAAAAGAAGAAAGAAAGTAAAGAAATTTTATGGTTATAACTAAAATCACATATTTTTAAATTTTAAGTAGCTTAAATCTAACTCTCTAAAAAAATGTATGTCTTTAGTATATGCCTAACTCATTTTTTATTTCATACTGTCTGGTAAGTGTCGCTAAGCAACCGGCGATTGTAAACTCGGCCGATTTAGCATATTTATTTTTTTGTCCTATGTGAACTGAGCGGGTAAATATTTTATTATCTGTAATCACACTTGTAAACTCGGTCGGTGGTCAAATTTTGTACTTAGGTTCTGGTCGGTCATGGTTAGTTTTGGTTAGCAAAGCAGCTTTTTATTTTACCCAATTAATAATAAATATAAGTATTATAATGTCTTACTGGTCTTTAGTGTTTCTGAATAAATTTCTATAATCCTAATGAATGTAGTTGCATTTTTATAAACAACCCAGTTTTCTTATCGGTTCTTTAACGACCAGCCGATTTACATACCTTTTTTGAAGTCATATTTTTATGGTAGGAATTTAATACTTATCATTGGCCGAGATTTCATTTGCCCTTAAGCAACATTTATCGGATTGTTACATTTTTATAAATCAAATTCAACATTTAAAAATATGTCAACATGACATTTTCTTCCACTTGTTAACTGTTGCCACAGGAAAAAGGTGATGCGGTTTTCAGAATATATTGTGATTTATTGATTTTTTAAATCCAATAATGATACAGAACGGAGTTACAGTATGAAATAAAATACATCACGTTACACGTCCAGTTGTTACCGTTAGTCGTTTAGACATTAAAGACAAGGCGACGCTAGGAGAGAGCCGAAGGTCTCTGCTGTCTGACGTCACAGCGCATATAAACAGTAAAGCGAAAGGGCAAGTTCTTTATTCCATCGATGGAAAAGTACGCTGAATTTATGCGCTGAATGTCAAATGACGTCATAAGAAGTTCTGATGGAACAAATTAAAACGAAATGTTTAAAAAAGCTCGCTGTTTGTTCTGAAACTGTCAATTCTTAGCTGATTGTTGTGTTTCCCTTCCGTATTTATTTATATTTTTTGTTCAAGTATTTTATAAAAACGCTTTAATGGAATCCATCGGACTCTCCAGTGGTAGTTTAAAAAAACGGTTTGATGAATTAGCGCTTAATGCGCTGGATCCATCGATGCAATTAAAAACTTACCCTTATTCGTGTTTCTGATACATTGTTACCTTTTAAGCGAGGTTTAATTTTATTACGGCATTATTTACGTGGCTAGTCAAAAAAATTTAAGTTGCTCTAAATATAAGAAACATTCATAGCTGTTTGAATAGGTAATATGTACGAATTACAAAATAAATGGTGTTTTGTGCCCCTTTGCACGAGCAAATCTGTAAGTACACCAAACAAAATTTTTGTATGTGTGCCTCGGGGGGATTATGAGCGTAAGACACGATGGTTTACAGCAGCAAGGTGTGATATGTTTAAATCAAAAAGTAAATTTTTCTGTTATGAAGACCACTTTAATGTAAGTTAGAAATAAGATTATAATTAACAATTACATAAATACCTACATGAATATATTTTTTTAATTTGATTTAAACATCAAGTATTGTAAAATTGTAAAAAGATGTTTTATTTTATTTAACAAAAAATAAATACTTACAATGCTGCTTTTGCACCTGATATTGCTGAATTAAAACGTTCTGTCATTTTTAATGTAATCCATCACCATAAACATATCCACAGAGGGTAAATTGTTTGTGGAAGCCTAGACAAATACTTTGTCAGCCATAATGAATGAAAAACACTTTATCTAGCCACGCAAAATAAAACAATATACTAGTTATGTCGAGATTTACCGCAGCACACCTAGAAACAGACAAAATCGAATCTAAACAATCTGTATTTATATGCGATGTGACGTCACGAGTCGTTTTGCAGTCCCTTTAAACTTCTCCGTTTTACCTATGTTTTCATACCTGAAATATTCGGTACTGGCTCTTTTATACGTACTTTTGAGATTATAAAATTGACCTGGAGACTGGTCCCTAGGAATTTATGTGTATTTTGCTTTTTTAAAATATATGGATAATACCCAATTATACTATAGATATAATATGGTTATCTGTCCCAACATGTTTTTTTAGGAGGCCAACGGACTTCATTTCATGGGTTCTTACAGACTATTGGTTGGGAACTACTGCTTTAATGGAACATCATTTTTAGGTAGACGGCGACTTCATATTTTTGGCAAGGATTCCACAATCCGTCCTGGTTGGTTAACTATAGGCCCAGAATTAACTAATTCTAACTTTGTGCCAGACGTCTACCCCAGTCATTTTGGTAACAATCAAACAACTACAGGATGTACAGAAAGAATAGAAGCTTTAAGGCCAAAAAGTCCTCCTCCTAAGGGTAAAGGCAATCCCGGAGGTCGGGGCAGGGGTAACTTTCAAAGGGGTAGGGGAAGAGGAAGATAGAAGAAAATGGAGTTTCCGGTGATTTCTCAGTAAACCTAGTTGTTTAAGGTTTTTTAAAATTTCACAATTTTTTTTCTTTTGATATGAAATATTAAAAATGACAAGTTTTACCAATAATTAAATTGACAATAGATATAATTAATTTACAGTTTTATACCGATTGTTTATTATTTTGTTACCGTTTTTGACGTCATTATGAGATAGCTCCTTAATTTAAAAAAGCGTCTTTTTCACGGTTTAGAAAGTTCACATATTCTAAAATTAAGAAATTTCTAAAATGACAGTACAAATAAAACAAGTGTTTTTGTGGACCATAATGTAAGATTAAACTTTTCACGAACTTTTAGAAACTAATTTAAGACTGATTTGTATTTGCTGTACTCTTTATACATTTTGTAAACTATGATGAGCTACTTACATTATAATACATATTTTAGGGGGTTTTGTGTCCTTTGCAGTAATGTAAATAATTCTATGAAAATCTTATTGTGACGTCCAAAACTGATATTTCACCAATTTGCTATCAGAGATTAGGATGTGTACATTAATTACGTGATGCGATTTTTCGACTCCCCGACTAACATGCGAATTTTTAAGTGTTAATACATTAAGTCTGTTACTGATTGTAGTGGATTTATTTAAAAAAAAAAACATAATTTGCTTAATTATTTTTAATTAAAACTAGTACTTAAAACTACTAAAAACGTAGTTTAGTATCACAGTGAGAAAATATTGTGTAAGATCAGCTTGTGTAGGATTAGCTATATTTTACTAGAGAAACAGGTTTTACCTATTGACACCCAGTTTTCTCGCAACTTTACAGTGTTTCTTGGGGTAAAAAGTACGGGATATTTGCCGGGACCCACGTAAAATTAGGTGAGATTCGGCATGACCCTCTCCCCCTAAATGCCTCACGTAATTAATGGACGGCCCTTTGGTAAAAAGTCAATATTTTAGGTTCAATTTAAGATTGACAAATAATTTTAATTCATGCAAACCATAATGGCTTATAGTGTTTTTTGGTTTAACATTTATTTACTTTTATTTATATAATGTTTCTTTAAATTGAATTTAATGTGCTACTTGGTTACACCTGGGTTTTTAATGTTATTAGATAAATTGATGTGTTCATTGTATATGATTCTTAAGGCGCGTTCTCAGAACTTTGACGTGTTGCCATCGAGACCCCCTTCCACAGTGTCGCTGAATGCAACGACATCATATTATAATTAGGCACCATCGTTGCGGTGCCTCACGTCGCAGATTTTTTATTTGAGGTTGGGTTTGATTTAGACCAGTGGTTCCCAAACTGGGGGACGCTCCCTGAGGAGGCGCAAAGCAACCTTAAGGGGGACGCGAGAGCTCAGAAAAATTAATACAAATTTTTATCTTTAAAATAACAAAAAGTCAGTTTAAATAAAAAAAGAAGATTTATATATGGAAACGTCGTCTGCAAGCTAAAACACCAATTTTTTTATCATTTCCGAAATTGGCTTCATTAATGGAGAATAGTGACGAAATTGCTAAAAACGAAAAGATTACAACATATATTATATCTCATCTAGAAAGTCTCTTCGATGAATTCCAACAATATTTTCCTAATATACATGACAATAGTGAACATAAATTTGCTTAAAATCAACTCAGTAGCGAAAAATGGCTTTGAAATTTTGCATACCTACTTTTTTTTTAATCTTTGTGACAGCTCACGAAGGATTTTTCATATACATATATACTATATACTTGACATATACATTTATACTCCTAAACACCAGAGTACCGTGAGTGCCGGGTTTTCCGATTCTCATCTTTTTTCCCCAGTTCCGCCAACGCTGTCTAAGCACTGAAACATGCACATATTGCATTTCACAGCACCTTTTAGACAACGCGGTAGTGCTACCACGGACGTAATTTTAAATACCTACTACCTAAATATGTCTCCCCTGCGGGGGATCGAACCCGGATCGCCGGCGTGGCCATTCCGAGACTCTGACCAATACGCTACCGGAAAGACAAATGTGAGAGACTTATGTGAAAAAGAATTTTCTATTTTAATGGAAATTAAAACAAAAACGGAGCCGACTTGATGTCGCTAGTAACCTACGTTGCGCACTTTCAATGATAAAACCAAGAATTTACGCCCTTGTTAAGGAAATGCAGCACCATACTTCGCATTAGATTAGTGTTTAAATGTTATGTTTGTAAATAAATCCCTCTTTTTTTTAGTAAAAGAAATGTTTCTGTATAGTCGGAGAAAGTGGGGGGCACCATTTCCTAATTTCAAAAGGGCCATAAAAAAAAGTTTGGGAACTGATTTAGACAAACACACAAATTTTATCTTATTTGCAATATATGTGCAACCAAAAACTTGTTTAGTTCGTTTCACTTGTAAAAATTTCCTACAGTAAAGTTGTATAAACTCGTAAACTTAAGATTTCGTACAGTCACAACACTACATCGCAAAAAACTTCTAAAAACACAAAAATAAACAAAGACATTTTTAAATAGTTATTGTCCCAGCGACAAGTCGGTCTGTTAATAGATTTGTTTGCGGGTTAATTCTGAACCAGTTTAGGGACTATTTGCATGCCCAGTGAAAAAAAAGCGGCGTTCGCAATTAATACAATTCTGAATTGTTAGTAATAGTTCCGTGTTCGTGGATCACATCGGATCGGTTCATTATTAATTCGTTACCGGATTTGCCACATCGAATTATTGTTAAAAGTGAAAGTTTCATGCGCAGTATTGATATGATCAGCAATTTTTAGTTTCTGTGATTGAGCACTCTAACGTAGTATTACAGTTAATTTAATTTCTGGTAATTTTTTATAGCTTGATTTTGTATACATGTTAAGTAATTTCTTTAATCTATCATGTCGGAGCATTTTTCGTCAAGTAATAATCGAGGATATTGAAAAATTATTAAAATGTATTGAACTCTTGCAAAATATTAGCAATACTACTGTATTACGTTTGTTGTTAGTTATTTGTTTGTTTATAAACATAACCATAACGCCATTTTTTTAATTTCTCAAATAAATACGGAACTTATTTACACTAAGTTCCACTTTTTAGTCCTACACTTTCCTACCCGGTCCTACACGGAACTTGATAACAACAAACAACCAATCTAATAAATCCGATCCGGTTCCCGAAACGTCGCTGACGACGCAACGTAGTTCTGAAAACGAGCCTTTAGACTGTAAATTTAATAGCACTTTTATCCTTAGACTCTTTTAGTTTTACTTTATTCCTAATAATTTTTAAAGTATTTCTTAATATACTGTAATGTAATAATGTTTTTTTTGTTATAAATATATAGATTAAAAACTTCTTACCTTTTTAAAGAGTACAATCAGACTGTTTTTTCTTCTTCTGCATTGTTAAAATGCTGTGTTACAATTTGCTAGAATATATATATATATATATATATATATATATATATATATATATATATATATATATATATATATATATATATATATATATATATATATATATATATATATATATATAAATTCGTATTGGAAAGTTTATTTTTTTTACATTATATATTTTTTTAAAATCAATTAGGCCAATTAGGGGATACTCATTCAAAAAATATTGCATTTTTAAAATAGGTGAAATAATGACACTTTTAGGTTGGACTTACCTCGTTCTTGCACCAAAAATGAAAAAAATATCTTCCAAACAGATAAAATTAGCCAAAATTGTGTTTTTTTTTGTACAACAGCTGCCAAAGTTAAAAGAAATAAGGTCAAAATTATTGCTTTCTAATTTTTTATGAAATGGTAATCCACTGCGCTATTCGGTATAATCGGTTTCTTGGTCATTTGAATTTAGTGAAGTAAAAGCAGCGTTTATTTTCTAAGGCATACAGTCCATTAGACACATATTTGGTCGCTAGGGTCATTACATTTTCATACATGACCTTTAGGGTAAATTGGCCGTAATATTTTCCAATGTTGTAAGTTATATTGGAAAGCAGGTATCCTTCGGCCGGATGTGAAAATTGTAATATATTGGAATACCAGTGGACTTGTCTCATTCTTGCACCAATTTGCTTGGAGAGGTTAGTTTGCAGTTTAGGTAATATCGTTCGTTTTTGCACCAATCGATCGGGCTTGGCGAATAGTATATAATGTTGTTAAAATCCTATTTTCGCCAAAAAGTGGAATTCCCTGGTTCTTGCAGCAATGTCTTTAATTGGAGGAGTATAGTGGGATAAGGGCAGGCAAATAAAAAAACCACTATTGTATTTTGTCCCAACGTTTCGTGACTAAATTGCGACTTTATCAAGGACCTATAATTAGAAAAAAACATATTATAAAATTGTATGATATGAACCTTATTTTATTTCCTCCTACCCCTCCCCTCCACACAAAGTTTGTTAGTTTCATCCATTAACACTCGTATATTTCTTTTTTGTCTCTAACTCCGATCTTAGACTATTTGTTAAGATTTTCAAAAAATATTGGTTTTTTAAAGGTTATGATGTTTTAATAATTTAAGACAACACTTTTATTTGGTTTAAAAGAATATCCCACTAATGTTTAATGATTTTCATGGATATTAGTGGCGCAAGGTTGTTCTTCCGTATGGTTTTGCCAAACAATACGTTTTAATGTGTTCTTGTGACAAAGATATTAAGTTCACATCATATCATTTTGTAATGTGTTTTTTTTTTCTAATTATGGGCCCTTGATAAATTGGCAATCCAGCCACGAAACGTTGGAAGAAAAATACATTGGTGGTTTTTTATTTGCGTGCCCTTATCCCACAACAATCCTCCAATTAGTTTTCTAAAAAGGGTGCTATAAACAAAACAAAAATAAATATAATTTTTGTTTAATTAATTACTAGAGAAAAAAATAAGAGACTTTTTATGTAGGTATTTTTTTATTTTTTTTATTCACATCCCAAATCCGCGCAAGAGGTTAGACGTGATCTTTGAAAATAGTTAAGTAGTCATCGGGTAAGTTCAGATCTAAAAATAAACTACAGAGTGTGCCAAAAAAGTTTATGATACACAAAATACCAAATAGTGTCAAATATTTAGGGCGGTGATTTAAAGGCTAATATGAAAGTGTTGTCAAAGAGCCTAGCCCAACTGATAGAAATTGAGGTAAATACGATTTTAAATCGAAAAACTGCAATGATATAATTTATGACCCGCATAAAAAATTATCGTATAGAACATATCCAGTCGTAATACTAAGGTTTGCGCATGAAAACAATGTTATAAAAACTTAATTTTATTTCATTTTGTTTCAAGATATGAGATCAGTTTAAGAAACAAAATGCGTTTAAACTTGTATCTTAAAAACAAAAAGATAATAAAAAGAAATTTACCCAAAATTAGCACTAGAATATCCGCCCTAAAGATCTAACACTTCTAAAAAAATAGTTTGCATGGACAAATAGATTAGGGGTACAAGGTCATTCAAATGAACAGGGCCATATTTGTAGCTTTTCTTATATTTAAAAAATGTGAAACAGCCATCTTGTGTATTTTTCTCATAGAATCCTAAAGATCAGTTAAGAAAATGATTTGAATTAAAACGTAAGAAATACGACATAATATTGGCCCTTTCTTAATGGGTGTCACATTTATTAATTCGTTTTTAAAAACGTCACATCGTCTATCGATACGTTTTAATAAAAAGGGTGTTGTTATTTTTAGCAACAACAGAATTTATTTACTTAATATACAAAATTTAAAATTAAAATTGGTAAAAGGTAACAATCACCTGAAAAAACACAAAATTCAATATTCTGTCAAAGTCTACCGTTTTGTTACTATTTTTAATAAATATTTGCAAAAATGAAACATTAACAAACCAATTCTTACAATTATGATATTCAATACAGCTGCTAGACTTTCACAGAATATTGAGTTCTTGAGTTTTGGTATTTTTTAGTAATTATTGTTACCTTTTACTAATTTAAATTTCAAATTTTGCATATAGAGTAAATTAATTATCTTGTTACTAAAAATTAATATGACATCCTTTTTAAAAACAAACCAATAAATATAAGGTTTCTCCTTAAGAAAATATTAATTTTATATCGTATCTATTTTGTTTCAATTGAAATCATTTTCTCAAGTGTTTTTTTAGAATTAGAGGAATAATGTTTTTTTTTTAAATACGAGTGAAGTCACAAATATGCCTCATTTATTCTTCAATAAATGACCCTATTCATAGCTACAACTATTTATACAAAATCAAGAATAAATTATTTAAAGAATGAGTTATTATTTTGTTCTTTTATTTTTCCTGTTAAAGTTACTTATTTTTATTAAGAGTGCATTTACGCTACACCTTAGGGGTTGGGCGAAAGGACGCGGAGACGGTGGGCGGAGACTAACAAACTCCCACTACCACAATTTTCGTATAGCCGCATTAAAAATATTATATTTTACGTAGGTTTATCCAAATTCGGTGTATCGATGCGATGTTGTTTCCGATTGCAAGCCTACAGGAGATAACGTTTTTCGGTAACTATTTTTCACTTAAATGACATGAGTTATACACCATTTTAAAGGTAAGGAAATAATCTATGCCTCTGCTGTAACGGATTTTTGAAATATGAGTCGAGTTAAGAGAAAATAGTATCTAAACATAACCGATTTTAGGGTGACTTTCACTCAAGAAAATATTAAAAACTAAATCCAAATTTAAAAAACTATTACAGCAGAAGCCTAAATTTAAGTGTTGGCTTTCATATAGTTTTTGAAAATTATCGATAACTTATACCGTTTTGAGAAAAACATTATGCCCCGAACCCCAAATTGGATCAAATTTTCGCGGCGCGAATGGACTCTTAAGAACTTTTTTATGTAAAACCTAGACGCAGTTAAGATATTTTAGATACTAATGATAACGCCGGTCTTTTGTATTTATACATTTAAAAAGAATTTATATCGCTTATAGTGGACGACACTGTTATTCAAGATGGCTGTGTTTGATGTCAGTTGTAAACCCCACACAATGTTGCTCTCACATGATAATTGCCGCACTGTATTGTCGATAGTATAACTTGTGAAAAGAAAGCATCATCTGTATGTTGCTTCTTGATCTGAAGTTTAAACACTCAAGTAATAGTTGTCAAAGTTCAGCACTGAATTTACGCACTGTTTTTCTATTTTTTCCATATTTAATATTTTCTTGTACATTAAAAATTGTCCTTAAAGTATCTTTCTTTGATACATATATCTTAATAATTTACAAAACCATAAACAATATGTGTTTTGTAAATGTTTTACCCGGAATTCAAACGTTTTAGCACACTCTGTATCATTCCAATGGCTGCTATTGTACTTATTTTTATTTTTCATCTACAATGTACTTATCACAAGAAACAGCTAACAATAAATTCTTATATAAAAACTTTATAGTATATCCTTCAGATAATTTTTAATATACAGGGCGGATGGAAAAAGTACAATGTGCATCAGAAATTTTACCCCTGTATATATTAAAACAATTTAACGTATTAGTATTTGCTTTGACAAAATTAATCATAATACTTACAACCGTGTAAAAATATATTTCTTTCGGGTAAAACCCGTGAATACTTTTTGTACCACCCCGTATAAATTTATAAAAAATATTATCCGCCAGTTTTAAGGTACGAATAGTATTCTTTCCTATCTATCTAAACTACCCTATCACAAAGTACGACCGTTAACAAAAATAAACCTAAAAGAGTAGGTACTATCTAAAATTTGACAATTATCTTATAACAATTATTTTTTTCGATAAATAACGTCTATTTCACATTATTTGGTCATTGTACAAAGGGAACATGCTCTCAAACCCACAACTGTTTCATTATACAGGGAAAGCAAAAGCTTTATTTAAAATGCAAGTGCTCCCCCCGCATGTCTTAACTTACACTAAAATAAATCACAAAAAATAGTCGGTACTTTGATTACAAAAATGTGGAAATAATGAGCATTCCTACAACACAATTTGTTAAAGGCCTCTTTTTAGATCCCGCGTTTATAATCTATAAGAAACGAATTTAATTGGTTTTAATAATTTACAACCGGAAAAGTATATAAATACGTTAATTAAAAAAAACATGAAACAATAAGCAATTTTTTTAATTAACTAATGTTTAAATACTCTGTCCTGGAAAACTTTAAAATAGCAAATGATGTTTTTTATTCAGTGTCTCCTTAAAAAAAAAAAAAAAGAAAATTGATGCTGTAAACGAAATCACTGAAGCAAACAGAAGTGCGACATCAGAGCTGTCGGTAATTGAATTAAAATAATTAAAAACTCGTATTCAATTACTTCTTAGTAATTAAAGTATTTTATTTCAATTACTTTCCGGTAAAGGTAATTGTATTTGGATTATCAATTAATAGGATAATGTAATCGTAATTGGTAATTTATTTTCACTAATACCAAGTAATTGAATTACATATAAATTAATTCAATTACCTAATAAATAATTGAATTACTACGAAAAACTCAATTACCTTTTTTTTATGGAAAACTGCCGGAATTTTGGCTAGCTAGAAAGAGCATCTTGAAACACGGGCGCCGATTTAGTATTTTCAACTGATGCTTACCGCCATCGTTTGTTTGCCTATTTTTTGTTGTTTGTTTTCTTTTATTATCCAAACAAAGAAAGGTGTTTTTTTTATTATTACATGTACAGGTGTGGTAGTTATTCAAATATTTCTAGAGTAATTTATATTATTTACAATAAGGTAATTCAATTACCAAAAGAGAATTGAATTAAATATGGTAATTTAAATAGAGTAATTGCTAAAATATTTAATTACTTTTAGTTTTGATTAATAATTCAATTACTTTTAACAAACATGCTAGTAATTGGTAATCGTAATTTACTACTACTTAGTAGAGTAATTGGTAAATGTAATTGAATTACAGTAAAACCTGGATAAGTGGGACCTGGATAAGCGATAAACCTCTATTATTGAGAATTACAATGAGGTCCCGGCACTTCTTTATCGAATTACCTCTGTTAATGGGACTTTTCGAACCTGGTTAAAGGAGATTTGATTTCTAGGATTTTTTAGATGTTAACCTCTATAAATGTCAGTAGCTCAATTCCCTGTATAACATTTTATCAATTTTTCCGCAGTTTATTTAATAGATATTTAATATGTAAGTGTTAAACCATTATTTCAGGTTGGAACATTTCATAAAATACGCATTTTTATTAACATTTTCACCTTTATAAATGGAATAACGATACATTTCTACCTCTATAAGCGGGGGCCTTTGTAAATGAGACAACAACTATTTTACACCTGTCTAAATGGAAAACTGGATAAATGAAAACCTCTTTAAATGGTACAAAATCCTTAGTCCCTTGAATTCCCAAATAACAAGGTTTCACTGTACTTTTTAAAAGTAATTGCTACAGCTCTGGGTGACATACAGGAAAAAACATCACATCTTGAAGATTCATGCACCAACATTACACTCAGTACTTTATGATCATTTGAAGCTACGTTTCCTACTTGTTAACTAACAAACAAAGAGCAACGCGGGTGCCACAAAATACTAAAGCAATTTTATTTTCGGCGTTCTCCCCAAACAAATTCAATCATCACATCATATTATGAGATGTCGACAAAATCACAAACCAAAGTTTGGCTATTTGAAAATAAAGACCCTGCGGTCAGAAAAAAATGATAGTAGTATTTTCGGAAAACGAAGAATTACAATTGTGTTTCTGAATACACAGAAAACAGTTACATCCAACTGGTATACTAATACTTGCTTGCCCCAAGTAATTGGAAGCCTTATTAACTTAAGACCAAACTCACGTCTCAACACCTGGTGGTTTTATCATGATAATGCTCCTGCACATCGATCTCACCAAACTTCATGTGTAAAAGCGTTAGATCAGCCACTATATAGCCCAGATCTCGCACCATGCGACTTTGCGTTATTTTCCTACATAAAAATAAAAACAGCTTAAGGATAGAAATTTTTAGTCAAAAGGGGACTTAAAAGCAGTTTTTAAAAAATCTAAAATTCCCTACTGAAAGAAAGTGGATAGACATTTTTTATGAATGGTATATACGTATGACTAAGTGCATTAACTTCAATGAAAATTACTTGGAAAACACTAATTTATAAGACTTTTTTAGCAACCTATGTAATATATCACTTCCGGTTAGTGGAAAGTGGACCCAAGTCAATTTTTTTAAATAGAATTCAATATATGTTATAAGGCAGTTACATAGGGTTTAACGTGCCCCTTTCAATAATATATCACAAGATGCTATATGTTTTCCAAACGGCGGCATAGATTGCATTCTTACTAAATTCAGTATGGCGGCAATCTATAGTAATCAATGATTTTTTTAAACTTCCACCAGTAACTAACTAAAAGGATTTATTTACTGGTTTTTAAAATAGCAAAAAAATAATAAGAAAAAGTAAAAAGAGCGTTTTTTAATTAAAAGAAGTGTTTTATCTTAGCACTTTTTATTTGAAATATTATTTTTGTTTACCATTTTAAGTTAAATAAAAAAACTAGATATACAACAAACATACAATAAAATTTACCCAATTACCTATGAGCTAATTTACACTATAATAATAGTAAGTAGTAATAATGCTTGCAAGTATCGCATTTTTAGTTTTAATATAAATCAACACTGCCTTTTTTTTCTAAAACCAAACAAAGAAATGCACTATTTTGAACCTTTTTTGCAGGTAAAGAAACACACTTTACTGCTAATGTTTAAAGAGCATTACTTTCCATTTAAAATATTTGAAATCATTTACGTCAAAAACTGACATTTTAAATAATAGTTATTTATGATAAAAGTGTTAAAAGTACAATTTTAGGGCACGAATGTGAAAGTTTGCAGAATGAGTGAAGCGAGTTCTGCAACTCACATGAGTCCCTTAAAACGCACTGTTAACACAAATATCCTACAATATATTTTCTACAAACGCAATAATGCAGTTAAAAATTAAATTATTCAAAAATTGGAAAATATAGTTTTACATAGCATCGTATATAAAAATTATTGAAGTTGGCATTTATTTATGAATTCTAATAACCGTTGTTGATGCTGGTTGGTTACGGCATGTTTACTTTAAATTTGATACATCGTGTCAGTTTAAGGGCGTTTTAGTTTTTACTTAAGAGTGCATTTACGCTACACCTTAGGGGTCGGGTGAAAGGACGCGGAGACGGTGGGCGGAGACTAACAAACAACCACTACCACAATTTTCGTATAGCCGCATTAAAAATATTATATTTTATTTAGGTTCTTCCAAATTCGTTGTATCGGTGCGATGTTGTTTCCGATTGCAAGCCTACAGGAGATAACGTTTTTCGGTAACTATTTTTCACTTAAATGACATAAATTATACACCATTTTAAAGGTAAGGAAATAATCTATGCCTCTGCTGTAACGGATTTTTGAAATATGAGTCGAGTTAAGAGAAAATAGTACCTAAACATAAACGATTTTGGGGTGATTTCATTCAAGGAAATATTAAAAAACTAAATCCAAATTTATAAAACTATTACAGCAGAAGCCTGGATTTAAGTGTTGGCTTTCATATAGTTTTTGAAAATTATCGATAACTTATACCATTTTTGAGGAAAACATTATGCCCCAAACCCCAAATTAGATCCAGTTTTCGCGGCGCGAATGGACTCTTAAAATCAACTTGAAATGAAGAGATAGATGAAGCGGCCAATAGAGCATCGCTGGATTTACTACACATAAAAGATTCTAAAGCCAAGGTATCACGAAATTTCATTATCATTGAAAAAATTTATTTGGATTATTATCGAAAGTATATGGCTTTTCGTCCAGCAAATGTAGGCCATGGTATAGCAAGATTTCTGCAGCTTCCAAATCCTCTATACGGGGCATTGTTTTCGCCGTTCTTCAGCGAGTTTACTTGCCGATGCTGGATCAAATTTGACAACAATTAAGAGGCATGGGGGTGGAAATCCTCTACCGTTGCTAAGGGATACATCAAAAATTCCTCGGAAAATAATAACTCCATTGCCAGAAAACTACTTACAGTGAAAACAAGAGCAGCAGATCGTGCCTGAACGTCGACTAAGAATGCCGTTTTTTCTGTTCAATCCACCTCAGCTATGGAGAATGCTAGAACTGTGGAAGGAATTTGTTTTTCAAGTTGTTTGAATTGTACAATTAATATAAATGTTAGTAAATAAATAAACTTTGACGTTACCTTTCAAAATTTGACATGTCACTTTTAACAATAATGCTTTAAAATGGTACTTTAAGGCGCTAGTGCTTTAAAGTAACATTTTTAAGCCATCTAAATAGTGTAAAAATTAAATTTTTAACACGTTTGTAGAAAAATTCTTTAAAAAAGCAGTAAATAAACTCTATTATTAAGTCACTGGTGCATATTGTTAAAGAAAAATCATCGACAAATTGCTGTCATATTGAATTTGGCAGAAATTTTTAAAACAAGTGGCATCTTGTGTGATATATCGTTGAATCGTTTTTTAAGCCCTGCTTATAAACAACACAGGATCCCATTTAAAACTACTAAAGTAAGTCCAATTTCGGCTAAACCGAAAGTAATATTTTACAACCGGTGAGATTTCATTATATGCATCAAAAATTCGGGACACACCGCTAAAAATGATAAATGTATTCCAGGTTCAAAATTATTTGGTTATGTTGTTGCCTTAAAACAATCAATATTTCCACATCCTTTTTATTCAACATGTACCTTTATGTTTTTATTTAAAAATAAAAATAATTATACTTAAATAAATAAAACTTCATCTTTGCAGATATTCTGTACCGGAAACCAAGTTATAGGTTATTTAAATTGCAATCAAAGGTAATAATAAACTTATGTAGTTACAATGACGTACATACCTTAAAAGTGCTTTCAGAATAAACTGAAAAAAAAATGTGATTTGGGTTATAAACTATAACACTTTGGAATTTAGTTAATTTATAGGATTTTTTAAGTAATAACATATTTGTTTCTTTTCTTACAAAGTCCTGAAAAATCGTAAACTTAGGCAAGATTTATAATAAAAATAAACTGAGATCAAACAATAAAAACAATTAGTTTGTACTTCGCATTTTAAATTTAAACAAAAAACAGTTTTATTATAATCTTTAAAACCTTTCTTTACAATAATCATACTTTTTTAACAAAAAAATATAATATAAGCGAAAGCAGTGAAAATGATCCAACAAATGAACTTAAAAATGAAAAAAAAATGACTTCTAGAAATATTTTTAGACCATACAACAATAATTGAGTATTTTTAAATAATACCCGTAATAGTAGATATCGACACCTCTAAGTTCAAATAGCATAACCCACAAAAACTAATTTTTCAGGAGAGCGAAAAACTTAATATTTCATTTCCTTACGGTAAATGGTAATTGCGACAGCTCTGGCTACGATTATTATCAAAAATATATCAGCATGCATTTGAGAATATAACAAAATAAACAAAAACCAATCTTATATTTTATTAAAGCAAACTTCTTCAGAAAATTGTTAAACATCTACATAAATACATAAAGATAACTGCTTAGCATCACTATTAGTTAATTTGAATACCTGGTCGTTTTGACATAATGCTTAAATTCAAATAACTCACCATCATTTTTATTTTTGAAAATAATAAACCTGTCACAACAAATTAATCTGTCATTTGTGACATTGCGTTATAAATTTACCAAAAGTTCTCTAACTTTTCAAAATTTCTAGAAGCAAAATTTAAATTACTTTAAATTAATTCTTATTTAATTTTTATTTTTAAGTTTATTTTATATTTCGAAAACGGTTTCCGACTTGTTACCGCAACAATGGTAAGTTTTTTCGATTTTTAAGGGGTTTTTTGAGTTTCTTTTTTAGGTGATCTGCAAGCTTCTAAAAATTAATCAAGTCTGTGCCACTCTGTTTGTACACAAGTCTCTATCCTGGAACTTGGACCTAGTATGACAGCAAAAATGACCCAAGAGGGTATTTCTAAATATGATGCAACTCTCAAAGGGGAAAATTCTTTGTACTAACCAAATGACTCAATTTTTAAAATACAAATTGTTTTAGTAATTTTTCTTTTTTTAAGGTACCTCGTATATTTTTCCAAAAACTAACACTTGTATTCCGAAAACTAAAACGAGTTTTTGAAGATCTTATTATAAACTTTTCATTGTCACACTCTGAATAAAAAATAGGTAAATTTAAAAAAACCGCAATTCTTGTTGTATCGTGCAAAAAAACATAACAAGCAAAAATTATTAATGAAATCGTCATGCAATATTTACACCTTTTCCACTTTGACACGGACAGCCCAATCATAGGTATGTTGATTCCCCTGCAAAATTTACACGTTAGTTAGGACACCAAATACAAAACATATTATTATGACAAATGACTCAGCACAAAAATGCAATTTTTACCAATAGTTTATATATATATATATATATATATATATATATATATATATATATATATATATATATATATATATATATATATATATATATATATATATATATATATATATATATATATATATAATAATTATTAAAAATAAAAAGCTAAATATAATTGTTACAAAAACACTGTTAAAATAATATTTTTCGAAGGCATTAAGTTTTATTAGAGATTAATACTTTTTTTTAATAACAAAAAGTAATTCATGCATATACAAGGTGTTTCATAATTATACGCTAATACTCAATTGATCTTAGCCTTTGGAAGTTCATATCAATGTACAATCCCAAAATCTGTATTTCTGAGTATTCTATGATAACGACTGTAAAATAAATTGAATTTTTAATATTTATTTTAAAGAAGTTTTTTTTAGACAGATGATTTACCAAACTGGCTCGCCCCTTTATCTTTATTATTTCTGGAGATGAGATCACAAAATATATCTTGACGTATTCACTTTTGAAATAAGGAGAGCACCTTTTTCGATTTAAGCAAAAATGATTGATGTTTAATAGTAAAATAATTGAAACTCTTATTTATATTTTTAATTAATTTACACCAAAATATCAATTTAATTAAAGAAAACATTATTTTAACAATCTCTCAAAGTGGTAATTATAACATCGATATCAGTAGGTATTTGATTTTAATATTAATTGTCATCTTCGGAATCGCCGTTATCTTGTGACACGTTTTCATCATCCACGGGATCAATTTTTGTAAAAAAAGTCCAATGCTGTAGAAAAAGCGGGGATACGGGAAAAAGTCCTGCGAAGTTTGCGCAATGAATAGAAGATCTGGTCCCGACTTTCTTTGTTACCATGTATAAAGTTGACATCACCAAATGTCAAATATAAACTAACTACATATATGTTCACTATTTTTTTTGCCCAACATTGTTGGTTGGAAACATGTAATTCGCATGAAAGGGTAGATGAAACGACGACGGCCCAGCGCGGGTATGGTTTCCTACACACTGATTTATCAGTGTGTAGGTAGGCAACACATTACAAAATTTCGTGGAATTTTGTTACTGCGCAGAATCATAAGGGAACCTTTATACCAGTAAATGTGCTTGTTTACGTGTATACTCATATATTTTTTAAAATTTATTTGCGTAACAATAATGGTAAAGAGATTATAGGGGTTTAAAATTAATATTATGGCCTTAAGTATGCACGCGCTGGAACGAAAGGTTGCACTGTCTGCCGGGTTTTTGTAACCGGAGCAATTTATTTTTTTTTTGGAATATTCAAAGGTGTCTGCCGTGAAGTCAAAGGAATTTCACTTATGACGCGTCTGACTATAGAAAATCACCTCTAAATTACAGTAATTTCTTATATACGCAATATTTTGAAAATAATAATAAAGCACCTTAAAAAGTTGTTCCACAACTAAAATTGGTCCAAGGTACCTCATTATATACAATCACCATGCAAAAGGAATTTCACTTGCGACCCGTCTGACTATATAAAATCACCCCTAAAGTTGCAGCTCGTTATTAAATTAGATTTTTTTAAATAATTATAAAATACCTTAAAAAGTTGTTCACAATAAAATTGGTATGAAGGTACCTCATTATATACTTAATCACCATGCAAAAGGAATATCACTTGCGACCAGTCTGACTATATAAAATCATCCCCTAAAGTTACAGTAATTTCTTATAAAGGCAATATTGTGAAAATATTGCCTTTATAAGAAATATATAAAATTGTCTGCCATCATTATTTACTGTAGAGTTATATAATGAAATATTAAAACTGCAGAATTGTTACAATCCTTTTGAAATTAACCCGATGTTTATACATGTCACACCTGAACCCATCGCGGCCAGGCTTAGCTAGTCCCCATGTCTTGTTTAGTGGGTATAACAGACTCACTGGATGAAATTTGAGGTTTGTTAAAATATGTGTTGTCTGCTTTAAGCTGGCTCTTAGACTATTGGATGAAGCTGTTAAGTACGTTTCACAATAATTCATTGATTTCTGGTTTAACCTGCTACTGTTAGTTGTAAAACTCGATAAACTTTAGGTACCCGCATGTAGGTCCGGACTTAAAATTTCCTTTATTTATTATTGTACCTACTTTTTGGTATATTATGTAGGTTAAAGGCAAATTGCAGGTGTTTAATATAAAGCAGTGTCTTTGTATTTTAGTTCATCAGTCGTTTGGAGTTTGTTAAGGTATTTTCGTGTGTGTTATTGAGCATCCAAAATAGCTAACCTAAACTATTGATATTAGTAGGTAATCAGGATCTGTACCCTTTCAAAAGGTGCGATGCCAACACAATAGATATTTGTCAGGCAACTTATTTATGACTGGGTTATCCACTGAGGGTTGTCATTTAAATCTTATTGCGGTCGAGAAATCAACGAATTATTGTGGAATGTACCATACCTTTTAAGGCTATTAAGATTCGTAAGTATTAGAATATGCAATTAGGAATATACCCTGTATAGTGAACATACTTTTATAAAATTTGGTATTTACTGTTTAATAAAATTTTTCATTGCCGCGAAAATTGCCTACAAAAATATTATTTTAACATAAAAAACGTTACCTTTTCCTCCAGTATATTCTACAGGTGTGTTAGTATTAATTGAATAAACAGCAAGAAATTTCTTATAGGTTAGATTTTATTTCATTATAACAGAAAATACTGTATACTACAAGGTTACTTTTTTCTGGCTATATTACATTTAATAATCATCCATTAGTATTTTAATTGTAAAAATGTACAGGGTGTTTAATAAAATGCCAAACAGTTAAAACAATAGAAAAAAATGTTTAAAGATTGATTGTCCTACAATTATTATTAATTTTGATGAGGTAGATCCAAAACTTGTTTAAACCGTGAATTCTATCCTAAATAACTTGATATACTCTTCGTCAGAGATCTAACCGAACGCAAAAATTCGTTAATTAGATTATATTTGTTTCCGGGAAATAAAACATTTAAGAATTAGAATTTAGAATGAATTCCGGATAAAGATTTGCAAAATGGATCTGATACCTAAGATAAACGAGATGGGGAAGAAAAACAAATAAAAACAATTTTTGTAAATGTTTTGTATGCAGGATGTACTTAGAGAACTAAGCCCTTAAAAGTTTTTAATGTGTTGTTTTGATAACGTAAATAATCAAACATTTGTCATGTATGAGAAGGTTTGTGTGTACGTCTATTTAAAAAAAAAACTTTTCTGTATGTATTGTTTTAGGGAGTCAATAGGTAAGTCTTTGTGGATGTCTACTTTTCTTATGTACCAGGATGCTTGGGATCGATGTCTCAATAGTTTATTTTAGAATATTGGGGCCATATTCAAATGAGTTTTAGCACGTTTAGATTAGGCAAAAGTATGTAAGACTTGGCCGGATAATTGGTTTGCCGATTGTAAATTTATTAGAAGCTAAAATAAAAGCAAACAAAATTTAATTAACTTTTAGCCCAAAAATTTACATGTAATATATTTCCTTAGACGAAGAGTATATTTACAAGAAACACGCTGTATATTTTTACTTAATCTTAAATAATCAACTAGTTATATTTGTACTTGATTTGCAAAAACAAATGTCCGCTATTATTAAAAACTGCGGCGCCTAAAAAAGGGTTCGGTGTAAAAAATATTATCAAAAGGCATTACACGTGTCACTAGATTATGGTTTTGAAATTGATAGTTTTATTATTTTTGTAAGGTAAATATTTATATCGAAATATGTATCAAAAATTGTAAAAATTAATAAAAATAT
The DNA here is from genome assembly GCA_019359885.1 of Listronotus oregonensis. Taxonomy (NCBI): domain Eukaryota; kingdom Metazoa; phylum Arthropoda; class Insecta; order Coleoptera; family Curculionidae; genus Listronotus; species Listronotus oregonensis. The sequence goes on from JAHBCN010000049.1 coordinate 169,857, forward strand.
AGGGTTTAAAATTATTATTACTTTGGTGACAAAGAAATAGATCTAATAAGTTAAAAAATCTTTGTTTAATTGTATTGGTTATTTAAAATTCTGTTTCCAAGAAATAGTTCTGTAAATTTCAGCATGTTGCTTATTTAATTTTCTGGCGTTTACTGGTAAACAGTGGTACTTAGACCTCATTTGTAAATACAAATAAATATTAATGTTTAAAAAAAATGAAAATTAGTAAATTTTTTAGCTAGTTTTTAACAACTAAATGTTTTTGATAGACTGTTTGTTAAATGAAAACTTATTTTAAATGAACCTGAACTAGAGCCCCTTAGGTCAAGAGTAGAACACCGATATTCCAACGCCATATTAGGATGACCCTAATTTTTTTAATTTCATAGGACGTAAAGAAGTTCCCGTATTTTTTGTTGCTGGTTTTAAACATTTAGAGAAAGAATCCGTACGTAACCTAGTTTAAGTGATATTTTGCATTTACATTACCTTTTGGATTGTCAAACTGACAATTGAATAATGTTTTAAACTTTGCTTGTCAAATATAAAGTTGGCAAGCAAAGTTTAACTCATTGTTCAAATGTCAATTTGATTATTCTAAAAGTGAATGTAAATCTAGACATATATTTACACTATACGGCGATCTACACATAAAGTTGCCAACCAGTGGCGTAGCCAGCCTTTCCAGGCAGGGGGAGGGAAAATCTTTAAAGGGATGCCCTCTTTCTTAAAAATATTATTATTAATATTATTATTATTAATAAAAACACGTATGTCCTGTTCATATTTAAAACTAAATAAAACCTACTATTAAATAATACATTCTAACAATATAATTCTCCTGCTTTTTATTGTTTTAAATTAGTCTATGACCTAGTTTAAATCAATATTATTTGCATAGTATCTTTTAATATTGAGAATACCTATGCTTTTCAATCTGTCCTTAGTCATAGTCGACTTATTATGTTTCAATATTTTTAAATCTATTTAGACTTTTTTCGCCTGTTCCATTATTTGCAGCGATTGTTAAACAAATTTAAGTGTAATTTTCATAAATTATAGGAAACTGATTCTTATTTTTTGATAATTGAGAATAAATATATTTCTTCAGTTTTAGTCCAGTAACTGAAGACCTGAAAGTACCCAAAGCTGTAAATAAATCTGTACAGTTTTCATTTGTGGCGTAATTATTAGGTCTTCGCGGGTGCTTTCGAGCGAGAAAAAGTTTATTACGATTCCGACGTGGGAACCCGCTGAAAATGGCCCAAAGTCCCCAAAGGCCCCCCGCTAAAGTCCCAAAAATGAGTTTCTCGCGAATATCTGCCAAAATATGCGAATTAGATAATTTTTGTTTAGACAAAAAATGGAGATCACCTCGAAATCTATAAAAATGGTCCTTACCATGGTTTTCGCAACACCAATATTTTTCGCAAAAACGGCCGTCGAAAAATCCATAACATTCCACACTGGATAGATGTGGTAGTAGGCTAAAAAAGGCAAATGGACAAAACAATTTTTTATCAAAACGCAAGAAAGATGGTAAAGGAAATTTTCTGGGATCATTGAACACTTGCTAAGGTATCATTAAAAAAAAATGTTAATAACAAACCATTTTTTCAAAAAATATCAATAAATTAATGAGATACTTCCGAAATATTGTGAAAAAAGCTTTAACCCCTTTTTTTAATATTCTAAATTCAGAATGGGCCCAAATTTATATGCAATGATAGGTACGGGTTTTCCCATTCTGATGAACTTTGAATGATTAAAAAATGTATATTATTGCCCGAGTAATGGAACAATTCGCCCGCCCGCTTATAAGTGAATCCATGAAGATAGCGGACATTCTAGCGGTAGAGCGGCAGCTGAAATGAGGGGACTTACCTCGAAAACTAACGATTTTTTGAAAAAAAATTTTAAGGACCATTTTTGTAGACTACAAGACGAACTTCATTTTTTATCTAAACGAAAATTCGCATATTTTGGCAGATATTAGCAGGAAACCAATTTTTCGGGCCTTGAGGGGCCATTTTAGCCCTTTCCCACCTGTTAATGTTGATAAACTTTTTTTCGCTCGAAAGCATCCCCAAAGACCTAGGAATTGCGCCACAAGGAAAACTGTACAGATTTATTTACAGCTTTGTCCCTTTATTTACTGGACTATTTTTAATTTACGATCCTTGTTTATTTCGCTAAATACGCTACAAAATACTTTATATTTATGAATTATTTCCGACTTTGAAAAGGCAGCAATAATTTCTGCTTCCAAGCATGTCAATTTGTTTGCGACTTAAAAAAAGTCATCAAATCTCTATGTTAGTGTTCAAATAAATGTATTAATAATAATAATATTTTGATATAATAAGAAATATGTTTAATAGTTAAAAAAGGTACACCAAGGAGTAAATGTTTAGATCCCAGTAAAGCATGTTGTAAAAATATCTGTTTTATATGTATTAAGTAAGAGGGACGAGAGGGCAGTTGTCCTCCTGGCCCCCACCTGTCTATGCCACTGTTGCAAACAAGATTGGAGCAAACAGGTGGTAGGACCAATGCCAGAAAACAACAACACTTAATTTTAGGGCAACCATAATGTTTTTAAGGAATTAAATAATTGGAATTATAAAAAATATCTTGATAAAGACCAGCATCTACGATAATTTTATAAACTACGATAGTAGTCAGATAAAAAAAAGGTACCAACAATTGTTATTCTGTAATGATAGTTCCCTAGTTATGTATCAATAAAATAATATTTCATTTACGAGGCAAAGGGATTTCTTTAATTTATATAAAATAAAAAAAGTCTTTATGCAAAATTTAAAAAAATATAAATAGTGGCAGTATTATCATCGTCTACGTTGGTATCCTAGAGCTGCATGCTAAAATTCACAAAAAAACTACGTTTAATTTTTTTTATAATTGTAAAAGTAATATAAAGTGATTTAATGAGGTTTGTGTAAAAATATAGTTCAAAAAAATCTGTGCGTATATAAAGGTTGCCAATTTATTAAAAAAAAAAAATTACTCTTTTTTTTAATCTGAAAACGACATAAGTAAATTTTTAGGTTACACTAAAATTCCCAAAATTTTTATTTAAGCTATTAAAAAAAAAAAGTTGTGGATAAACGTAGGAAATATTGCTATTTTATATTTATGTGTTTTTAAGGTGTTTTCTAGTTTCCTACACTCGCGTTTCGTACACTTCAGAAATTTACCTGAATTATTCTCGTTTCGTACAATTTATTTAAATCAATTTTATGCTTCTCGTTTCGTATATCGACCATTGTGACGACCCAAATAACCACCCAAATAAATACCATATTGAAAATTATTAAAATTTTGTTAATAACCTCTACGTAGGGATAACTTAAACAAGTTTTATTTTCCCCAATTATATTTCAGACGTGATAGATCACTAACAGTTGGAACAGTAAACTTTTCCATTTAGGTCGCAATTCCGCCATGGCTTAATCAAACGTAAGGATAATTTGGACAAATTCACAAGCCCTTAGTTCTGGTCGGTCATAGTTAGTTGTGGTTGGTGAAAGCGGCATTTTATTTTTCCCAATTATATTTCAGATGTGGTAAATCACTAAAACTAGGAACAGTAAACTTTTCCGTTTAGGTAGATGGTTAAAACATATATTATTATTAGATTATTTTAATATCACTACTATCCAAATAAATATTTTATATTTTTGCATCCTATATGTGAGCAATAAATTTTAGTTATTACAGTAGTTTTTTAATTCATTGTACCATATTTTGTGAACCATCAGAGACAAGAACCTACCTCAGTTTTTGGTGTACGAAACGAGATTCCAAAAACTAAAATTAATTTTGTGTACGAAATAAGAATATTTGGGAGAAATTTTTGAGGTGTACAAAACATGAATAAATCGTTTTTAAGCATCTTTAGGATTGCTTTTTAGTGCCTTAATAATTTCAAATCTGATTATTAAAAGTAAGTACACATACTTTAATTTAAAAAATTTTTTTTTAATAATATTTTTATGACCCATATTTCTGTAGTTATATAAATGTTGATAACCAAAATTTTTAAATTTGTCTTATTTTTCTATAATGCTTATATACTTATTTATCTTTTTTTTTACCACATGAATGTATAAAAAATGCGACGTACTTATCACTTTAACCATTCTTATGCAGACTAAATTTAAGTTGAGTTGAGCAAAAACATACATATAAAATTTAACAAAGTCTTTTTGTTTGAAAATACATCACTGTCTTCCTCATTAAAACACTCTGTATTTATATGCAAAGTACAGGGTGAGTCAAACCTAATACAATTCTAGGCGGTATTTAGCTTTAGCCTTCTTTCTTTTTTTAACTTATTCAGTTTTTTTGTTTAAGGACAGTCCACTAAAACTTAAAACCTAGTAGTCTAGAAGGAATCGGCGCATGAGTACAAAAACTATTCCACCTCAATTTTTTTATACGATCCTCTTTAAATTGCCCTACTGATGATATAAATGCATGTTGCCATGGCGCCACCTGGTGCCAAATTGTTTAAACCGAAATTGTTTAAACAGTTGCAAGGAATTTTTATTTTTAAACCGGAAAATTTTTTTCATATTCTTTATTGAAATACAAATTAAAAAGGTCCTATGACTTTTTACGATAAAGTTAATATTTTTGAAGATATGAATTTTTAAAAGTTCAAAAAATCTCAAATTTGGGTACTTTTGACCTATGAAAAATATATATTAAAACAAAAATAAAACATAAAAAATATATTTTTTATTCTTTATACAATAGTTAATAATATTCTTAATTAAGATTTGAATTTTTTAATTGTTTATACAGGTTTGATTGTTTATTAAGCGCGCTCACAAGTATGCGTCCCTTACCCAAGGAAGTTTAAAGGTGTATGAAAACCCAATGTTATGGCCCATTCGATCAAGAAATGTCCAGCTCAGTATAAAAATAACTGCCAGATTTGGCCCCGCCAATTCTGCGCAATAACAAAATTCCACGAAATAATTTAATGTGTTACCTACTTACACACTGATAATTCAGTGTGTAGTTAGGCAACACATTATAATTTTATGAGAGCCGGAGTACTGTTTTTGAATGAATTGTATGAAACTATATCCGCGCTGTATATATACCATCGACCATCGTCGTCTCATCATTCGTCATTTTCGTTGTGGTTTGTGCCCTTTGCGCCGTATTAGTTTCGATTGTATTGCTTTGTGTGATTATATTTTGTGGTTGCAGAAGCTTTTTGGATTGATAAAAACCTTCTTATTTTAGTGATTAGTGTTTATTAAATTGTGACTATAATTTGTTTATTGTTTGTTACTTATAATATCGTAACAAAATGACTAGAGGTTGTATGGTTTGGTCTTGCAAATCCAAGGGTAACATACCCGGCATTTTTTACTTTAGGTAAGTATTTCTTATATTTAAATTAGGTGCTTCTTATGAGACGTAACGTTAGGTAACCAAATAAATAATAATATATCAATTATGAATATAATAGAAAATGAAAATTTTATAGGAAATAGCAGTGAGAAAAGTAAGGCAATCTTAACTATCTTTTAGATGATTTCCACAATGTTTGTGTATTTCTGTGGATTATTAAAAAGAAATAAGGTTTACATTTAGGTACTTTTATTTCATTAAATAATTTAGAACATTCTTTTAAAGAATCAAAATTATTAATTACTGGGCAGAGCAGGCAAATTTTAATATATACAGGTCCCTCTAATTGAATGAAAGAAAGTACAATTTTATGTTAAAGTTCCTTTTTGCTTTTTCTGTATTTGTTAAAAAAAAATAGGTTTTTGGTTTCTTAATCTTACATCACCAACTTTTTAAGCTCGACATACTGTAGACACATAATATTTAACGGATACTGTTACAATGGATACTCAGGTATCAAAGGTTACTTAACATTTTTAACCACTGTTATTCTGTCGCTCATGAATGTTTGTTATTAGTGAAAAGTATATGCCTAAAAAACAGTTAATGTACAACCAAAATCTTAGGATTAGATTAAACTCATTTACACTATCTTGCCCTTCTTTTATCACAAAATTGGTGATAAGTACATGAAACTATAAAAACACGATTTTTTAAAATAAATTTCAAACATACAATGTTTGAAATTTATTTTAAAAAATCGTGTTTTTATTTATTTACAAAGATTTGTGGTAAAAATACAAAACTCCCAAAAATATCGACCATTCAAATAGAAGGCTGTAAAGTGGCGCCATCTATTCTTTCCATATTTCCAACAATATTACACAATATTACACAACAATTTTAAATACTCTCTAGTAGTATCGTTTAATAACCAACAATTTTGTGCAAAAAATAAAAAAACAGTGAATGTTTCAATTTGACATTTGATGATGTCAACTTTATAGATAGTAGAATTATGGAAGTCTGGCCCTGATCTACTATTCATTGCGCAAACTCCGCGGGGCCAATCCCCCTATTCCCGCTGCCCTGCACGCCTGGACAATTTTGTTCTACAGTATTGGGCTTCCATACACCTTTAAACTTCCTTGCCCTTACCTTTAAGTATCGCCGTCTCTCTGACTTATACGCTGCATCGGCTCCTCTGTGTCATTATTTATCATTTATCTTAAAAACTAGTAACTTTATCAAAATTGTTAAAGAGAGCAATGTTATTAATAATTTAATTATCTACAATTTGTTTTTATAAGTTATTGGAGCTTTATTTTACTTGCAAGCGGGCGTAATAAACAATCAAAAAAACTGTATAAACAATAAAAAATTATCAAACCTTAATTGAGGATATTATTAACTATTGTATAAAAAATAAAAAAAATAAATTTTTTGTTTTATTTTTTTTTTAATATATTTTTCATTGGTCAAAAGTACCCAAATTTGGGATCTCAAAAAATATTAACGTACCGTACCTTTTTTATTTGTGTTTCAATAAAGAATATGAAAAAAAAATTGTCCGGTTTAAAAATAACAATTTCTTGCAATTGTTTAAAGAATTTCGGTTTAAATAATATTTCACCAGGTGGCACCATGGCAACATGCATTTATATCATCAGTAGGGCAAGTTAAAGAGGATCGTATAAAAAAATTCGGGTGGAATAGTTTTCGGTACTCATGCGCTGATTCCTCCTGGACTATAAGTACTAACGCACCTTGGGTGTCATAAGTAAACCAGAAAACAGTTTATTGACAGGAGATTTAAACATTTTGAGGAAAAGAAAAAATTCTACAGACAGAAGGTTCCACAGTATAGACACTCTAGGGATAAAGGAACAAAGTGAGAAATTCGGGGCCTCTCCAGATGGAATGTGAAGACATGCATCAAAGTGGCACTTCGTGTTACTCTATTGGGAGCGTTCTCTACAGCTGGGGCAAGAGAAGGAGGGTTTCTTGTAAGAGTGGGGTCATTAGGCTAACGGCCCTTCTTTGAATAAAATCAAGAATGCTAAGAATTATGAAAGGCGCCATTTTCCAGACATGGAAATAATATTTCCGACAGGGTCTGACTTGGGATACATATATAGTATACAGATTACAAGAGTAGAAATTTTTTTAAATATTGACTTTTGGCATTTTTTGTTTCTTTTCACTATTTTCTAATTTAAATCGCAAATTTCTTATATGAATTAAATTAATTCTGTTACTAAAAATGAATATAAAATTATTTTTATCAGAACGTATCGAAAAAATGAGACGCTATCAAATAAGTAAGTAAAAATAAGGTGCCCTAATAAGAAAATGTTAATTTCATGTCGTATCTTCTTTGTTTTAACTTAAATCATTTTCTTTTAAAGTATACTGGGAAATATACAAGGTGGTTATTTTACATTTTTTTTTAATATGGGGAACGCCACAAATATGGCCCTGTTCAGTCCTCGCGGGATAACCATGTACCCAAATTCGAGCCTCATCATTTGAATCTCGGAAACTTGAAGAGATACGAGGTCAGTTAAAAATATCTATTCAATTAGGTTCATAAAAAAATTAAAATGAAATCGAGAATATTCGGTTTTTTCCAAAAGCCTCCGGAAGTATCTGAAATCCGCAACTTTGCCTACATTTAACCGACTTCGTATCTCTTCAAGTTTTTGAGATCCCAATGATGAGTCTCGAATTTGGGACACCCTGATCAGGGTTTTCATTTTTATTTTGATACCCACTTATAACGATAACCAGAAAGGATAGGAAAAAAACTTCGTGTATAAAAGTTTCATAGTTTCTCATCTATTATCTATTTTGAGTATAACAAAAGAAACAAATTAACATCAAAAAGTTAAGAAAAATGAATAAGTTAAGTTTTTTAAATGGAACACCCTGTATGTTTTTATTTAGAATTAAAGATTCATCCTCTTTTTTAAAATATGTAGTTTGATGGCATTTCATTTAGCCGTTTTGAAGATATTCAAGTTTGTATTTAAAAATTCAATTGAGAATAAAAATTTTCATTGCCTTGAAAAACAAATTATTTATTAAGAACCAAAAAAAATCTAAAAAAATTGCAGATTTTCAACGTAAATTCCACCATTTTTTCTGCACATGAAAATATTTTTCATAACTTACGATAGCCATGATGACTGTGAATATAAAACACTAAAACTATATAAACATATAATGAAACGTAAATAAAAGATCACAAAACAAGTTTTTGTTATTATTTTAAGCGAGATTAACTAATATTTTTATAAAATAAAACTACCAAATACGACAATCCGCCATGATGTTCTGAACGCCAATCAGAGCGAATGACGTCACGTTAGAGTAAACAAATGATCATAACCTATGTTTTGTTCTCGTCCTGTTGGTTTCTCCGATTTTATTTACGATCATATTGTTTTCAGTGTAAAGTTTGCTTTTTTGAGCGTTTTGTCTGTAATAACGTAACTCGTGGAACGAGGATTTATAAAGGCAAGCCCCAATAACTTGCCTAGAATCGACTTGTTGATGCTGGGAGAGTTTCTGGCATCAAAGAAAGATTTTTGTTCTGCAGAATTTAGAAATGTCAAAACTTCCTTGTAAGTATGATATACTTTTAAAATATAACATTAATGTAAAAAATAGGCCCTAACCTTATTAAAACTCTTATTCATTCATAAAACAAGTTTTAGATTAGAGGTTATTTTTCATTGGTTCTTTCTACTACTTAGAAACCAAATACTTACACATAGCTTTCTTTATTTTAGGGACTCCAGGGCATCTTACGGCGACGATGCTATAAGTTACTGAAGTGAAAAAGGCTGGTTTATAAAGACAACTTTAAATTTAATTTAACTTTAATTTAACTTTAGTGTAAGATCGTTGCACACTAATATTAGGCCGTTTATACACCTTTAAGAAAACTTTAACTTTAACTTTTTATTTAAGAGTTGGCCAACTTTTATCTTCTTAAAGTTAAATTAAATAATAATGAAAATGAGCATGCGACAGTGTAACCAAACTTAAAATTCGCCTAGACCGAGCTGTCAACTTTAATCTTTAACCCGATTTACGTAACAGAAAATTCGGATATCTTTATTAATTATTTTATTTATTTAATTATAACAAAAACACAAAAAACAGCCAAAACCTTGTCAAAACATAAAAAAAGGTTTAATAATTAATACCAACCCAACGAAATTTTCGTGTTTCTGCGCTTGCGAAGGCAAATGTAAATATTCTTTATAAATGCTCAAGAAATTCTTAAAGTTAAAGTAAATGTAAATAAAAGTTAAATTAAATTTAAAGTTGTCTTTATAAACCAGCCTTAACTTGTATTAAAGTTTAACTTTAAATTTCATGTTAAGGTTTCTTGCACATATAATAAGAGATAGAAACCTTTTTTTTATTAATGTACACATCATACTCTACCAACTAGCATGCGTGACCATATTCTACAAGTGGGGCCCAAATACCTTAGAATTTGGGATAAGGTTCTTTGGAACAGTAATAGTTTGTGTGGCGTAGACATCCACTAAGAAAGGATTTTTCAGGATTCAGTTCGGTTGGGGTGCACTTATAGGGGCAAAAATAAAATCGGGGCGTGACTTAGAATTTCCACGAGATTCTTTAGTGTGTATAATGGCGCGTATCGGGATAAAATGAACTTCACACGGACGAAGTCGCGGGCAAAAGCTAGTGTATCCATATGTATAATAGGTGGCAAATTGATAAGATTGATTTGATAGACAAAAACTAACCTCAAAACATTTGTTCATTTGAATCTTCGAACAAGGACTATACGTTTACAAAATTAAGTAAATACTTACGTCAAAGTGATCTTCACAAAAGTAAAGCTGAGTTGTGGGCAAAATTCCTGTTAAATCACGCCTTGCAGGCCTAAGCCACTTATCCCGTATTGTTTTTTCGTATGGCACGAATACAAATAACTTGTTATGAGTTTTTATTAACGTGTTAGTACACAGAGGAACCGAACACCACCTATACGATTTCAAATTCATGTTGTAAACACGTAAAATAACTTGTAATTTGGAAGAGCGTTTGTGTTTGCACTTTGTTTACTCTAACGTAACGTCACAGTCGACCCATGACACTTTGAGCGTTTTGGTGGGAATTTTAAACTTAAAATTTAACATTTATATTCGTTACAATTAGTATATATTTCCGAATATGATACAACAGTTTTTCAAAAACTGTCATCATGCCTATTGATCGCGTTAAAAACAAAATCAGACCGGTTCCTATTAAGTAACATAATTTCATTTTCATTTTTTGTCTTAGTATGTTTATATTTTCTAGTCGTTCATAAAAAATCCTTTAACTAAACCTACAAAAATAGATCCGGAGAAATTAAATCAGGACCATTGGGCGGCCATCTAAGCCTTCCTATTCAAAAACCATATTTCTCGTTGAGAAACTGAGTTACTGGTGCAACATGGTGTAGAAGTGCCCCGTCCTAGTGCCAGATAAGGCTCCTGATTGCTGAAGAGAAATGTCTCTAAGCAGGTTTTCTTTCTCATTTAAAAGAAAATGTAATATGTTATATCAATACGTGTCAAGGTGCTATTAAAACATATAAACAAATTAAATCATTTGTTTTTCAAGGCAATGCTGATTTTTACTAACAATTGAATTTTCAATTAAAACTTAAATAATAATAAAACCAGCAAGTAATATATTAAAAAAAAAAACAATTTTCATTTAAAAAGTGAACTTATTCATTTTTCGTAACTTTTTGATATTCATTTAAAAAAGGAGTTTTTTTTCTATCCTTTTAAGTTATTATTGAAAGTGGATGTCAAAATATACATGAAAACCCTGCATCTAAATTGAAATCTCTAATTTCTAAATTGTCTTTTAAATTATCCTGTACTTCGCATATATTTCTAACCAAGATAATTTCGAACGCAATAAAACTTCTTTTAACAATTTAACAAAATATAGTGATCTTTTGTCCCCAAAGTTAGTACACTCTTTAAACACTGTTTTATCATAATTTTAAAAGGGTTAAATTATTTTTCCTTATTTTACTCACGAAGAAAAGGTGCAAAATGACCTTCTTGATTGGCGCTGGTAAAACTGGACACAAATATTTTTAGTTAATATTCTTTTTACCAAATATTTATAATATTCCACACTTTGGGTGGGAAATAATTACCAAATTAGTCAGTATTTAAATTTAAAAGTTAATACAGCTGGTAATAAAAGAAAAATGTGAATATGTTTTGGTTTCTGGTTTAATTTATGGAAATATACTTTTTTAGAAATACATAAACTAACAAATCATATCACAAGTAATTTTAAATTTTATTTTAATTGCTTATTACCCGAATATTGTAATAGTTTTACAGAGAAAAAATATCTTATATCCTTAAAGTATAAAAATCAGTTATTCTTGCAGAAAAACTTTATGTTTGAAATATGATAATGTTTAGTCAAAAATGACTTTAAAACTCCGTTTATTTTGTTACTAATAAAAACTTTTATTATTAATGTTTTATTATATTAAAATAATTTAACCGCTTTAAAAAATGACAAACCATGTTTATTTTTATTTAAAATACTTATCACAACATAACAATCAAAATTTATTAAAAATGGAAAAAAGCTCAAATCAAAATTAGGGAAGAAATCGGCTTGGTGGCACATCAATAACACATTTTCGTTTTTTTTTTGTTTACTGCTTTGGCATAGCTTGTTGTCAAAAATAGTAATTTTTAAAAAGTTATAAATAATTTACTTAGGCAGTTGGCTTTGCTTAGAAGTTTTCGTTCGTCCTCGGTCGCGTCAACATGTCCACAAAGATCGTTGAAGCTTTTGCGAGAGAAATATGCGCGTAGAACGCTTTTCTTTTAAGACGTAGATGCGCAACATCTTGGTTGTATGGTTATACAAATGGATGCCCGATGTAACGTGCTCTAGCAATTCTATATCGTTAAGAATTAGGCTGGAAATTAGTTAGTAGAGATGAGTCCTTATTTGAGTAACGTTATTTTAGAACGTTATTTTACTAGAACGAAATGTAACGTTACTAACTTTTGAAATAACTCGTTACCAAGGAACGAAAGAACTGCATCATCTTGCCGGCCTAGTCGCCGCGAGTAGACGACAGACGACCGTGTACCGTGATTGTGCCCGTGTAGGCATGCACGACTTTATTCGGGGACGATAAGCGAATAAATTAACATTAGAAGTAGAGATGGATCGTTATTTGGGTAACGTTATTTTACTAGAACGAAACGTAACGTTAATAACTTTTGAAATAACTGGTTACCAAGGAACGAAAGAACTGGATTATCTGACCGGCCTAGTCGCCGCGAGTAGACGACAGACGACCGTGTACCGTAATTGTGCCCGTCCAGGCATGCACGACGTTATTCGGGAACGATAATCGAATGTATTAACATTAGAAGTTAAAAGTTATTAGTTATTAGATATGTTTTGTTGGTTAGCGGCAGGCACGGGAACGCCAGGGCAGATGCACCGATTGCCCGTTCCTCGTTACTTGAGAATGATAAACAAATTCAATAGCGTTATTTTAGTTTCGCTTCAAAGTAGATGGACTGCAGAAACGATTGAAACTCGTATTCCCGTATACGATTTGGTTTAAAATTTAAAAATATGAAAGTATAACAATTAAATAATAAAACAATGGTAAATAATACTTCAAATAAAGCATTATAAAATATAAATATTTAATAAAAAATAATGAAGTCTACCAACAAAATAAAACTTTGAATAAATTGTAAAAACACTGAAAAACCTCTGAATAAAATATTAAAACAAATAACACTTCTTAAAAAATATGGATTAAATAAAAAAAAATATACTTATAAATGAAAAGAATATACTTAGTTGAATTTAACTTTGGTTTTGGTAAGAGAACTTTCCAATAACTTCCTTTTCCAAATAACGTTATTTTAGAACGTTATTTCTCGGCAACGGGAACGAGTAACATATTATTTAAAAAGAACCGTTATTCATATCTCTATTAGTTAGTTACTATGACGCAGAGTGGGTTCAACGATAATTCGACGAGGACAATTGGGCGCATGACAAACAGACGCGACGCGGATCAATCGCCATTTTAAAAATTTGTCAGGATCTCTAAACAGAACACACAGACGTAATTTTAACTTGATACGTTTATAAAAAACGGATTTAGTAGTGCTAAAAATTACAACATTTCTCATTAAAATATCGGCAGCATCAAATTGAGATGCGTCGAATTGCGATGCGACGGTACGTCGAACCCCGTCGAATTGTCAAGCGTCAAATTTCCCGCAACTTATTGACGTGACAACCGCAGAGTTATATGTTTACTGTACAAAAATAACAAAGCATAAAAATTTTCTGTTAATAAAAACCATTTAAATGACCGCCGATAACTGGTGGCTGCAAAACAGTGCCCAAGATTTAACTTTATAAGGTCACCATATAGTACAGATGTGCATTTTTTACAACACTGTAGCAACGTAACGGCTGCTTAAAAAAATATGTTTTATCAAAAGAAAAAAATCGGATCAACACAAATCTTATGATAGAAACTGTTAAAATGTGTGGTTTGTTTTTTTTTCATATACCTAACGTCGGAATTCTCAAATCTTCAAAAGTCACAGAACAAAAATACATATTTTACATTTGTCACTGACCAACAAGAGCTTATAATAATACATTTAAATTAAACTCCAACCATTTTAATAGGGAAAAGCTTAAACAATTCCAAGTTGAAAGAAAGTACCACCAAACTTATTTTTCCCCCAACTAAATTACACGCAATGAAAAAAAGTAAATAAATAAAATCTCAAAAAGTAAACTCAAACATTGCGTTTCTTACGACGAAGGTCAGACCATCAGTATTTCCGAATGGTTCTCTCCGCTCGACGAGGTCAGTTGCGATGCTATTTCACACTCGCTCAAAATGCGATATCCCACGCCGCGAGGATCAAAAAGCTCAGAGTCCATCACCACTGGCAATATAAAAGGGAATAGCAGATAGAACCCACCAACTTTATGTTAGTACATAGAATAAAGATTTAGAAGAGTAGTATCAACAGAATTTAACGTGGGGAGCCTAAAACTAGCAATCTAGAGAAAGAATATTACTAAACAGTTCTAAAAAATGGCTAATTTTGATTTACTGTGATAAATCACGAGTAACAAAAGCATTAGTATTCAAAAAGGTTTGCAGTTATCGTACAAAATGAACGCATACCCAAAACAAGTCAAAAAGTTACAAACTTTGGTAGCATTTATTTCTGAAAAGCTTAACAATTGCCAACTTTCGTCCTAATCGCTCATCGGTAGATTTCTTTGCTAATAAAATAAACCAAGTTTTAAATGTTTCAGTTTACAAATAAAATAATAATAATGTTTCCCCCAGTTACAAATTTATTTATTATTGGTCGCGGTATTTTTATCCGTTTTTTTTTTAATTAATTAGGCAGTGAACTGTGCGTTTCGAAAAAGTTGTTTTACGAGAATATAACTATGTCGCGTCGAAATCATTTGTCATTAGATGCGAAACAGGTTGTGAAAAATGTGTATGAAACTTTAATCAGTAAAGGTCTAATTAAACAAGAAGCTTTAAAAGAAACCTGTCTACTTACAAAAACTCCAATATCATCGATAAGGGATATTATTATTAGTGAAGAATTGAACAAAAGAAAAAAAACGTAGTGATTTTCAATCTCACCGTATAGACAATAGTGATCAGGACCTAATAAGAAGGAAAATATATTGTCTTTATGAAAGCGGAGCTATTCATCCCTTGGATAAACTGAAAAAGAAGCTAGACGAAGACGAAACCAATATAAATATTAGCCGTGCCACCCTCCATAGAGTTGCTTGTAAAATGGGATTTAAATACCGCAAAATAGACAAAAGACAAGTAGTAATGGAATCGCACAGATTACGCACTTGGAGATTTAATTACCATCAAGAAATTAAGAGATGTAGGTTAGAAAACAGATCCATAATTTACCTTGATGAAACATGGTTCGATACACACGACACAGTATCCAAAGGATGGGTTGATTCCTGTCAAAACTGTCAGACGAAAGCACCTTCAAATAAAGGAAAACGCATTACCATAATACACGCTGGTTCAGAAGACGGATTTGTCCCGAAGTGCTTGCTGTTGTCTGCAAAGAATATTAAGCATTCTAGCTTGGATTATCATGAGGATACAAGTGCAGAACTTTTTGAAAACTGGTTTCAAAATTATCTTTTAAAAAATATTCCAAACAACAGTGTTATTGTCATGGATAACGCAAGCTACCACAGCCGTCTGCTACACAAAGCATCATCAAGTTCAAAAACTGAAATCCAGGAATATTTGTTAGAAAATGATATTTATTTTGAATTCAGTTACAAAAAAACGCATCTTTTGGAAGTCCCAAATTCATATGCAATTAAAAAACAATATGTATGTGATAATTTGGCTGAACAGGCTGAGCATACTGTCTTACGACTTCCTCCGTATCACTGTATTTTTAACCCCAAAGAGCATTTGTGGAACCAAGTAAAATCAAAGATCAGAGCAGAAAATGTTACACCTACTTTAAGTCCCACACATAAATATATCGATATTGATATTTCTCGAAAAATCGAGAAATATCAAAATTATATTTTTTTCTCCAAAAACTTTAATTTATTTTGTAACAAAAATAAAAACATGCTGAAAAATAACAAATAAATAAAGATATTATGTAACAAAAAATAAAAACAAGTATTCTAAAATAAATAAACATAAACATATATTTCCTTAACAAAAAGTATGAAGTAGTTATGGAATTATTGAGTGAGAAGAAGACAAAATATGCCACTATGCCAAGTCGGTAATTCCCCAAAATTAAACGAGTGCCGATATGCATGCCGGGACGATTCTCAGTGTTGTATTCACACAATCCATCCAAGAAAAAAAGGAATGTTGTTGAATATTGACTAGACCAAAAACTACTTATTTTTAGTTTTAAGCAACTTCAAATACACATACTCAATACAACTTTTTTTTATAATATAGAACATAGAAAGGTAAACATCGATGTCGACATCGATGTTTTTGTCATCTAACATTGATTTTAAAAACATCGAACACGGGTAACAAAACATCGATGTTTTAAAAACATCAATAAACATCGCCCAGCATTATTCAGCACCGGTGGTGACGTCACAGCCGCTCCCCACTACCCCTAAATTTTCCAACGTACGTTAAATGGAACTGAGCAGTCCTTTAGTATATAGCCGTTGCGTTGCTAAACTTTTGAATTGAAGGTATTAAAGCTGACTATATTGTCAGATTCCATTAAAATTAATTTAATTGTTGGAAATAAAATGCAAAAACTCTTCTCAATAGTAGAGTCAAGACTCGCAATTGGATCCAAAATAGCAAATAAATCATTAAATAAAACTGTCAATAGGTTAGGGTATGCATTAATTTTGAGAAAAATTGTATATTTAAAAGAATAAAATGCAAAATGTCACACCCGTAATTTATCACCAATACAAATATCCAACTGTCATATGTCATAAACTTGTGGTGATAAAACAATAAAGCTATTTCTGACAACGATTATATAGTTTTAACTCTTAAGCTACAAGCATATAATATATGTATTTAAAAAGCACATTGCTAAGAACATCTAGGCTTACCCCATGAAAAGCTTTTTGTACTACTCTTAGAAAATCACATTCATCTTAGAAGTTGAAATTTGACTTTTTCAGTGTTAAACAGAGGAGCATGCAGGGGATCCCAGTAACGTCTATAAATTTAACTTCTTTGGTACAAAAAAAATTATTACATATTTAAAACAACAGATGAATTATACATACTCGGATGGATATGAAAATAGTGCAGTATATTTAAATCCATAAAATATCATACAAATATCTGAAACTATTAGCATATTATGCTAATTAATAGTTTCAGATTCTTAGTTGGTAAAAGAGTATTCAGATATTTAGTTTGTAAAAGAGCATATTTACTGGCAAATGTGGCCACCACTAACAGCATAAATATCTAGCTGGTTTATTATCGGCAAGAGGGTCGTATGTTCAAAAATTATTTGTATCAAAGTGCATTTTTCTGGTTATGTAATAGTATGCTTTATTTTGTAGGATAAAATATATGTTTGCGTTCCCGTTTTCCGTCTCTGGTTTACCCAGTCAAGCCAGGATATTTTACATAAGTAAGATACGATTCTGTAGGTTTGACAGCTCTAAAGACGCGCAGGATGATTTCGATGCAAATTTTTTAAAATAACTGAGCACCTTATATTTTATATCAAATGAGACACTAACAAAAAGTACTCGTAGTCTTTTTTTAGTAAAAACTTTTAGTAGGAGCAAAACAGATATGAGGAAAGCCATAAATATTACAATGTTCACGTCTGAGACATGTCAGTATACACTATTTTCATTCCAATTTGGAAATTGGAATTGGAAAATTATACTATGTTCGGTAATCTCTTCAAGCCGTTTAACGCCTCTGGTTTTTGACAACCACGTGACACCATCGGCAATATGTGAAGTTTTTTTTTTTTATATATATATATATATATATATATATATATATTTTAAAATATATATATATATATATATATATATATATATATATATATATATATATATATATATATATATATATATATTATATATATATATATATATATATATTATATATATATATATATATATATTTTTTTTTTTTTATATATTTTTTTTTTTTTTTTTTTTTTTTTTTTTATATATATATATATATATATATATATATATATATATATATATATATATATATATATATGTCACGTGTCTGCCAAAAACCAGATGCCTCGGACCTATTGGAGAGGATTTACAGAGCGGGGTATTAGTACTATATTCTAACCAAAGAAGAAAAATTTACTGCAATCTATCTTGTAACTAACAAAACACAAACTACAACAAAAATAAAATTTATTCTAATACTAAAACAGTAATTTCGATGAAAATGTTCATGAAATGGAAGCAATGAAGATGGCAACAAAGCAATAATTTTTGTTTTCATTAAAGACAAAACACATTTCGTGAAACACATAAAAGGAAAACGCAGTATTTACAAAGTCGAATAGTCAAAATTTATTTAAAAAAAATACAAATCAATATTCAAAAATAAATAATATTACTTTTGTAGTAAGTAGTATATTATTATTTAATGTACATTTTTCTTTTAAAGAAACTTGTGTGATGATACATACCGGTTATATATTTAAAAAGTAAAATTTGAAGAATGCACAGTAAGGACAAAGTCTCTAATACATTTTAATTTAAAAAAAGGATGGTTTTTGACACAAATTTGTTAAAGGAGGCGAGTTGTATATTTATATTTACTTTTTGAAAATGCCAACTGATTTTATAAAGATGAAAACCTTATTTCTATTATTAAAAACAAAACTTTAAAACCCATTAAGTTATTGTCTAAATTTTCAGGAATTAAAAAATAAAATTAATTTGTTTTTAAAACCTTAAAATGAGTCACCTAGCCATATGTCAACATAACTAACAAGCCAAAACTCCAAATACTCAACCTCTTTTGAAAGAAATGTCAAAATTCAGTTGTATTAAAAAAGTATCGTACAGTGACTGTTAAAATTTAACATATATCAGAATTTTCTTAGTTAATGATTTCTTAAAAAGATGTATCTGTTTTAAAAATTGCTGAATAAAAAAATATTATTTCCAAAGGTGTCGCATTTAAATAAATGTACAGGATTAACTAAGCCACCATAAAAATTATTGTTCTTTTGATACCAACTTTTATAAGGTAGAAAAATCAATAAAAAGCAAAATTCTTATATGAAGCCCAAACTTTGCTAATCACATTACAATGTGCAACATAACGTCATACCACTAGTGCTACATATCAATCTGGAAATTTTACAACAAATCTCCATAAATTTGAAAGCTTATTAAAATAAATTTAAAAAAATATGATCCTAAGTACCAAAAATTAGGCTGTATCATCACACTGTCAATAAATAAAGCCATACTTCCCCTTCATGGAAAATTTTAACTTTTCCAATAGATTTATACAGAATGAATAAGACAAAACTCCTCATCCTGTTTATGTATTATCATTATTATTGGGTTCTAACAAGAGGTAACATAGCATTGTGCTCACCAGAATCCCATTCGTCTTCCTCCGATTCGTCCGTCGATTCGGCAGAGCTTTCGCTCGGCGACGTGTCCGGAATCTGATGGTATATCCCAGGGCAGGGTGGTGCGTTCACATTCTCCGACCTTCGAATCTTTTGAACGATCATTGTCAACTAAACATAAAATGTAATTAGTTCTATAAAAACAAGTGTTTTTTCCTTTTTTCTGTTTATTAAAGAACTTAAATTATGCAACAGATTTATTATATGAATGATCTACATAACCTAAAACAAGTGTTTTATGTTGCTTAATCAATTGTACACGGCTGACAAACCAATTTCTTGAATGCAGAGATTTTCAGTGCGATAAAACGAGATGGCAATTTAATAGGAAAAGGCCTAAGCGAAATAATGACAGACAGAAAACGTGCTGTGGCCGATTCACTATCTACCGGCCCAACAAGAAGAGAGGAATACCGCGGGCAGAGCATTCGGACGGACGCTGACGGAACCAGACAATATCAGCCGAACCCCAGACGTTAAAGGAGTGTTTGTCAATTGCATTTTTTTGAGATTTTTACGATATTTTCGTTTTTATGCGGTCAGTTAGTGATTACCAATCACTGTTGTATTTAATACAACAGCAATTAAAAGGTTGTTAAATTTTTATCAGACTTAAGCCTAAAAATAAAATAAAAAGTGCTATTCTAAAAAAAAAACTTATGAACAAGGTCTTTGATTATATTTACGTGGCTTCTGGGGCCTTTATTTTTAAAGACAGAAAAAAATGTTTTAAATAAAAATTGTAAGATTTTTTCCATATTATCTTTTGAAATTATCAGTAAAAAATATCGCAATAAAAAAATGGAAAAATATAGACATAAATTTATAAGAATAAATCTTGTAAAATTTTAAGGTTAAATAAATTTTATAATCTGTTTTATTAAGTTCAGATGCCGCATCCGAGATTGATATTTCAGGATTTTCTAAAATTATTAAAAGTATTTAGTGCAAGTCCAATAGAAAAAGTATAATAATTATCCTGAAAAAACGAGGATATCCAAAACCTTGTTTTCATGTCGTGCTGCAGTCCTTTTCTTCATTTAAAAGCTTTTTCGTTCAATAAACTTTCTTACTATGTATTTAATAGTATCTATAGATGGTACCCGTTGTTAAGGATATAATAAGTAATATTCCCTTTGCACTGTCCTCACATTATTGTTACCATAAAAAAGACGCATAATAGAGATTTTTTGTTATTCTGAATAGCCCATCGACAAAAAAGCAATACAAACTACTTTTAATAATTAAATGATAAATTTCAACTTTTTAGAATATCAATATGTACGTCAAATTTATTAAAACAATTTTATTGTTTTCTTAGCTTTCTTGATACTAATATGATTTTTTTCAATTTATTTATATTTTAGGCTTAAATATCTCAAAAATAGTTCATCCAAATATCATTAATGTATATATATTTGAAATCAGAAAAAAAAGATCTTTTATTGTAGCGCATAATATACAGGGTGTTCCATTTAAAAAAGTTGAAGTTGCCTATATTTTTTCCATTTTTTTATTGCGATATTTTTTTACTGATAATTTCAAAAGATAATATGGAAAAAACCTACAACTTTTATATAAAACTTTTTTCTGTCTTTAAAAATAAAGGCTCCAGAAGCCACGTAAATATAATCAAAGACCCTGAATATTCTTAAAAATTAATGAAATTAATAGTAATCCTAATAATAAAAAATAACTCTAAAAAATAAACTCAAAAGCATTTTAATAAATGCTCAAAGACTTTGCCCTCCTGTGCTTGGCAATACTCGAGCCGATTATAAAATTCCGTCCTACCATTCGACAATACATCCGGTGTAATGGAGTTAGTAATGTCGAATATTTTTGCCTTTAACTTAACAAAATGCACAGGTCTTGCATCTGGAAAAAATAATAAAGAGGAATCAAATCCGGTGACCTTGCAGGCCATGGTATGGTACCTCTGCCACAAATAAGCCGTTCAGGAAAAGTCCTAGACAGAAATTCCTGAACTGGCCTAGGGATATGAGCAGGACAGCCATCCTGCAGAAACCAAATTTCCTCGAAATTAACATTTAAGGTCCGCGCAGCTGGTTCAATTTCCTCTTGCAGCCTTTGCAAATATTTTTCCCCAACAAAAGGTTTTAAAATGTTGTCGCCCAAACGTTTCATTTTTGAGAATACTGTGTCCATACAGGCGAACTTAAATGTTTATTTTCCCGTGACCAATATCTGGCTACTGCAGGATTATAATAACCATGAAAAGAAAATAATGATTCATCTGTAAACAGAATATTTTTTAGAAAATCGTCATTTTTATCAATTTTCCTTCTCATGGTCTCACAAAACTACATTCCCCTGATATAATTATCTGGGAAAATTTCTTGAGCAGTTGTAATTTTGTAGGATTTAAAAATGTCTAACCTGCGGTCTGAAATGCCAATTTCTTGGGAAATTTAGATGCTGGAGCATGGCTTATTTGCTTTTACAAAAGCACATACATTTTCGTCCCTCTCGACTCTTTCTTCAGAAATAGAACGGGCTTCTTGGTCTTCGTTATAGCATTTACCATTAATTTGGTTAATGCACCCGGATTTTTTAAAACGATTAAAGATATTTCTAAAATTGCTAATAAATATTTTACGCAATGGCAACACTGTAGAAAGTTGCTGGAGGTTTGTACTGCAACCCCCCGGCATGCCTCAGCCAACGAATCGCCGTCGACCGTCGTCGTATTAAAAGTGGAATAGGGAAAAGTGTTGTCGATCTCTTTTTAATCTAGGGTCATACCATATGTATCCTACTTTATTGCATTAAAATTGGCATGCAAGCTTTTGCCTTGCCAATCGTGTATTTATTAATAAAATGATTAATAAGAATCCCACATTTTCAAGATATTATCTATATAACAGATCATATATATGGGTAAAATTATGCTTGTTTTTATATTAGTTGAATAAATATCAAAAGTAAGATCCAACCCTGCGCAGTACGCGAAGCGACTTTAGTTATTATTACTATCTGATGTAGAGTTACTATAAAGGTATGTACACACCGAAAACAAACATCAGCGAACAAACGTTTTTCTTTAGTGTAGACAGTAAAAACGCGAACAAACGTTTGTTTGTCCTTGTTCATACATGTTCGAGTAGACGTCGGTACATCAAAATTGATGTACAGGGTTTTCCCGTATAATTGCGCACCCCTTTAAAATCTTTATTTTTATAGATAGAAAAAAATAGTTTATATGAAAGTTGCAGGATTTTTCATGAAGATTTTCATGGTGTAAGATAGAAAAACAAATGATGATCGGAAAATTAACAAATCACTATCAACTTCGTTATTTTAAATGGAACACCCTGTATATGATTGAAAATTCAAATTCTGCTAATCTTCCTCTTTTCAAATATATATAACTTATCTATGTTCGGATAAACGACTTGCAAGTTATTTGAATTTAAAATCTGTTCTTATAAGCCATAGTTAGGCATGGATACAACCCAAAGTTTGGCAAAGTTAAGTCGCGTTAGCCATGGTTCGTCTTGGAAACCAAACAAAAATATAAATATTTGACAGAAGTCAATTTTGGGTTTTATCCATGGCTAACTATGGCTTATAAGAACAGATTTTAAATTCAAATAACTTGCAACTCGTTTATCCGAACATAGATAAGTTATACAGTGCTTTCATTTCAAAACGAACCACCCTAAATATCTTTAAAAAAAAACACTCACCAAAAAAACAAAGAAACACGTCGATTTAGATATACAGGGGGAAATTTAATTTCGTATTTGATAAAATTTTATCGGTCACCTCCTAACCTCCAGTTAACCTCACTTTGATATGTCAAATGGCAACCCCCATAGTGTGACACATCATTGTAAGCGGCATGAAATTTGCTATCCAACAGTACTAAGAAACTTTAAATCGATGGACGTAGAAGCGACTTAGAAGTAAAAATGTGTGTTAATTAGTTTATCGTGTTCAAATAATTTATTTTATCAAATGCTCAAAATGTGCGCCGTTATTGGCGAGACAAGCTTGTTTTGAAATTCCTCGCAGACTATTTTAGTGTGCATTCATTCCAATTATTATTTTTTGTGTTACCTGCTACAGCAAAACACTGCAATAGCACAAGTTTTTAAGACGTTTAGGAACCAGTTAAATATTACTGTTAGGATTGTCATTTTGACATCGTTAGTTTAAAATTAAGAATCTTGATTTTAAAATGGTGTATACTCTAGCAGAGAGAATAGAAATAATTTTCCTATATGGGGCTGAAGATCGATGCGCGCGTAGAACCGCCAGAGTATTCAATGAGAGGCATCAAAATAAAAACGTGGGGCATAAATATGTAATGGAATTGGTGCGTAAGTTTGAAGAAACTGGATCTGTATGCAACAAGAAAAGTACTAATGAAAGGGTTTTAGACGAAGCACGCCAGGTTGAGGTACTAGGACAGTTCGCAATAGATCCGACGTTGTCTATTCCAAAAGTTTCTAAGCTGACCAATATTTCTACGGGTTCCGTGCACAAAATTTTGAAAAAGAATAAGTTTTTTCCATACAAAATACAAATTCTTCATGAACTCAACGAAGACGATTATGATAGAAGAATAGAATTTTGCGAATCAATGTGCCAGCGAATTGACGAAGACCCTCATTTGATCAAAAATATCTGCTTTTCTGACGAATCAACTTTCTTCTTAAATGGAATTCTTAATAGACATAACTGCAGATATTGGGATAATGAAAATCCGCACATATTTCAGGAAGGACATACTCAATTTCCAGAGAAGATCAACGTTTGGGCAGGTATTTATGGAAACGAAATTATCGGGTCATTCTTTCTGGAAGAAAATTTAACTGGGCAACTGTATCTGAACCTTTTGGAAAATGCGACATACCCTTCTATCGTCCAATCTTTGGAAAATCAGGTGGATGAAAATGGTGCTATGGAACTCAGTGAAAATAATTTGCATTTCCAGCAAGATGGAGCCCCTCCCCACTATGCTTTAGCAGTTCGAGAGTGGCTCAATGAACAGTTTCCAGGCACATGGATAGGCAGACGAGGTGCCATCGAATGGCCAGCACGGTCTCAGACTTAACTCCTCTAGATTTTTTTCTCTGGGTTATTTAAAAAGTAAAGTATACAAAACGCCACCTGCAAATATTCAAGAACTTAAATGTAGAATTACACTAGAATGCAGAGGTATTACCAGACAAACTTTCGCCAACGTTCGCGAAGAATTTCAAAACAGACTTTATTATTGTCTCGCCAATAACGGCGCACATTTTGAGCATTTGATAAAATAAATTATTTGAACACGATAAACTAATTAACACACATTTTTACTTCTAAGTCGCTTCTACGTCCATCGATTTAAAGTTTCTTAGTACTGTTGGATAGCAAATTTCATGCCGCTTACAATGATGTGTCACACTATGGGGGTTGCCATTTGACATATCAAAGTGAGGTTAACTGGAGGTTAGGAGGTGACCGATAAAATTTTATCAAATACGAAATTAAACTTCCCCCTGTATATCTAAATCGACGTGTTTCTTTGTTTTTTTGGTGAGTGTTTTTTTTTAAAGATATTTAGGGTGGTTCGTTTTGAAATGAAAGCACTGTATATATTTCAAAAGAGGAAGATTAGCAGAATTTGAATTTTCAATCATATACAGGGTGTTCCATTTAAAATAACGAAGTTGATAGTGATTTGTTAATTTTCCGATCATCATTTGTTTTTCTATCTTACACCATGAAAATCTTCATGAAAAATCCTGCAACTTTCATATAAACCATTTTTTTCTATCTATAAAAATAAAGATTTTAAAGGGGTGCGCAATTATACGGGAAAACCCTGTACACACCGAAAAAACAAACAAGAACAAACATCAGCGAACAAACGTTTTTCTTCAGTGTAGACAGTTAAAACGGCGAACCAACGTTTGTTCTTGTTCGCACAGTTCCAGTGGACGTCAGTACATCAAAGAGAATTTTTGTTTTTATGGTTATCCATAACTATTCCAACTAGTCGAACAAGAGTATACAAACATTTGGTTGCGCTATGTGGACAGAAAAAGCGCACAATAAACAAAAAACACATACAAAGAAAGTGAACGAGAACGAATGTTTGTTTTTGTTTGTTTTTTCGGTGTGTACATACCTAAGGAGAAATAAATTTTGTTTGTCGTCATCCATAACTTTTCCAACTGGTCAAACGAGAGTGAACAAATATTTGATTGCGCTATGTAGACAAAATGACGCGAACAATAAACAAAGATCACATACAAACAAGGTGAACAAGAACGAATGTGTGTTCTTGTTTTTTTTTCGGTGTGTACATACCTTAACATAGATGGAATATTATAAATTTATATTTTTTTAAGATAACATATAATTAAAAAATATTTGGCAGTAAAAAAATACTCGTTTCATGCGATAAAAATAAACATAAAGTTAAGACAACCCGACGTAATAATATTATTTTTGGATTTTAATTTGCGGCAAGAGTCCTTTCTCTTTGTAAAAAGCCGCCTTTTTTATAACAGGTTGGACCGAAGGCAGCTGTTCTATAAAGTTTGAGGACAACATGCCAAAAGCATTATTCTCTAGTGATGGGCATATTCGGATGATTTTAATATTCGTATTTCGGAAGATCCTCATATTCGGAATATCATTCGACATATAAAAATTGACCAATCAACGCTAGTCGATATATTGCGCCGACCGCCGACCGTCGATTTACCCCGAAGTCGAAGCGTTTCCTTTCGAAGTAACGAATTATTCCGGATAAATCAGTTGTCGGAAGATGCAAAATTAATTATTTTGTTTCGGCTTTTGATTTCAGTCGACTATTTTAGTTGTTGGGTTGATGTTGTGTTCGCATAAGTATTCGTGTACGTTTTTAATTTGTTTCTGCTATTATTGGTGGTGCGACGGAAGTTTTGTTTTCGTTTTAGTTCGTAATTATTGGTGTGGTGTATAGAATAGTATACAGTGATCGCCAAAAAATTAGACACTGTGGAAAATTTATATACTTGATATTAATTTTTTGTGTGTAGTATCTGCATTTTGAATTGAAAATTCATTATGATAGAAATGCATATTATGGATTTCCGAGTGGTTTTCAATTTGCTTAATTTTAAGTACTTTAAGTACGTAGATATGAATTGGCGTTATTGGTGCGAAAAATTTGTTAATATTTGATAATGAAGAAATTAAAATTGTCGCTCGATAGGCTAATTTGTTTGATTTAGGACGAAATTATTTTAGGTATACAGTATACACTTAAACTTGTTTAACTGCCGGCTACATATGTCATTTTTTATCAAATATTGAACTTTAATTAAAAGGTTTTGAAATTAATGACGTTTGTAGCTTCTGGTTAAATAAGTGCATTAATAATTTCGACCTGGAATATTAAAATTAGGATAGAACTTTAAAATGTACAGTCTTTGCACGCTTAGGGTTAATGTGTCGAACTTTTTGGCGGTTGCACTGTATACTTAAAGTACCAACTTATATTTTTGTAAAAATTGGTTCAGAATGCTTTTGATAATTCAGATTTTATCGCATTGCTTTCTTATCATGTTCCACAAGTAATATGTTTAATTATTACTTTATTCAATAGCGTAATAATAATTAAATACAAAATTATGTGGTAACAAATCACAATGTGGCATTCGACATTTAAATCTTCAAATGCATTCTTTTGATAGCTCTTCCTATTTCAGTCGAACTAGGAATGACCTTGAATGAACCGCGAATCGAATGAACTATCATTCGATAAGTAGCGGTAATATACCCCAGCTTATTGGAATACGAATACTCGAATATCTGAAAGAAATATTCGAATCATTCGTAACATTTCTATATTCGAATATCGTTCGAAAGATCATTTGGAAGGTTCCATCACTATTATTCTCTTTGTTTTCGAGACAGGAGTCGACAGTAGAGCTCAATGAGTCGTACAGCGGAGCTCAAAGAGTAAGTTGAGCTGGAGAGCCGGAAAGTTGAGCATAAAAATTCATGTGACGACTGTAAAAGAACATTCTCGGAATACCGATGTAGAATTGTAAGAATTTGTAAAGTAACTGAGCCAGGCTTTTCTTAGTATACGTCAAAATAATTTGTGAATGAAAATTTCGTTTGAGTTATTAATGTGACTGGTGGGTTTAAATAAACAAAGTCGACCATTCCATCTATGAACGAGAAACCTATAGATAAGAAACTCTATGCAGAAGTAATAGCTAGACAGACGTATCTGGTATCCCAACACCATCTGTGTTGTAATATCAGTGTGCGATAAATAGTGTTCTTCGGCAGTGAAACTTTTAATATCGCCAATGAACCTTATATATGGCGCCTGAATGGGTAAAGGGAATAAGTCAAAAAATGTGAAAAAAGCGTTCATGTAAATTAAACAATAATTAAAACAATTTTTTTTTAAATTTTTTAAAACAATATAGGACCTTTTTAGATTAAAAAGTGCTCTTAATAGCCACTATGTTAATAACTTTTATTTTAAAATATTTCAATTATGGTTTAATTCACATTAACTCATTGTTCACATTTTTTTACTTATCCGTCTTTCTATTCTAGCGCCACATATAAAATAAAAAAGAATAATTTATCTAATATTACCGCAATTTTTACATAATTTTACATAGTTGTTCTTTAGACTGGGTAACGGCGGTCTTAAATTTGAATAAAAATATTATATAATCACAATATCTTAGATATCTTACCTTAAATTTTTCGTTAAAGATTTTGTGCTGCTTGTCCTTTTTATTCAATCTGTCAAGCTCATTCTTCCCAAACACTAACTCGTAACATTCATCACTCTGCGTACTATCATATCCGTTTACTTCAACAGCCCTTAAATCACCCACAAAAAAGGTATTAAACCAGAAACTGAACAGTTTATCCTTTCGCATCATCACCTTATTATAAAATTCTATTTTAATATCACCCGTTAAGCAAAAACAACGGTCCATTTTAATCGAAAACGATTTAGCATCCACTGGGATTTTATAAATGTCACTTTTATACCTTTGCAATAGTTTATCACCGGAAAATGATTCGGATACTGTAAACGACAGCTGGCCTGGACCACCCATAAAACTGGGAACCGGATCAAAAGTAAACTCTTTAATGTAGAGAGTCAGTGGGCAGTAGTAGAGGCGATGCGTCACTAATTGTTCATAGTATCTTACGTAACGCACTTGACTAGGTATAGTAACTCCTTTGGTGTCCTGGGTTCGTTTTTCACCTGAAAAACAAGTTTAGGCTTTTAAAACTATAGCTTTCCACCGAATAATATGGGTGAAAGATACTAAAGGAGGTGGGTAAAATTCGGCCTTTTTTCGCCCATCATATTCGTGAAAATTCAAAGTTTCAATTTAGGTCATTTTATTATACACCGTGTTCAAAATTAAGTCGGCACTATTGCTAACTTTTTTATTATAAGAGATACAAGTTAGGTTAAATTAGCAAAGTTGTGTAAATTTTTACGCTGATTACAATGACGATAATAGAAAACCAAATAAGCATCGGATTTACGAGTTATTCACAAAAATATACTTTTTTTAAATGCAACACCCTGTATTTGTTACGTTAATTCGAAAGAGAATGTAATTTTCTATACAATTAGTTATTAACATTTTTTCTCTAAGATGATAAATAGCAGAGTTATTTCAATTTAAATACATTTTCCGTAACTGGACGCAGGCAGCCATGGAATTCTTAAAATCGCATTCTTTGTATAAATTATATCGTAGTACGCTATGACAGAAACTAAATTTAAATAAAGTCCGCCATTAAGTATATAATTTGTCAAACCTTCTTATTACTTGGGTAAATAATAAACATCGTAGTTTCAGTTTTTTTTAAATAATAACACATAACTAAGTAACATTAATAAAATACATTATGCTAATAATAGCTATATTGGCGTCATCCAAAAAATCTTCCAACACATTTCTTAGTAAATTCAGATATTGTTTGCCTGTTAAAGATCCTTTATAAAACACAGGTCCAACAATTTCTGATCCAATGAGGCAGCACCAAGCACCATTCGTTTAAGCAATAACATCTTTGTGGATTGAAAGGATGATGGCGCAGGAGATTGCAATGCTCCAATAATGTTGGTTCTTTCGGTTAAACATGCCTGTATTACTAAAATTAGTATTATTGCTTCAAAGAATTAATCGTAAAAAGTTTGGATTTTCTATAGCAGCATTTACAAGCCATTGGCAAAAGTTTATACGCCTCACTTGGCAACAAAGTTTGTGTGGGTCTGCATTTGTGAAGTACATAATTATGTTTTTTTTTTTAATTTTATTAATGGTTCCTTAGCATAGATCCAGATCTGACCTACAGTCTCTTGTGGAATTTTCACGATAAACTTTAAAAAAATGGCAAAACATTAATTTCTGTTTGTTGATTAATTATAATTTCTACGCTTTAGAAACACTTTTGTTTGATTGAAACTTTCGATAAAGGACTAATAAATATCTTCTGTTTGGCATATTTCTTTCTGGAAATAGTTTCACTCTAAAGCCTGATGCCATTTTTTATTTTGCAAATTATGTAGCATTCTATCATATCAAACTTCTCCAAATGACGACATTTTAAACAACAGTAGCATAAATAAACTGTGGCCTTATGATTTACTAGTTGTCACTTAAACATCATGGCGGATACATATTTTATCTTTTGTTTTTTTAATTTTTGTCATAGCATACTACGATAATTTGTACAAAAAATGCGATTTTAAGAATTCCATGGCTGCCTGCGTCCAGTTATGGAAAAATACATTTAAATTAAAATAACTCCGCTATTTCTCATTTTAGGAAAAAAATGTAAATAACTAATTATATAGAAAATTACATTCTCTTTCGAATTAACGTAACAAATACAGGGTGTTGCATTAAAAAAAGTATATTTTTGTGAATAACTCGTAAATCTGATGTTCATTTGTTTTTTTATTATCGTTATTGTAATCAGCGTAAAAATGTACACAACTTTGCTAATTTAACCTAACTTGTATCTCTTATAATAAAAAAGTTAGCAATAGTGCCGACTTAATTTTGAACACGGTGTATTTATAATAAGTCCAAATATCTTTATTTACATCTACAATGAATTGGTAAAAAAATCAGAATGGTAAGTATCAAAATTAAATGTTCAATCTTGCTATTTTTATTGAATTTTTACCATTTTACGCGTTTTTCGATCTTTAATTTTAAAAAATTCATTGTTGTGCACAACGCACCAAAATAAATAAATTCTAGTTTATAAGCTTATTTACTGTAATATTAAAGATTAAAAAAAAATGTTGGTGCACAAAGCGCATTATGAATTTTTAAAAACAAAAGATCATCGACGTGTAAAATGGCAAAAATTTAAAAAAATTGCAAGTTAAAAGGTTTTTTTTGTACCTGCCATTCCGATTTTTTACCAATTTATTGTGGATGTAAATAAAGGTACTTGGACCTATTATAAATATAATAAAATGGACCAAATTGAAATTTTAAATTTTTACGAATATGGTGGGAAAAACCGATTTTTAACCATCTCCCTCATTTTGAATCAACATGTACAGATCTCTTCTTTTGCCTATTTAAGAATCACCTGCTTAATATCCCATAACAATGCCACATTTATTAGATTTCTACTATTTTCGTAGATTTACCCCGGTTTTTCAAAAATTAGCCTTTTTCCCCTGAAGACTTAAAAAATATCCGCTAGGGGCAGCACCGGTGGGGGGTACAAATAATCTGAATTCTGTATTGACAACAACGTAAAATGTACTAAACTAAAATCGAATTAACCGAAGATGATGTACCTGGGACAAAATTAAAATATTCAAAAACACAAGATGATCTTTTCCGGAACTTAAAACCTTGGTTTACGTCGTGGTTTACCCGCGTTAGGTAATAAAAATGTCTTAGTTAAAAGGTTAGTTGATTTATAAATAGCTTGTAAGTTTATAGGATTTCTTTGCTTTTTTCAGTACAATCCTCTGATGGCTCCTTATATATCACGTTTGAAAAAAAAAAACAAGCAGCACGATCGTCCCGAGTTCGATTCTACCACGACTTCAAAAACTTTTTTTATTAAAAACTGCTTTTAAAAAGCAAAAAAGCTTTGTTTTTAATAAAAAAGTTTTTGGATTCGTGGTAGAATCGAACTTGAAACGTTCGTTCTGCCATTTGCCAATTTAACAATGCTTTATAAATAAGTTAATTACAAAATATCTTATGCTACAATATATTACATAGTACATTTCAGTTTGTTTTATTCAGGCCTTTTGAAATGAATTGACGGAGAGATCTGGGCACGGGCTAGTTGTTGGCCCTAGGTAGCAATCGATATGAGACTTTACACATTCAGAGCTTTCCGATAGTGATCCTTAAGCTCTCTTGGAATGTTCTATTACCAAATGGTTTAAGATTAATATTGTCCTGTTTAAGACTATTAATATTTTAGCTTTATGTCTTTTATCTTACTGGAACAAGCTCAGAAAAAACCAGTTTGCTTTTGATCAGGTACTTAAAAAGTAGCGTCTTACCAGTCAAGATTGGTAAGTTAGAAATTACATTAGTTTTGTATTCTTTTTACTCATACTATATTTACATACATTATTTACACATATTTTTTATTTATACTGTTATCTCGCCCGCCCTTCCTTAAATATAAGGCAGGCGGGGCATATAAAGATAGTTTTACTTTGTTCAGAATTTATGTTTGTTTATCACTATTTTTTGTAAGCTTCGTTCTGCGGGACAAACGTGATATATGAGGAGTCATTGTACTGAAAAAAGCAAAGAAATCCTATTAACTTACAGGCTATTTATTTTATGAATCAACTAACCTTTTAACTAAGACATTTTTACAACGAACTCAAGGACTAGAATTAACACAACGCCAGTTTGTAGGCAGGGTGTTTGGTATAGTGATCTGTTTGTTTTTGTTTTGGAAAAACGTAAACAAATTGCCAGATCTCAAAAACCAAAATCAGGAAATTACCTTGAAAATGTAATAAAATTATTCAAAAATATTGGTTTTTGTGTTAATATAGGCAACATCGATTTAAATATAAACATTTTATTAATATGACAGTTCCAAGCATTCGTTTAATAAAAAATGATAGTAAATCAGGTGTTGTACGGCACTCAAATATCATTTTATCTCTTTCTAGTAGGTTGTATTATTCAATAACACGTTTTGTAAACTAACTTGATCAACAGCAATCGAATTGGGCATCTAAAGTAAATGTCATGTCTGTCTGTCACTTCAGATAATAAACAAAAATAGTTTTCCGGCTTTAAAATTAAATTAAATTATTATTTCCGAGTATGTTATTTATTTTTGTAAGAACTATCCTCCTGCTGAACATTAAGCCAAACAAGGATTTATTCTATCAAGAATTCGTTATTTATTCCTAGTACTGACTGCACTCAGTTTAAGCAAAAATATCTTGGCTTTAAATTAATTTTCCCAATAATACGAATTCGATTTTAGCAGTACATTTAGTGTGCATAAAATTAAATTATTTGTACCCCCCAGCACCGGTGCTGCCCCAAGGGGATATTTTTTAAGTCTTCAGAGGAAAAAGGCTAATTCTAGTAAATAACTTTTTTGGGTAACAATTTAATATTTATTTATTTATTTCACGGGCATTGTCCAATCTTTACAAAGGTAAAAAAGAAATATAAAATTAGAAACTAGACAAGAGGACAAATGGACCAAAAATTGAAAGATACGAAAAAAAAATCATACTTGATAAAAAATTATGCTTGTCAAAAAAATATACTACAACGAGAAAATAGATTTTTGTCATACAGGGCGTCACAAAAAATGCAAAAACATAAAATCGAACAAGAGCAAACAGTCATTTTTTGGCCTTTTAACGTGAAATAATAAATAAAAAACTTGCTAAAAATTTACTTCTTAACCTGATTCCTAACTTACTGAACAAAAATTTGAATTTAGAAAAAGTTAAAAAATAAACATTTTTGTATGTCCGCGAATGCGTTTAACAAGAGGACAAATGAACCAAAAATTGAAAGATACGAAATAAAGTCATTCTTGATAAAAAAAATTCTGCTTGTCAAAAAAATATGAACCACAATGAGAAAATTGATTTTTATCCTACAGGGCGTCATAAAAATGCAAAAAACATAAAATCGAACAAGAGCAAACAGTCATTTTTTGGCCTTTTAACGTGACATAATAAATGAAAAACTTGCTCCAAATTTACTTCTTGACCTGAATCCGAACTGACTGAAGAAAATTTAAATTAAGGAAAAATTTAAAAAAACAACATTTTTGCAAGTACGCATTTTACTACTTTTACTTAAATCATACCTCTACATTACTTAACATTAATAAAAATAAATATACAATGGAAAAAATGTAAAATGAAAAAAATATGTAAATGTAAAAAACATGTAAATGTAAATGAGTACTTGCAAAAATTTTGATTTTTTTTATTTTTCGTAAATTCAAATTTTCTTCAGTAAGTTCAGAATCGAGATTAAAAATAAATTTTTAGCAAGTTTTTATTTATCATTTCACGTTAAAAGGCCAAAAAACGACCGTTTGCTCTTGTTTGATTTTATGTTTTTGCATTTTTGAGACGCCCTGAATGATAAAAATCTCATTTCTCATTGTGGTTCATATTTTTTTGACAAGCAAAATTTTTTATCAAGAATGATTTTTTTTCGTATCTTTCAATTTTTGGTCCATTTGTCATCTTGTTAACCGCATCCGCGGACATACTGTATATAATCGCCCTATTCTGTCCATAATTTAATTTATGGGTTTGAATATTGAATATTCTTTTGAGGGATCTTCTGGGAATATGGAAGTTCAGTTGAGACAGAATTTGTGGGCAATCAACCAAACCGTGAAGAATAGATTTTTAAATTTATGTTATGATCTGATAATGAATACGTGGATAAGACCCTAGTGTAAAAAACTTGCTCGCTTTATGCAGCAATGCAAGTAGTGTGTCAAATAATATTTAAGAGTTCTGGCACATGGTAAGCCTATTAAGGTACTTGTATCACGACGGGCACTTTCTTAGGATTTTTTTGAAATTTATACCGATTATTATTTAAATAATTCTGCATCGACTGGTGTAGAATGAAATTTATGAACAATACAGTTTCGGAGATATTTAATTGCAAAGATAGTGTTTTTGAGGCTCTTATAATTTGTACTATACGGAATGACGAAAATTTTACTTACATATATAATTTTAACTCTCAAACTTTTCTTATGATATTTATGAAAAACTAAACTAATTTTAAACAACAATTAAGGAAATTTTTAAAATTAGTCTCATTGATTGTAACAATCATCTTAATCTTTTTGAAGTTTTAATTAATAAATAATAATAAATTAATCCCATTAAACTCGTAGAAAAAATACACTAAAACCAATCTGGCAACAACGCATGTATTTACCCCGCAAATAAAGTATACAGCGCGCATGCGTCAGAAGTTAGTGATTGTTTTTAAAAAACATAGCTACCAGATTTTACAAACGAGCAGTTAGTCGTACGTGATTGGCTGGAAATAGTACAGTCAGAGCAAAAGTTTGTGGGCTTAGAAGTAACGACACAGTGGGACGGACTCATAAACATGCAGGAAAAATTTAATTCAATATAAATTGTTCTGAATCATTCGGGAAATATGGATATTTTTTTTCAGAATTTTTGGATACATTTTCGGACCTTTGGAAAAATGGCAGCTGAATAGAAAAATTTTATGCTTTAGAATAAAATTTTAAAATATTTCAACCCTTAAAAATCAATCCTTTTTAGAGCTTAAATTTTAAAAAAATATTTACCATAAAAAAAATGATTCATTTACCATAGTGATTTAATTTTAGAATGCTGTTGCTTAAAATATGTACTAATTTCATTTCGCAACTTCTTGATCCTTATAAATTAACCCTTATTATAGCTTAATTAAAAAAAAGATTTATCTCCAAAAACTTAATAACTTGACAGATTTAATAATTAAGAATATTACTGCCTGAAATTTTACCAATTTCATTCTTTTGCAAATTTTCAATCCTTAAAAACCACCGCTTACAACATTGCAATTCCTATAAACCAATATAATAGATATAAATAGGAAAAGAAAGTAGAATTTCATACAAAAATTATACCGGTAAAAGTATAAAGTATACCGGTTTTATAGAATATTATGCTCCGAAGTGGGCTTTTCGACTTAAAAAAAAAAAAAAAAAGTTGATTGGTTTTTTAAACATAGCTCCTTTAGTTTTAATAATAGACAGTTTGTTCAAAAATAATTTTGTAGGGTTTTGGGGTTTGGGTTAGGGCTATGTAAATTAAATCCTTTTTAATCCCTTAGTTTTAAAATGGGATGAGTTTAAAGGGCTAGATTAAGGTGGTGCTCGCTCGTAAATAGAGGCTTTAAACGGCCAAATATTTATTGTACAGAAAAATATATGTAATGAAATGTCTTTGTTATTAAAAAAGCTATAATTCCGTACCTTAGCATTTTTTTCGTATCTCTAGTATTGTTGGAGTTATTTTAAAGAAAATGGCTATTTTTACAAAATTGCGGAAAATCGTTTTTCACTTTAAACTCCAATTATTCTAAAATTAAGCATTTTAATTTGGTTAAACTTCTAAAATGTATTTATAATACATATATAAAAAAAATCGCAGAAGGGTACAGATCTATTTTAATTAAGAGGGAAATTAAGGGGTTGTTTTTAATGATCTTTTCGTAGAAAAAAGTAGTGACCGACACTATTTTTATCATAACTCGCTCAATTTTTGAAAAACCCTTTTTTGTTTTTAAAAGATAAGTCATTTTATAAACTTTAAAAAAGACCTTATATGTTTTCCTTGAAAAATGCAAACTTTTGCCGCTATTTGACTTTGAATCTTTCAAATTTAACATTTGACGAACAAAAGCTAACCATTAACAAGCCGTAGCTCGGTCTGTATTGATTGTAGACAAATTATAAAATAACATTTTTTTCTAGTTTTTTTATAAGCTACTATTTTGCTCCTTACAGTTTTTTTGATAAAATGCATATTTTTAGAGTTATTCGTGAAAACCCCATTAAAAACGTCCATTTTTTCGTCGAAAAACTTTTACTTTCAATCGCGATTAACTCGAAAAATATTAGTTTTACGAAAAAATGTATAGAACATTTGTTACTTAAAATTACTTTATTGATATCTGTAGTTAAAATGTAAAAAAAAAATTCCACCCCCAAGATGGGGTGGCAACCACCCCCAGAATAAAAGCACACATCGGCATGACATAAACTTTGATCCTTGGGATATTCCCTACCCTCTGTGAAAATTTCAAGTAAATCCATGCAGGACAAAAAAATTGCTAGCCAAAATGCCTCATCTCCTGTGCTAATAAATAATAATTGATCAATATTTTACAGAGAAATGTGTCAGCTTTGAAAAAAAATTATAGATTAGAAAGTCTGTGGGATCTTCACCTAAATAAATGGTAAAAGACCATGTCTGCCACTTATACATTTTTTGCAAAAGTAAAAGTTTTTCTATTTGCCCATTTTCCCAGAGATCCGAAAAAAAAATTATTAAATCAATTTTTTTCTGCAAAAGTACCTTTTGGGTAAAAAAATTCGGAAGATTATGGCCGTTTGTGGGAATAGCAAATGTTGCACCTCATTTTTAGGCAGTTTTTTGGGGCTTATCAAAAGGAAGATTTTAAACAAAAAATGTTCATATACAAATTAAGGTTTGGAGATAAATTTCCGGAAAATAAAAACCCAAATCAAAAATCCAAAAACAGAAATCGATGGACAAATTCAAGACGAGCATTTAAAAAATGAGCTTAACCGGTTAAACTATATGAGCAGTAGGGTAATTTGGGGTGGCACAGTGACGCTTCGTCCCACTGTGCGACGGCTGGCCGACTGTACTGTAAACATCTCAATTTTGCTGTTTTCCCGTAAAACGCGAAAGAATTTTTTCAGCTTTTAATTGCATTAAAACTGACGATCGTAATAAATTTTTAAATAAAAAGGTCTAATATAATGTGCCTGAAAAATTGAGAATTGTACCAAATTTGATCCACATTTACAGATGCTAAAATCAATGGAGGGAAAATATTAAAAAAAGAAATACGGCGCCGATGAAAATTAAAAAAGTAGATTTCATTGCGATGTTAGACTATTATAATTACTGTAATATGCATTATAAGTTAAGTTAAATTTGGTTTTATTGAATAATAAACATATATATTTATAATATTTAATTTTTTTTCTAATGCCTTTACGAACAGAAACGAGAATTGCATTACATCAAAGAAAAAGTAATGAAAATACATAAAAACTAATCTGAAGATTATTATGGAGCAGAAAAAATGTAAAAATCCATATTTTTACATAAAAAATATGGATTTTTACACGGGGTATAAAAAAACTCTCAAATAATGTACAATTACGTTAAAAAAATTTTAGAGTTTAATTTTAAACACGCTGTAGTAGTTGACAGTAAACAAATCACGTTTTGTGTTTTATTTACGTATTTTAAAAAATATATATTCCCGGGATTTGCCCTACTGTTTATGTAAACATTAATTATTTAAAGAATACGGTTATAGTTTAAATTTCGTAATGCTATATATTATATAATACACATCTCGCTACTACGCACACTACGCTTAGATTCGGTCTGTCTCAAAAAGTTATGATCGCCAGTGTCAAACCCTTGTTGGCAAATATCCATAATAGGGAAATTGTACTGACTGGTTTATACTGTTGTCAAACAGTTTTAATTTAAAGAAAACCGTATGTGTTCTGGCCAAACCTGTATAATGCATATTAAAAAAAATCTGTAACTGCTAATGTTAGAATGGTAAATAAATGTTATTTTTATTGACTCTACCAACATAAAATACAAAAACATTAAAATAAAGTTATTATTCATAAATTCTAATGAAAATACGTTTGGGTAAAATTATATTTAAATCAAAGCAATAACAATATTGTGTACAATTACACTTTACATACCATAAAGGCTTAAAGCCATATCAGCAGTCGAACATATCCTGCTATGAAGCAAGTAACAGCAGATCATCGTACCCGTTCTACCTTTGCCAGCCTTACAATGTACAACGGCGACATTTTTCGGATCCTTTTCTAACCATTCTTGTACATTCTAAAAGAAAAAATAATACGAGAAATGTAAGGGACTACTAGCACCCTCACCGGCTCATTTTGATTTTCACGTTTTGTTGTCCAAATGACGAAAAATCTGGTCTCCCATTTTCGTCTGTCTCTGGGCGCCACAATTGCCAAACAATATGGGATATTAATTTCAAATTTCGTATATCTGTAAAACTTAAGAAGAGTAAGCAACTGTTGCTTTTTATCGATATCGCTTTAAGCAAAAAGTGTAAAGGGTGATATTTTATGTGACATTTTATTAATTTTTCTTCTCTTGTTTGGGTTTCTAAAAAAATTTCTATTTTTTTTGTTTCAGATAAAAATGAAACTTAATTAACTTTTCCATTATTCTTACGAAAAACTAAAAAGATGAAAAAGCATAAACTTGGTCGTTTTTTCGCATATATGTTTTTGTCAGATATCACCTACAGAATTTCGCTTAAGCGTTTATTTTGTATTAACGGGGAAATTTTGGGAACATGATTTTTCAAACTTTCAATAAATGTATCAACCAAAAGATCGTTGCACAATCTTTTTATACGCTGCTAACAACTTTGTTACCTTCTTTCGATTTCCTTTCCTTTTGTAGAGGGAAAACCTTTTTAACGTTAACTACGTCATAGGAGAAACGTGAAAAAAATATGTTGTCACCGGTCAAAAGTTCCACACAGACTCCGGAAATCTCGATGTCTGGATACCTATACCGGGTCTACCAGACCACCGTCTACTCCATTTAAGACGTATAGTAGCATTTTTTTTAAACCGAGGTTACCCTATCAGGCAAATCGGATATGCTCTATTGAATGGCGATAATACACACTTCCGGTTTCCGCCGGAAGTAGGTGGTCCAGATTGAAAGCTAGAAAAATTAATTCTGTGCTGAAAAATATTCAAAATGGCGGTATTTTTAACCGACTAAAAAAAGGCGATTAAACTTAAGGTTTAGACTGTTAGATGAATCATATAGTATTTTTTCGGAAAATGAATGTTACCTAAAGAAAAAGCTGAGACGTCGACATATTCTAAGTACCTGTCCAATTGTAGCTTTGCTACATGATAATACCATGCATGTGGATGTTTGTCTGTGTGTGTTGTAAGAGGAGGGGGTGTACATTTGAATAAAATTCGTAGACAAGAAGCGGAATAAGTAATTAAGGTACTTAGCGACGATACCTATAGTAATTCCTGTTTTCAACCAAACCCAGGATAAACGACAAGGACGCAACAGGTATATTATCCGATTCGACTCCTAACGTAGGTCGCCTTGCCTCTCAGTTTGGCTGGGCGCAAATTAAGACGCGTATAGCGCGTTTGGGGTGGTGCAGCATAGCTCTCTTTTTTATAACTAATGGAAATCAATAGAGTTGACGCTAGTTGCGTCACCTTGCCATCTTGCGCCGTTCTATTGATTTTCGTTGGTCACAAAAAAGCGTGCTGTGCTGAATATTGTTTTATCCGGGTACCTGTGAGAGTATATTCTCTTGCTTCTTACGTTCACCACATACACACACACAAACACATATCCATGCACATGGTATTGTCTTGTACCAAAGCTAGTTAGACATCTGTAGAACAGCGGCCGGAATCCGTGCAATATAGATTTCTACATCTAGAGATCTACAATCGACATCTATGCCCAATAGCGATAATTGCTTTCGTTAGTATTCCGTGCTACTATCGACTATACTTCGGACATTTCCGGCAATGTACTATTCATACGGAAAACATTTGGTGATTTCTAGTTACTTTTTATCTTAAGTTTTGTCAGCTGTCATTTTGGCTTTGGCATTTTGGGTGTAAATTTAAATTGTGTGGTAAAATTAGTTTGGTTCTTTAAATTAAAAGAGAAAGGTAAATTAAAGGAATTGGTAAATTGAGATTAGAATATTATGCTGCCGATTAATCAATTACATGCTAGCAGCCCAAGAGGAGGAAAGATTGGAAGATCTTCGATTTGAAAATTTAAACAGGAGGATTATAAGGGAGGAAAGTGATCCCTTTTTCATTGAAGGTACAAGATTCATTGAATTATTTGGGCTAAACAAAGATATGGCTCACTATATACTCAACGGAATCATACCAGAATTACAGAATAAAAAAGGGCTTCGCCCGCGATTATGGTTAATAAAATATTAATAAATAATAATATTTAGGGTTTGTTAACAAATACATGTCAATCTTGTCAATTTAAATAGAAAACGACATGTCAATAGGCCACGCTTTGTAGCGAGATTTGTTGTCGACTTCAAGCGATAATTTTTGAGCGCAGAATGCGGGTGGTATAGAAACGAGTCGATTAATAGATTTCTATAATGCACGGAATCCAGCTGCAGGTACTTAGAATTGTCGACATATCGCTTTTTCTTTACAAAACATTTATTTCTTTAAAAAAATATACATTTTTTATCTAAAAATTATTTAAACTGCCGGTTTGGATCACCCTCTTTCAGTCAGGACCGGAAGTTACAAATACCGCCATTTTAAATATTTTTGGGCACAGAATTATCTTTTGTGTCTATAACAAGCACGTTCGATTTGAAAAGCAAGCTTCCGGTCTGGGCCACCTACTTCCGGTGGAACCCGGAAATACGCATTATCGCCATTCGATAGAGCATGCCCGATTTAGCTGATATAGTGACCTCAAAAATTCTTGAAAAAAAAAATCGATACTATACGTCTTAAAGGAAGAGAGGGTGGTCTGGTAGACTCGGTATTGTAGGATTTAGACATGGAGCCTTCCGGAATATGGAGCACAAAACCTATTGATTTCTGGGAGTAGTGTCCATTAGAACTTTTGATCTGTGGGTGAAGTACTACAACATACTAAAATTGTAGGCAATTCGACCAAGAGCCAATTTCCATAAGAATTTTGCGGGGTCGTTTTACCGCAATTTTCCCACACATCTTTATTTAAAATCAATTATCATAAATGTAAAAATTTAAAAATAAATAAATACCACAGTTTTTATCAAACAATTTAATCGCTAACAACCGCTTCCTATGTCTGATCGACAATGAAACAAATTATCTAATTGTTTGTTAATTTCTCAGCAAATTTAACTTTTTCAAAACTGTAATACCAGGTTGGCCTGATTTGTTCTCAGCGTCGACCAGAGAAGTCGTCGCTATCGTCAAACTTCTGTTGTTACTAGGCTGGTACATCTGTTATAACTATACCTACACAAATAATTTTGATAAATAGTTTTTTAAACAGAAATTTATCACACGTTTTTTATATTCCTAAATAAGAAAAGAACTGAATATCGAGCTATTATAAATTTCTTTGTAAAAGAAGGTTTAACTCGGAGGGAAATTTATGCAAGGTTCCTAAAAGCCTACATATTTCATTATTAAGATTCGAGTTTAAACGTGGTCGTACCAACGTGGAAGATAAACCGCGTAAAGGATGGAAAAAATGCAATACTTCGGAAATTAGTACAATAACGGCCATTAAATCTTGAGCAATTCTTTTTCCCTTTCCTAAAAAAGGCTTCTACTGAATATAAATACCTGTTGAAAAACCTAATAAAGAAACAGGGGTCCGTTGTCAGTGTCAAAAAATATTTTTTAAAATGCCAACCTTAACTTTGAATAAAAAAGTATTAATTACTCATTAAATTGAGCAGAGAGGTTGGCCAGAAAGGGATGTGGCGGAAAAGCTTAACATCCCAAAGAGTACTATTCATTTTGTTAAAAAAAATGACAGGAAACACACTCCTTTGAGAGAAGAGCTGGAAGTGGTCGCCTCAAATTATCGAATCAAGAACAAGACAATAAATTAGTTATTGTTTTGAGAAACCAACAATTTAAATCTCTAGTTACAGCAAAAACGGAAAGCAAATTCCCAGCATCGGTTAGAAAGACACGGCGAAGAATAAGGCAAATATCCGAATAGCGCTACCCCCGGCAGCCTTAAAACCGTTTTTAACAAATGCAAATAAAGAACAACGCATTGGATTTGCTCTACAATTTTACTTGGAACCTCCGATTTTTTGGGAAAAATAATATTCACCGAAAAAGTGTTTCAGTCGTGCTACAATGGGATACTTAAGGTATACAGGCCTCAAGGAACACGATTTGATGAAAAATATACCCAAAAGGATAGAAGTAGTGGGCAATTTTCGGTAAATGTTTGGGGGTGGTTGAATGCACAAGGACTTGGTGTATGTTATTTTATCGAACGAAGGTTCAATGCGGAGGTATATATAGATCTACTACAAAATATCATGCTTCCTTCTGTACTGGATCGATTTCCGGACAGAAATTTTATCTTTCAGTAAGATAAGGTTCCCGTTCATAAGTCGATTAATGGATGAAAGTGCAGCGTATCAGGGTTTTACCGTGGCCCGCACGTAGTCCGGATTTAAATGTTATGGAAAATGTTTGGGGCTTATTAGTTAAAAAATAAATAGGAAAAATGAGTTTAGGCCGCAAAATGTAAACGAACTTAGGGATAAAATTTTAGAGGCGTGGAATGAGATACGAGGAAATCTGGACTACGCCCGGGCTTTGGTCTATTCGATGCCTGGAAGGCTAAACTCTGTCTTAGAAAAAACGGGGCCGCAATAAAATATTAAATTTGTTTGGAAGGATATTTAAGTTTGTTTGAATTTATTAAATTTTTAATTAATTTATTAATTTGTTAGTTTTTATAAAATATAAATATTTTCTTTTAAAATTGGCAGAAAAATCAAAATTTGACAAATTTTTTGCCCAAGATTAAATTTAATGGCCGTCACTGTTAGGGATGCGCGATGTTCATCGATGGTCTAAAAACATCGATGGTTGGTTGATCGATGATCGATGTTTTGCCATCGATGGTCGGGTATCGAAAACATCGATGATAACATCGATGTTGCCTTCTAACATCGATATTTTTTGCAAAGGTAAAAAACAGTAACAATATTTTAAAAACAAATAATCTTAAGGATATACTAAAAATTTTTATGATGTGTCTTTCTTTTTTATGAAAAGTTTGGTAAAGACATAAACGTTTTGCCCTTTTATTTATAAATAAATAATAATTAAATGTTATATAAGATTTAAGAAGTCTTTTTAAGAAAGTACAAAAATTTTAAACATACGTTTGAAACTGCTTTAAGCAAACTGAACCTCGCACTTTATTTATACATATAGTTGGATCATTTTTAAAATGAAAATTCGGTGCCTTAAAAAAACATAAAAAGTAGCAAAAAGGTTTAATCTTTATTGTCGGTCGCCTTTGCTTTTTATATGGTCTATTATTACAGACACGTGCGGGAAGCGGCACATTATAAAAAGCAAAGGCAGCCGCAGTTCAAACCAAATCTTTTTTGCTACTTTTTATGTTTTTTTCTTTACAAAGGGCGCCGAATGTTCATTTTAAAAATGATCCAATTAAATGAATTAATATTATTAGATAAAATTAATATAATTAATATTATTGAATTATATTATGTAATTAATTAATATAATTCAATATTATTATTTATTAGACACAAATAAGTAGCCACCCCTGATAATAAATCTTTCTTAATTCCGAACCGAGACGCACTCCGCTAAAAGATCATAGTGTCGCGGCTCTTTTGGCGGTGCCTTTAAAGTTGGCGGTACGCTATGGGATCTATAATGTTTTTTTTATATAAAATCATGTTTTCAGTTTTTTTAATTATCTTTTTTACTAAGAGTTTCGTTTTAGTTTTAAAACGTGTATAATTTCTTGTATATTTTAAATAAATAAAGCTGTCTTTAGGTCTTTGGTAGCTTTATTGCTAATAATGCTAATAGAGCATGAACGAACCATCGCATCGTACTATCGATGTTAGAAAAACATCGATGTTGTATGTTCGATATATCGTTACCATCGATGGTCAGGTTTCGATGTTACCATCGATGTTTAACATCGATGTTTGGCCTCGATGTCGCATCCCTAGTCACTGTACA
The DNA here is from genome assembly GCA_019359885.1 of Listronotus oregonensis. Lineage (NCBI taxonomy): Eukaryota > Metazoa > Arthropoda > Insecta > Coleoptera > Curculionidae > Listronotus > Listronotus oregonensis. The sequence goes on from JAHBCN010000049.1 coordinate 214,595, forward strand.
TGATACAGTTGTAGACGACCGGTGAGTTAGAATGTGTGAAATGTTCTCTTTGCATAAAATTTATTTTGAATCTATCTTTCTCTGCCTATTTAAGAAGCACCCCCTTACTATCTTTTCTCAAAAAAAAATTGTATTGGCCTGATTATTATTTAAAATTCATGTTTGGCCTCTTAAATCTGACGTCGGACCAAAACAACTTGTGATGACACGAGGTAGACGCCTACCTATGCTTGGGGTTGCGACTTTTATTAGATTTCTATTTTTGGTAGATTTACTCCGGGTTTTTCGTAAATTCTAGTAGACAACTTTTTTTTGATAAAATTATTAGAGTATTAGCTTTTTGTTATGTTCTGTTAATTAATACAGGGACAAGAAACTAGACCCTAGTGTGGCAGTCTTGCTTGCTAGCGTGTCAGATAATACTGAAGAGTTTTGGTATTTGGTTAAGGTTCTATTAAGGGATAACGATGGAAAACTGAAATATCAAAACATCTCTAGTTTTGCAAAACAAATGCTTGTGTTTGCCTTTTTTCAAACGTAAAATGCGAGGGAATTTTTTTTCAGCATTTAATCACATTACAACTGACGATCGTAATCAATTTTTAAATAAAAATGTATCTTCAATATAATTTACCCAAGAGGGCTTGAAGGATATTCAGAATTGGACCAAATTTGATTCAGATTTATACATGTTAAAATCAATGAAAGACAAAATATTATATAAAAATAATAAATATGACACAGATACACCCCCTTCCCCTTTACTTCTCCATGTTGGCACCCTTCAACTTCTATCTTTTCCCCAAACTGAAAACCTTCCTCGACGATCAGCCTTTTTTTTCAATTAAAGAAGTAATTGCTGCTATAAAAGAGTATTTTGTGACCAGAAGAAAAATCATTTTACGAAAGGGATTAGAACTTAGAAGATCGTTGGACCAGGTGCGTTTATTTAACATTTAGCTACCGACGTGGTTTTATTGTAACACCCTGAGAGGCCGCAAGTACTACATCCAAAATTTAAGGAAATGGTTTTTTTTTGGATCAAATTATCGTTTATAATCAAAATTTAGGGTCTAAAAATAAAATAAGAATAAATTAAATATTCAGCTCTATTATATTTTTAGGATAAATGTGTATTTTTTTGAGTTGTAGGTAAACTTTGTTTACCGCCCGACGTCCTAGGTACATCCATACTTTAAAAATTTATTTGTGTAAATAAATACTGAATTATGAAAGTAGTTAAAATAAAAAATGTTACGTTAGTACCGACATAGGGCCTGTAAGGCCGCGTGCTAATTTGAAATAGGCGTAAAAAACCTAAATTGCGTTACCTGAAATTGGTACCACCACTAACGGTTTTGGGGCAACTAAACTTACAACAACTAGCGAGCCAGGATCACTCTTGCGCGGCGAAGGGATAAAACTGCAATTTGAGCACTCATCGCAGCCCTGAGGCCCCACGTCGTAACTTAAAGGTTAAAAGGAAAATTTGTCGAAAAATAAAAATACTCCAAAAAAGTGTGACTTCATTGGAAGGCCAAGATTTTTTCAAACCACCCTAGTATACCTGTCTAGGAATGTTATTAGTTATCTGTCTAATGTCTTATGGTTTCAGTAGTTTTTAAGAGTTCTTACCTGACAAAATGGTTGCACAGACTGGATCCTCGGCGGGTTATGATCATCAAATGGAAAATCTTCTACCCTATTGTGAAATTTTGACTTATCATAACTTCGTTCAGAGCAAAGATTATATATCATATAGTGATCTGGGTGCTTTTGGTCCAGGAATTTAACCACATCATCTATATTGTTTCTGTAGACACTTTCAATATTCGAGGCTGGATAACCCATGGCTATAATGCTTTCCGTTATATCTAAGGTGATGGTTAAGAAAAAAATAATTTCCAACTAGTTTTAAAAAATCTAATTAAATGAACCGGGTTATTTAATAAGATCTTAGACATGGTCATATTTGTGGCTTACCTAATATTAGAAAAACATGTGAATTGTAGGGGGGTATTAGTAGGGTGTCTCATTAAGTTAAAAGCAAGTTTGTGTGGAATTTTATGTATAACCCAGTTATGTGGCCATTTTTTTTATCGGTTACTGTTTTAAAGACATACTGCAAAGTTTTTTTTTTATTTGGAAACCCTCCATATTATTCTGCTATTCGTTTTAAAATAAAATTTCCTCATTATTGATACTACACACTTTAGATTTATTTTCGAAAAAAGTAATTATTTCTAAAAAGAACGAAATTTATGAAAAAAGACATTAAGAACTAAACAGAGTATTTAAATTTGGAACTCTATGAAATTTTATTATTTATTCTTATTTTATTATTTATATATTATTATTTTTATGTATTAAAAACGAAAAATTGCTATTTTTAAGGGTTTTCTTAGATGACAGGGAAAAACTAACTACTAGCTTTTGTACAGATTTTACTTTTTTATGTTTTATGCACCACTTTGTAGAAGATGGTACTGGTATAGTCTGTCTCAAAGTATATCGTTATGGCTTTTGACGGACCATACCCCAATAAACCTTTAACGATTTTATTACCTATTGTTATTGGGTAAACCCATTTGTTCATAAGGGCAGGGGTGAGCCAGGTATTTCTTGAGTATTAACCATTAGGCACATAAATATTTTGGCTAATATTTTAGTGGCAGTGTTGAATAACCGTTTTTACTGTGCGTTTCGAAAAAGTTGTTTTACGAGAATATAACTATGTCGCGTCGAAATCATTTGTCATTAGATGCAAAACAGGCTGTGAAAAATGTGTATGAAACTTTAATCAGTAGAGGTCTAATTAAACAAGAAGCTTTAAAAGAAACCTGTCTACTTACAAAAACTCCAATATCATGGATAAGATTCAGAAGACGGATTTGTCCCAAACTGCTTGCTGTTGTCTGCAAAGAATATTAAGGATTCTAGGTTGGATTATCATGAGGATACAAGTGCAGAACTTTTTGAAAACTGGTTTTAAAATTATCTTTTGGCTTCCTCCGTATCACTGTATGTTTAACCCCATGAGCATTTGTGAAATCAAGTAAAATCAAAGATCAGAGCAGAAAATGTTACACCTACTTTAAGTCCCAGTGTTATAAATTTGATAAAAAATGTAATTACTAACATACCAGTTGAGAGCTGGAAAAATTCACTAAGCACATTATAAACATTGAGGACTCTTACATTTCTATCCAAAACAACATAAATCCTATTGTAATTAATCTCAATGATGACTCTGATAGTGAAACAGAATTAGATTTAGATATTTAGATTATTGTATTATGTATAGATAATGCAGTTATAAATTTATTAAAACTTTGCATATATTTAATTTCTTAATAAAATTTTAAGATTATACTTACCTAAATAAACAATAAATTATAAATCTTTACATTATTAAAGTCCGTCTCTAATGTTCTGTCCTTTAATACCTACCGATCCGCAGTTTTATTGCTGTCGGCAAGTATAATCCATAAAAGAAGGCAAGAGCTAACACGGTATACTTTGAGACAGACTATAATTTACTGTTAAATTTTAGGTACCAGAACAGCTTTAATTTTGCTTTGTAAACCGAGCTAGAAAGAATACTTAAGAAAATAATTTTAATTGTCGTATGAGATACGACATAAAATTAACATTTTCTTAATGAGACACCCTACTAACAGTTTCGTTTTTTGAAAGCGTCTTATTTTTTTCGATACATTTTAATAAAAAGGATTTAGTATTTATTTTTAGTAACGACATAATTAATTTAATTCATATAAAAAATTTACAATTTAAATTAGAAAATTTAACCAGCCTTTGAAATTGGTAACAAATAAAAAAAAACAATAGTAGTAGGATGAAACCCATTGGAAAAGGAAGAGAATATAACAAAAATAAAAGGAAAAATTATTTACGGGCGATCTGAGGTCGGGAAGTGAAAGGGGGTGAGTTTTTAAGGGTAAAAACGGTTTGCCTTGATTTCCGGCAAAACTACAAGTACTATGGAAAAAAGTTAAAGGGCAAAGTTGTAGGTAATAAAAAGATCTACAACTTTTGTATTTACACTTTTTTCACATAACCTCAAAAATTATTTGAAAAATTTAGATAACCAGGTATTTGGTTTTTTATATTTATTAAAAAAAAAAAATGAGCAAATTTGGTGAAAACTTACCTTTTTGTGTCCCAAACACACTGTAATTTTATTGATTTTTATATATTTTTTTACCTTACTTTTACTTAATATTGAAAAAACACCCTAATTTTCAATCGAAAATTTTCCCCTCAAAACATCTGTTTTTTTAAAAAAGATGGTGGGCTTTTTGTTGGTTTAAATTTCTACTTTCTGATGGTGTAAAAAAATGTACATTACTATGAAAAATGTTTTCAGAAAATGCAAGTAAAAACGAAAAAAACTCAAATCCGACATTTTTTTTTTAATCATCATGACAATTCTTAGCTATTTATTAAAATTTACACTTTAATTACTCGAAAAACGTCAGATTTCATGTTACATTGATAAACAAAAAATTGCAAATTGAAATATACTACTATAATTAAAAACCAAATGTACAGTGACGGAATTAAAATCTCGTACACCTAATTTTTCCCAGTGTGATGTTGGCTTTTGCGTACCTGGATCACCTGGAAATATACCTTACTTGACAAATTGTTATCTGTCGCACATTTCAAAATTATATTATTTTACTTTTTTTAATTTTGGAAAATGAATGAACTAGAGAAGGCGAGAGTAATTACTCTATTCGAAGAAGGTGTTTCTCTGGGAAGAATAGCTAAGCAAGTTGGGAAACCAAGAAGCACTATTCAAAGCCTCAGAACTAAATGGGAAAATACAGGATCATTGGAGAGAAGGGCTGGAAGTGGTAGAAGAAAAATTTCAAACGAAAATCAAGATAATGATCTGATAGATTTTTTGCGAAACAATCCATTTCAGACAGCTGTAGAAGCACACAACCAAACTAATTTTCCTGGGACAGTAAGAACGGCAAGAAATCGTATTAGGAAAAATTCGGAATTAAGAAGCAGTGTAGCTGCTAAAAAGTCATTTTTGATCGATATGAATAAAGAGCAAAGAATGGGGTTTGCACTGGAATATTTACCGCAAGGTATGGATTTTTGGGAAAGGGTAGTATTTACCGATGAGAAAATTTTTAATCTTATTATAGCGGGCAGATTAGAGTGTATAGGCCGCAAAATACACGGTACGAAGAAAGATATACCCAACATGTTAAAACAAGTGGAAGATTTTCTGTTAATGTATGGGGGTATATGTCTTTCAGAGGGCTAGGCATATGCCACCGTATTCGAGAAAGATTTAATAGTCAAGCTTATATACACATACTCCAAAATGTTATGTTGCCATCGGTAAACAATATATTTGAACAAGAAAATTTTATATACCAGCATGACAACTGCCCCGTCCATACAGCAAGGAGAGTTTCGGACTGGCTACTGGAAAATAACATTTCATTGTTACCTTGGCCCTCAAGAAGCCCTGATATCAATCTAATCGAAAACGTTTGGGGATATATCGTAAAGGAAATTAACAAGAACAATGATTTCCATCCACAAAACAGTGATGATTTGTGGAATAAAATTGAAGAAACCTGGAATAATTACAATGTTCACCATGCACAAATGCTGATTGCATCAATGCCCACACGTTTAAACTTATTAGTGGAAAAAAATGGTGCCGCTTTGAAATATTAAGCCAGTGTTTTTTCTTTAATATTTGAATAAAATAAACTATAGGTATATTTATTTTGGAGTCACGTATTTTATTGAATATTAATTAAGGTGAGAAAAAGGTAAAAAGCCAAGTTTACCAAAATATTCAAAATTGACATAAAATGTTAACCTAAGTGTACGAAATTTTATTTCCGTCACTGTACATAATGATGAAAAAAAAAATAGGAATCGAGTTTTTTTCGTTTCTTTGCATTTTCTGAGAACATTTACCATAGTAATGTATTTTTTTACACCAGCAGAAAGTTGACATTTAAACGATCAAAAAGCCTACCGACGTTATTAAAAAAGCAGATATTTTGACAAGATAACCTTCAATTGAAAATTAGGGTGATTTTTCGATATTAAGTCAAAATAAGGTGATAAAATAAATATTTTAAACCACAAAAAAATTACAGTGTGTTTGGGACTTAAAAAGGTAAGTTTTCACCAAATTTCGTAAAAAAATGTAAAAGATAAAAATAAAAAACCAAAAACTTGGTTATTTGAATTTTTCACATAAATTTTAAAGTTATGTAAAAAAAGTGTAAATACAAAAGTTGTAGAACTTTTTATTACCTACAACTTTGCCATTTAACTTTTTTTCATAGGACTAGTAGTTTTGCCGGAATTCGAGATAAAGCGTTTTTTACCCTTAAAATTATTTTTCCTTTTATTTTTGTTATATTCTCTTCCTTTTCAATGGAATTCATCCTACTATTATTTTTTTTTTATTTTAAAAATTATCGCCACTGGTCTAAATAGAAAAAGGTAACAGTAAATATATGAAATGCCGAAACAAGCGTTTATTACTACTTTTTGTATATATTGGTAAAAATGAAACATGGAGTAATTAGGTTGTTAATTAAAATTTGGCCTAAAAACACTTTTAAGAACTAAATAATCGCTTTCAATCAAAAAAAAGTTCAAAACGAAACAAAATTAAATGTAAGTTCAAAAACCCTACGCCTGCGTAAATGTGGGTATTATTTCTGAACGACCGTTCTAAAACTAAACTAAAAGGATACATGTAAGATCAAGGTTAAACCCATCTTGCTTGTACCGGTTTCGCTTTTTACTGACAAGTCCCTTGATGGGATTTGTCAGATTCATGTTGGAAAACGAGGCAGCCATTGCCTCTTCCCGAGGACTCCCTACCGATTGCCGATTTAGGCAGTTGGAACAACTAGCTTCATGACTAGACACCACCGACTGTATTTGGTTACATATTTTTGTTGTCTTCGCGGGAAGAAAACCAACAAATTCTTTAGTGTTGCCACAGTAATCTAAAAAAATAATAATAATAATAATAATAATAATAGTTGCAGAGTCGATAGTAAATTAATCGATTAAAAGCGATAATCACGCTAACTGCGGATTATTTAGGCAATATAGCATTTAAAAGAAACCAATAGGCAATAAAATTTGTTCATTTTTGCTTAAGAATGACAACTACGCAAAAAATGTATTGCATTGTTTCACAAAAGTTAGTAACCATAATTACAAACGCCACTGACCAATGGAGAGCTTTTATTTCTTTCTTTGTTTCTGTTTATATCATTGTCAAACGAAAATGGAGATATTATAATTCTACAGAAGATACCAAAGAAGTTTTTATGGAAAAACAATACTTAAAAACCAGTCTGAGCACCGCAAGGTAATTTAAGAAATCTTCCTCAGCGAACATTATGTAGTTTATAAAAAAATCAAATTTTTAACAGCTTCAAAACGTTATGTTGGCTTTTAAAAGATAATTTTTACAAATGCCACTGGTACAAACAGCTGTACCGTAAACGCATTGCTTTGAAATAATAAAAAAAAACATGATTTTTACCTTTTGAAACGAGGTGTATTATTAATAATAAATAATACAAATATAATCAGAAAATAAAAATATTTTTGCATTTTACGGTTTTCCCTTTAAAAAGCTGTTCGGTTTCATTTGTAATCGATACATATATCTGTTATTGTAGAAAGACACTCTTCTACTTTTAACCAAATTACTATTGGGATAGCCTTGGGCTGGTGGAGGATAGTACATGTGTCGTGCCACTGCAAAGCACTATGTAGGCTTAGGTTTACTAGACCTGGTGGGGGGAATATAAAAGGGTGTGAGCCACAATAGACCGATCGGTCGCGGTGAAAGGGTGTTATTCCCACTCACTTTAAACCTACCTACCTACCTACCTTAGGTTTACTAGGCTTGGTGAGGAAAAGGCAAAATCGGCAAGATATATGGAGTGGCCAGTGTCAAGACTCTGGAGTCTAGTTAAGAAGATGGGCCTGGACAAGGTACTCTAAAGAACGTTAGGAGAAACCACAATAAATCTGGTAAGGTTGCAGTGGTGGAGGTCGTTTTTGCCATCTCCGCTCAAATAATCGAATCTAATCTAATCTACCCTTGGGCTTAGAACTAGCGCCAACTATATTTCTTCTTTACATAACGATCTTTTATCTTCCACTATTAATTCCATCAGTTGTTTTGATGATGGTAGTACCCTTCACTACAATATTAAGCCAGTCTCTAAGTCCGACTGGGCAAACAAGAGCAGCATAATGCAGATATCTTTCACAGGACCACGACTCATTTAACCTTTTATTGGAAATTATTTTTCTTCTTTTAATATGTATTCTTTGTATGTATCTTAACCAACTCCTTGGTCCCATGTCTGAGGAATGACAAACTCAAATCTTAGCATTCTTGATTCTATCTGAAGAGGGGCGAACATAGCGAATGTTAGCGAAAATTTGCATTCTTCGCTTGGAAATATTCGCGGCTCACATTTCTATTAATTACCTGTTTAAATAATTGCAAGAACCTCGCCCATTAAAAAAAAGAAACAAGGGATGTATTTAAAATTAATTGTTATGCAAATTATGCAATTAAATACCCACAAAAATGCATTCAGAACAAGTTATGATAAAGGAATTTATTTTAAAAAACCTGTATTAAATAATGAATGGTGAACAATTGACAAGATTGCATCAGATATCAGCATAGCATCACCTTATAAACCACAATATGTCACCCCAGGTTAATCTAATAAGAAAAAAAGAATAGATAATTGTGCAATGTTATAAAAGTAGGCAGATAATAATCCAATATAATAGCAATTATTTATTATTAAAAAATTTATAAAATCAATTTTTCCTTTAATTATATCATAATAAGGAAAATGACTTCAGAATAAATAGGAAGTGGGCTTAACAGTAGAAATTTGATTTTAAAATTAAAGGTTACATAACTAAGGTAATAATTATCACACAAAGATTTATTAATCAGGTATACAGGATGTTTCTTAACCTCATATTCATATTAAAGAGTATGAATAAGGCTTTGTTTACCATCTACAGGGTGTGTAAGCTCTGGATATTTTGGGTGTTTTTTTTTGGAACAGCTCGTACATTTCTACAGATATCAACTTCAAATTGTGCATACAGCCTACTAGAACTAATACTTATAAAATTATTTTAATATTTGTTTTGGAATTTCTACAGAGTGTTGCATTTTTCCGGGTCCTGACCCGTTTATCCTTCCTGAAGATTTTCCTGCACTAAAATATTTAGATTGTTGATTATGTGGCCTAACTTTTTGGTTTCTCACTGTTCTTTAGTATTTTGCACTGGTTAAAACATTTTTAGAAAAAAAAATGTACTTAATGCTGGAAGGACACAATTTGGGACTTATCTAATGCTTTTTTTATACTTTTATCTAGAAAACTATGTATCCTGCATAAACATGATAGAGACTGGATTTTTTATTTTTCTTTCGCTCAATTCAGGATAGAAATCAAATATGGGTACATGATAGCACATCAGCCCATTTTAGTTTTTATAGTAAGGAAACATCTAGCACGAGCATTTCAGCATATTTTTCCAAAAATATCTTGACCATTGCCAAATACTTCAAAAAATAAGATAGGTATTAAAAAGTAGGGTAATAAAATGGGCAATCTAATTCTTTTAAAAAAAGAAAATATTGGCGTCAAAAAAAAAGTTTATTCAGAACATGAAAAAAAATTACATCCTGTAAAAATTAAAAAAATATATTATTGTAATTTTATGGATATTAGTTCTAGTAAGCAGAATCTCAAATTTTACTTTAATATCTTCAAAAAAGAAACAAGGTCGGTCAAAGAAATCCAAGGTTTATGCCTTGTAGATCCTAAATGAAGCCTTGGAGGATACATATTTATCTCTTAAAATTATCTGTAAAATCATACCATTTAATATGGTCATAAAGCTTAGGAACACATGGCATATAAAGGCGTATTGATAAGTTTTTGGATTACTAGGTTTAAAAAAGTAAAGAATAAAAATATAAAAATACCTTTTTTTATTGTTTCCCTTTTAAAGGAATATATTTATTACAATGATCCTGCAACTACTGTATAGTTCTTAGCTTGCCCTGTACACCAGTTATCCACAGTATTTCGTTCAACAAAACAGATAATCAATAATAATTGATGAATATTTTAATTTACAAATATTCATCAAAACAGGTGTTTTGAGTAAATGTGCATAGTTCGGGTAAAACAAGGCTTTCTTGGTCAATTTTCCCCTCAATTTTTCCTTAAATTTTTTTGCGCAAAGTTATGAAATCAATATTTATCAATATTTTTCTCCAGGGAATAAGCAAGGCTTTATAATATACTTTAATATGATACATGTTATATGGAGACTAAACACAAAAGGGTCTTTATTATGTCCCTTAATTAAATCAAACATTTTTAAAGCTTTACTACATTAATAATCATTATAACGGACAAATTATATCAATAAAATAAGTACCTAATTATTGTTTCATCTTTCTTTAAGTAATCAATAAGAATAACTCCACAAAAATTGTATAAAGCCAAAGAGGCATTTTGCAGTAATATCATATTTATTTATATATTAATAAAAAATGTATTTAAATAATATCAAAATAATATTATTTAAATACATACAACATATGTAGAAAATAAATTGGAAGAAATATGTTTCCCAACAAAAATTGATGTATGTATTATTTAATTTTGCAAGAATTGAACTCATGTGGAAATAAATGTTTCATTCAAGAAAGAGTTTAAATATTTTTAATAGAACTGTATTTGGTGCAAACCCCAATTTTGTGCTTCCAAACTTCTGAGGTTATATTGAAGACATGTCCAGAACTGCAGGTATTAGTAATTTTTAATTTGTTTCATTTTTTTAAAAACAAAAAAAAATCAATAGTCTAGTTTACACCGCGAGGACCAATTAGGTTCGTGGACTGAATCGAGGATGTATTTTTCTTAATACACAAGTATTTACACCAACTTAACTTAACCAACTTAATTTGTGGATCAATCGAGGGATCAATTTAATGCAGGTTTAACCCTGGTCCCAAAATAAAAGTTTATCATTTGATCAGAACTTAACCCTGTTTTTTTAAAAAAGTATATATTGTTAAATTAATGTTAAAAAAAGTTGCAGAAGAATACTTACAGAACTTTAAAAAACATAGAAACAACAAAACTATTTTGTAAGCTGACTAGAATTCACAGTTTTTCTAAAGATGAAAGCTGTCACTTCGGCCCACTGCTGTAAACACTTAGGTATTAAAATTTGCAACTTAAATTTCAACCGTCTCAACTAGGGTAGATCAAATAAGATGTTTTCAGTGTAAACAAGTCGGTCCTTTTTTTATTTAGACCACATACTAAAAATTTGGTCCACTCTATGTAAACAGGCTAATGACTAGATAAAAAGTAAGAGTTTTTTTTGTAATAATGCATAATTGCATTTCTGCCAATCTGAGTCAGAGCCAAACCTATATAAAAATCACCTGGTTAAAAATAAGTATTCTTTCATTTAATAACTTTACCTAAGTAACTTGGGATTAAAAATATCTTTTAAGTAACAAATAAGTGGGTCTCAGATGATCCCAAAACTGCAGCATTCCTATTTTGTTGTTTAATCTAGTTTCCGTAAAGTTACCTTTATTAGGAATAGAGATAGTATTAAAAACTTAATACCTATTGTAGGGAATTATCCCTCAAAAGAACATGTACTCCTATATCCACCGCAATATCTTCTAAAAATATTTTCTCATAACATAGGGCCACCGAGACCCAATTTAGTGTAAATCTTTTGTAAAATAACTATTTAGGATAATGGCATTTTAATTAAATAATTATACGAGTATAGATATAATCTATAGATTTTATTGGTTTAAATATGTTTGTTGTAAAAATCTAGCTTTCCTACCGAAAAGATGTTGAAATATTTATGTATTTTTAAGGAATGTGATCTTTTAATACTGTTCCACATGCTTATAGGTCAATTAGGTCTAGATGCAGATGCAATTAGACACTTATTCCTCATAAAAAACTTTTTAAAATAAATCAAGTTTCAAAAACCAGTTGATACTCTGTTAGATATCATTAGCCAAGATTAAAATAAAACAGACATAAAAAATCTATTTCAAACATAAAATTTAAATATTTATATTACAAAAGAGCTGACTGAATGGTGCACTTAAAGCAAAAACAAAAAGTCAACCAAAAACTATGCTTACCTTTAAATCTATATTTGGATTTTCTGCAACTAACGCAGAGACCCATAAAAAAAAATGCGAGCCCCAATAATGCTGAAGTTTCGCGGGATAAGGTTGAAAATGTAACAATGTTGGTAACATAAAAAAAATTAGACACAGGTGAATAAATCAAAACTAATCACAGATTAAAGGTGATAGGTATAAAATAAATATTAAAAAACAGTCTGTTGGCACTGGGTCAGACCTTCTTCATATAAAAATCACAAAGATTCTTATTTAGTGTGCGATAACACAATCACATTTTTTGCTCTCCATTTCTAGCACGCGTGCTTCCAGACTTTCGTATCCATTTGAACACTGAAGATACTAGCAATCAAGTTATTTTGGCTGGATTTTCTAATAAAATAACCATTAGGTACTTTTTGGAAAAAATTAACAACTCTGTCAAATCGGTCTTTGTCTTTTTAGCACAAGAAACTGGAACTTCACATTTTGTGACAAATCTTCGTTGCTAGGCTAGGCAACCTTCAACTTCATAGTTGATTTCGGTAAATGGCGAAATATCTGCTTTATCGGCGTACGTCATTAGAGTATAATTCCGGGAATTTTGAATGCATTTCTTGGACGTAAAAATATTTGTATTATGAAAACTCAATTATACGCTAAAAAACATAAATATATACTAAAGTGATTTTCTAAAACTTAGGAAAAACTTAACCGTTTTAAGTTTTAAGACTCTATTTCAAAATTAATCCACTTAAAAACTTAGACATAAAACAAATATGAAATGTAAATTTAATTTTTTAACAAAATAGTTAAATTCTATAGTCTTTTACCTAAATATTCTTTTGTAATAAAATTAAATATTCAAGAGAGTTAAAAATAGATGTATATCTATAATTATGTTGATAGTTACCGTAGTTTGTGTAAATATTTGAGAAAATAATTGAAAGTTATGTCATTGCAAGAGTAAAGTAATTTATCTAATAGTCTAGACTGCCTGGTAACACACTATTATTAAAGGCTACTGTGAATATTGGAAACTTTTTTATACAGTAAAATTACTTTTGTAATACAAAAGGTGTTGCACATTTAAGGGGATTTAAGTACTTAAGTAGGTAAATGTCTGGGAAACTTGTTAAGGAGACGATCTTCCAATGTAAATGTTTCAGTTAAAAGTTATTAATAAAAAAATAAGTAACATTAAGGCAAAGTTATAGCAATATTAGTATTTTAGAAAAATCAGTTATATTTGATTTTAGTAGTGTATTGTATGGATTGTACGTATGGTTTGGTATATTTGTGAACTCCACAAAACACGAAGGATTTTTTCGTGACTTACCGTTTTTAACTACTGGTTGATAGCAGTTCTTTCCCCACCATTCTAACCGTGTTTAACCCGCCTATCCTCGCAAAAACGAAACGGTTTACATATGTCAACTTACATACTAATTGTTTAATACAATTTTAAGTTTAAATTTAAATGTAAAGTCTTTGGAGAGTAAAGAAATAGGTCGAAAAGATAATATATAAACCAAATTTTTCTATTAATAAGATATTAGCTGTTTCCAAGTCAACTAAAACAAGTAAATTTTTCTTTTATGATTTAAATTTAATTGCACCAATTCATCCATTTGGGAAATAATTAATAAACCAAAAAATCTGCAATCCAAATACTTGTTAATCCATAGCAAAAAAACATCACAAGAACCAATACAATAGAAAAACCGCGATTCCTCCATTATTTTAAATTGAAACTTGACATAACCATTATTAACGCTCCTCCTGATTAGTGGCAATAGAGGTAGATACTGGGTACAAAGTAATGACGTCAGAACACCTTCCCCTACGTTACCGCTTCTCGCGAAAATAAACCGGTATGTTAACTGTCCTAACAATGTTCAACGCGCTATGTCGCCAAAATTTGATGACGGTGAACTCTTCCAGCATATATCTAGAGGCAGCCTTACCGCTCGGCGGTAAGGCTGCGTTCGGAAGCAATAGCGGATCTAGGATTTTCAAAATTTTCGGCAATTGTCTAGAAAGTTGCAGCAAAGCCGATTTTGGCCAATTTTGATATACGGGGCCTTTTTGGAGGCCGTGTTTTCGAATTTGATAATATTTTAGTCGGAAACGTTTCATTTTCGAGATATCCATCATCAAACTAACCTCATTTACACTATTCCTCCTTCTTGTTGTACAGAATTCTTGATTTTTACACTAAATTTGAACACAATTTTTCCATTTAATAACAAATCTCTTCTCTCAAACGCAACCATGTATACACGAAGGATTAAACTGTGAAAGGCTTTCGCGGCCATTGTCTGTTTTAATGGTTTTTGGGCTGTTAGGCCGGCGTCGATCGATTGTCTGGTTGACTTGACGTTTCGCCAACACGAGCGGTTGGCACCTTCAGAAGTTGCTTCCTGGTTGGCGGGGCTTCGGTTACTTTCGGTTCCAATCGGTTCCGGTCGGCTTAGTTTGTAAAGGGTGCAATTCTCGTACCCTTAATTATGGGGATTCATATTTTGTTGATTTTAACTGCTTCCTTTTTCTTATTAAAGTTGTTGCTATGCTTTTCTATCTCTATGGATTTTCTGTAGAGTCTGGAGTGGTATGCCGACGTGGTCGCGAGTACTTGGTCCCCTCAAACTTTATTCGATGGTCCGTTGTAATAATGGTATGTTCTGCTACGGCGGATTTGTCTGTCTGCTCCAGACGACAGTTGGCTTTATGCTCTTTAATCCTGGTGTTGATCGAGCGTGTTGTCGTTCCTATGTACACGCTTTCACATGTGCACGGGATGCGATAAATTCCTGAAGACGCAAGTGGATCTCTCTTGTCTTTGGCCGATCGAAGGCATTCTTTAATTTTTCTCGTTGGTTTGAATATTGTTTTTACATTTTTCTTTCTTAGCAACCCTCGGAATAAAGGGCAGAAATGCTTTTGCCACTGGCTGGAGTTGTTTGTTCTCCACGGGTCTGGTATTTGTTGGTTCCATTGATCTTTTGATTTCTCGGCCTGAATAACCATTAGCCCTTAAAGCGTTATGAATATGTGTTAGTTCTGCGTTTAGCGCCTCGGGTTCGCAAATTCTTCTTGCCCTTTCTGTTAGAGTTTTAATGACTCCATATTTCTGACTTGGGTGGTGGTTGAAATACCTATGTAGATAGCGATCTGTGTGTGTGGGTTTTCTGTATACCGTGTGGCCTAATGATCTTCCTTTACGCGTTAATTATACATCAAGGAACGTTAGCTTGTTGTTGTCCTCGATTTCCATCGTAAACTGTATATTTTCATGGATGCTGTTAATGTGTGTCAGAAATATTTGCAGTTTATCTTGTCCATGACTCCATATTACGAAAGTGTCATCCACATATCTATACCAAACTTTTGACTTGTAAGGAGCACTGTTTAAAGCCAGTTGTTCGAACTTTTCCATGAAGAAATTTGCTACTACCGGGCTAAGAGGGCTAATTCCCATTGCTACTCCTTCAGTCTGTTCATAAATCTCGTTGTCCCATGAAATTTGAAAGATTAACGAAAAACACTGGACCAAAGCAAACGCTAGACAATCAAAGAACAGTTGTTAATCTAAGCAATCGGAATTTGTCTTCAGATGAGATCTCTGTACTTGCTAAGGGCGGAAACTTTCCCATAACTCCAAAAGATGTGCCGAAGGAAGACATTATCGCAAATCTTTAATCCGCACTAAGATCTCTCTGACATTCAGATAAGGGTTCTTAAGTATATCATAAAAGTTTTAACAATTGCCCATATTAAATTTTACAATAAGCATTGCACGTAACGTTTCAACTGTAAGTGATGATTTTTTCTATGTCCATAAGGAAATTATCAACGAAAATATAGTCGTTCTGTAGGATGCGCTTTATCCATAAAATAATTAATTTACTGAGATGCGGGAAATGCGGGACGCAAGAGACGAATTGCGGGACAATTTTATTAAATATTGCATATGCGGGATTTTAACCTCCAATACTGGACCGTCCCGCAAAACAGAATGCGGGACGGTTGGCCGCCTTAATCTAAAAAGTCAGAAATCCTCTATTTGTATTCTTTTTATTTTATATAAATTTTATCGTCAAATCCTGTATTTTTCCTGAAATTATGGACATCTCAAATATTTGCATATTGTTAAGTAAAAATATTTTAACTGAATATGGTTTTTAGAATAATTTTGCAAAATCTAAAGCTTATTTTACCAAAAATCTTAATAAAATAAATTAAAACACGACTATTTTTGATAAATTTCAAACATTGTATAATAGTTTCGTTTACTTATCACCAATTTTGTGATAAAAAAAGGGCAAGATAATGAAAATTATTTTAATTTAATTGTCATATTTTTTAATGATTGATATCTCGAAAATACAACGTTGTCGAAAAAAACTTACTTTAGATTTGTGATCAGCGCCTTCGTATGCAGAAAATCGTAGAGGGTCAAGAGAAGTAAAAAGGTACCATAATTTAGATTGGTTGTTGGTGTTTTAGGGTCATACAATATTGTATATATTTCGAATTTGTGTAAGAGTACAAAAAAATAGTGTCACGTCAACAAGTATAACGAGAACCATCGTTTTTTACATAAGCATTTTTAATATTTTTTAAATCTTGGGACAGTTCACAAAACGAAGAAAGTGGAAAGTTTGGGGCCTCTTAAGTTAAACTGTAAAAGAATGCATAAAAGTGGCACTACGTGTTTCCCTGTTGGGAGCTGCTGGAGGAATTATTCTTGCCAACTTCTCGGAGCAGAAGCCGTAAAAATACCCATAAAAAAGCCACATTTCTCGCACAGCCCGTCGGTGGAGAAGAAAAGGTAGCTTTTCTGTAAGCGTGGGATCAATAATAAGACGAACAGCTCTTTTTTAAATGGACACAAGGATTATAACAGTTGTAGGAAACGCCATTTCCTAGACATGAGAACAATATTCTAAAGATGATCGGATTTAGGATACATACAGAGTATACAGATTTGGAGAGAAATACTTTCTGGCTTGAGAGCTTAAGGTTATTCTCGAAAGTAACGCCAACGAGATTGAATGACTCCGAACCATATAAATCGCGTGCAAAGCAGTTTTAAAAGCGCGGCGGGTACGATTGGTCCGGTCCTATCAATCGGCATTGCAGGTCAATGGTCTCAAACCAAGGAAGTTTAAAGATGTATGGAAGCCCAATGCTATGGCCCATTCGATCAAAAAATGTCCAGCCCAGTATGAAAATAACCTCGAAAATAACTGTCAGAGTTGGCCCCGCCAATTCTGCGCAATAACAACATTCCACGAAATAATTTAATGTGTTCCTTACTTACACACTGATAAATCAGTGTGTAGTTAGGCAACACATTATGCTTTTACGAGAGCCGTAGTACCGTTTTTGGTCTTAGATTGTCTAAGGTTTTTGGTGCAAGGGCGCGCGCAGCGCCTATGAAACTATATCCGCGCTGTATCGTCAACTGTCGTCGTCTCATCATTCGTCGTGGTTTGTGCCCTTTGCGCCGTATTAGTTTCGATTGTTTTGCTTTGTGTGAGTACCTATATTTTGTGGTTGCAGAAGTTTTTTGGATTGATAAAAACTTTCTTATTTTAGTGATTAGTGTTTATTAAAATGTGACTATAATTTTGTGTTTATTGTTTGTTACTTATAATATCGTAAAAAAATGATTAGAGGTTGTATGGTTTTGTCTTGCAAATCCAAGGGTAACATACCCGGCATTTTTTACTTTAGGTAAGTATTTCTTATATTTAAATTAGGTGCTTCTTATGAGACGTAACGTTAGGTAACCGAAAAAATAATAATATATTAATTATGAATAATAGAATAATGAAAATTTCATAGGAAATAGCAGTGAGAAAAGTAAGGCAATCTTAACTATCTTTTAGATGATTTCCACAATGTTTGTGTATTTCTGTGGATTATTAAAAAGAAATAATGTTTACATTTAGGTACTTTTATTTCATTTAATAATTTAGTACATTCTTTTAAAGGATCAAAATTATTAATTATTGGGCAGACCAGGCAAATTTTAATATATACAGGTCACTCTAATTGAATGAAAGAAAGTACAATTTTATGTTAAAGTTCCTTTTTGCTTTTTCTGTATTTGTTTAAAAAGAAATTAGATTTTTGGTTTCTTAAACTTACATTATCAACTTTTTAGGCTCGACATACTGTCGACACATAATATTTATCGGATACTGTTACAATGGATACCTAGGTACCAAAGGTTACTAAACATTTTTAACCACTGTTATTCTGTCTCATGAATGTTTGTTATTAGTGAAAAGTATATGCCTAAAAAGCAGTTATAAAAATTTTCACTTTTTAATGTACAACCAGAATCTTAGGATTAGATTAAATTCATTTACACTATCTTGCCCTTCTTTTATCGCAAAATTGGTGATAAGTACATGAAACTATCATACAATGTTTGAAATTTATTTTAAAAAATCGTGTTTTTATTTATTTACAAAGATTTTTGGTAAAAATACAAAACTCACAAAAATATCGACCATTTAAATAGAAGGCTTCTTTCCATATTATATCAGATGATATAAAATCCAATATTACACAATAATTTTAAATATTCTATGGTAGTATCGTTTAATAACCAACAATTTTGTGCAAAAAATTAAAAAAAAAAAACAGTGAATGCTTGAATTTGACATTTGATGATGTCAACTTTATAGATAGTAACAAAGAATTATGAAAGTCCGGCTCTGGCCTACTATTCATTGCGCAAACTCCGCGGGGCCAATCCCGCAAAATCATAAGGGTACCTTAATGACAGTTATTTTCATAGTGGGCTGCAAGGGTGGTGGACTTACAGGAGTGCTCAATTTTTACTATTTGTCTGCAGTTATAGGTTATGTTTGTGACATCACAGTTTTTCCCAGAATGTAGATTTATTTTATTAATTTTTGTTCAATATTCAGCTTTTAAAAATAAATTTGGATGTGCATTTACCATTATATCAATATTGTATACCATTTGATAAAATTAGACTATCTTGGTAAAACGACATCACTTATAAAAGACAAGGCTAAATCCTTGAAAATAGGTAGTACAGTTCAAAATTAGCTAAAATAACCTTGTATACATATAATTTATTACATATTTTTTATTTATAATGTAAATTCTAGCTAAAAATAATGAATCACAAATTGTAAAACAAAACAATAAGGAAAATGATTGTCACAAATGTCGAATTGACAGTTAAATTTGGCATATATATAGGCTTAAATGGAATTGAGCAATCCTGTAAGTTTACCACCCTTAAGTGGGCTGGTCATTGCCTTACTGTATTAATTATCGGAAAGTAAATTAAAACACACATTTAAAAAAACATTTTAATATTAGATTTAGATTTTTCTGATCTACCAAACTAGTGTACAAAGCTTTAAGGGGTTTCATTCTATTTTTTACAATAGTTCACATATTTCTATATAAAAAACCTTTGTTTAATAAATCTTTTCTATGAATTTTCCAATAAAATACCCTAGCTTACTTGTTGTTACTATTTAAGTCACATCTCATTTATTCGACTGTACCATTACTTCCAACCAACGTTAAATTGAAATTTTGACTGTTATAGTCGTTAAAAATGGTAGAAACGATGCAAGTGATGGTAAACTTAGGTCGACTAAGCTGATTAAACTGTAACATAAAAACAACTTAAAAATAACCAGCTCCGTACATAGTAAAAAACATTTAGAACCTGCTGTTGTTGTTATTTTGATAGGTATATATAAAAATCAGTTAATGGTCCAACTAAAGTTAACAGGGTCATTTTACTTTTGTGCAGGCTCAAAATAACGATATATCCAATTATAATTTCAAAATATTCTTATTATTGAACGGCGTCGACCACCGTTTTTTGGAATTCATAAAAGAGTAATTTCATAAAGTCACAAAACTCAAATTAAGAAAACATACTCCTGGATCTGCTTAGTTACTTATTAAAAGGTTGATAATCAATTAACAGAACTCTGACGGATGTTATATTTTTCAAAAATTCACTGATACTCTATCAGTTTCAAAGTTATCAAGGAACTTTTTGTCTTTATTTCGTTCACAATGCCAATTCCAAGTTTGCTTAAAATTAACATTTAAATAATGCATGAGACTTCGTCAGCGTTATTCTGGACATTGATTAAATATTTATTTGATAAATAAAAAGAAAATATAGTTATAGGTTAATCAGTTGTTTAAATGTCAATTTGACAAATAAAAAATGAAATTAGTTGTCGGCTAATCCATTGTTTAAATATCAATGTGACAGTCAATTTGAAAACAAAACTGTACTTCCCCTTGCAAAATTTTGCATTAAGCTACTAATTTAAACCAAAAATTATTATCACTCTAACTTAAATTTTTATTATTTCTCTCATTTGATGAAAGGCCGGAAAAATTAATTAATATTTTCTAAATACGCAATAAACTAATGAAATGAAAAATGGATTTATAAAAAAGCAAACTTGAAGTTGCTCAATGGAAACATTTGACCTAAAGACTGCTGTTATAGAATTAATGTAATATAGATTGTTAAAATATTTGTACTAAACTGTAAAAATAAAATTTTACATCAAATATCGAGTTTATATTTATTTATTCTCCATTTAACAGTCTTTTTTAATATTTAAACCAAATTTAGGATACGACTTTAAATAGTTCATCTAGAAGTTGCTAAAAATGGTTTAATAATCAAAATAGTATACCTAAATATTTTATTAATTTATACGAAACACAGCCTTACAAATTTAAATTTTATAGTTACTACACTTCTCGAAAACAGCTGCAAACTCGTTGCATTTATTCTCGTAAGCTTCCAAGTCGCCTAAAACAGGTCCTAAAACCTGAATCATCGGCAGCTAATCCAAATCTATTCTCTGTTGTATGTTCAAGGAACCACACTGAATTTTACTCTCGCGCATTTTGGTGTAGGAATACTTCAGATCATCCATAGTAATTGGACGTAAAGCATCATGGTAAACATCATCTTCAGAATTATTTCTTTGTCTTCTATTCATATTGCTATTTATTTCTTGGCGGACATAGTCTCGAACTCTATAAACTGCAGCGTTACGGCAAAGCTCTCTTAAATCAGAGCCTGAAAATCCATCGGTACACTTTGCAATCGCTTCAATATCTAGATCATCAGATGTCGGTTCGTTTTCTAAAATAAGACTGAGAATCTGGCGTCTCTGAGCTACGTTTGGCATCGGAACGTGAAAAGTGGCTGGCATTCGGCGCAAAATAGCTCTATCCAAATCCTAAATACAAATAAGTTGACATATTTAGATAAACCTAATACATAAAATAATATACTGTACTAACTTAAAATAATTTAGTAAATTAAAAACAAGTTATTTTTTGGATAAGCGTTTGGACCCGTCGATTAGTATTTTTAGTTGTGCTCTTTTTCATGAAAGAAATATTTATACAGTATGTGCCAAATCATCTGGTATACGGATGGTTCCAAAACCGAGCAGGGAACTGGAGCGGGCGTGTACAGTGAAATGAAGAATTCACAATTCTCCATTCCACTAGGAACACACAGTTCTGTATTTCAAACGGAAATATATGCTTTACTGCACTGTGCAAAAGAAAATAACAGGGGGGCTTATAAAAATAAGCGGATTTGCATAACAGACAGCCAAGAGTCACTGGGGGCACTAGTACACCCAAAGTAACGTCCAAGCTGACATGGGAATGCCAAAAAGAACTGGAAGTCTTGGGGGAACGCAACAGAGTAACTCTCTTGTGGGTACCAGGACATTCGGGAATAGAAGGCAACGAAAAAGCGGATGAGCTAGCGAGACAGGGATCATCCACACCATACTTTGGATCAGAACCTGCCCTTGGAGTGACCAAAACCACAGCAAGAGGGCAAACCAGGGAATGGATCCGAAACAAACACGAGGAATACTGGGGAAACCTCAGTAGAATTAGACATGAAAAAAGCTTCATAAGGGGCCCATCAAAAAAAACGAAGGAAGAACTACTGAGACAAAGTAGGAAGAGACTTCGCATAACGGTAGGGTTGTTAACAGGGCACGATAGCCTAAGAGGACACCTACACAAGATAGGCTTATACATTGGGGACCCAAGTTGCAGAATGTGCGACAAGGGGAAGAAACAGCCTACCATATCCTGTGCGAATGTGAAGCATTGAATCACAAAAGACAGGCATTATTTGGGCAACCGAAAATGAGCCCACAGGAATATATTAACCAACCAGTCTCGGGGTTATACAGACTTGTGGAAGGAACGAGACTAATGGGAGGATTGGTATAAAGAATAATGGGAGATTAGGCACAAAAAGCCCAAGAGGCTGCGCTGCCTCCGGTAGTGAATCAAGACGGCTCCCAGGGAAGAAGAAGAAGAGATGTGCCAAATTTGAAATATGACGTTGTCAATGATTTTTTTAAAATAAGAACCCTAGTTTTTTTAATGTATTAAAGCGCATATTAAGTTTTAAGTAACTGGCAAATTTCAAATTTTTCTGATATTTTGTTTCAAAGATATTTAATAACAAAATTTTAGCTAAAAAATAGATCATATTTTATTTATTTCGATTTCGTATACATCTGATATATAATATATATATATATATATATATATATATATATATATATATATATATATATATATATATATATATATATATATTATATATATATATATATATATATATATATATATTTAATATAATAATAAAAATGTTAAGAGTTATAAAAAGTTTTAAAAGTTTTTTTTTTTTTGGAATCCTGAAATTTTGACATGCCGGATCAATTCACAATGATCGAAATATTATTAGTGTGAATAAAATGTGGGTTATTTTTTAGATAAAATTTGGTTATTTAATATATTACAAACGACCCGGCATAAAAATTAGTATTTGGAAAGGTATGTATACCTTGATATGTGCTTTAAAAATATTCTTAAGGGGGTATTCTAGTCTAGAAAGTTAAAAACATCGATTTTTTATATTGGGGTAGTTTAGATCAGGGTTTCCCAACCTTTATTCCGCCGAGCCTCACCGAATCAAAAAAAAATATATTTTATGCCCACCTTAATTAAGTTTCAACAAAAATAAGAAACTAATTTTTTTATATTAAATAAATTATTTTTTGAATTTCAAATACAATGCAGATACAATATATTTCTTTAGAGATCGAACGCTGTTAGAACAACACCAATACGTCACGGTTTTATATGGGTTTGCCATATGAGACCGTGATGTATCGGTGTTGTTCTTACAGCATTCGATCTCTACCATGGCTCTTTAATAGAAGAGTAGGTACACTTTTAATCATTTATTACATTTCTTAGTTTTCTTTTAATTATACATATTATTTTTTTTTTTAATTTATTTAAATTATATTTTTATAATTAGATAATAAAGTAATTTTAGAACAAATAAATAAAAACTTTTAAAGTACTAATGAGATACTTGAGCTTGCATGCTCTGTACCAGTTGGTCGATTCTGGGTTCAGTCTTTGCTAGAGCTATGGTTAAATCGCTATCGACGGCAAGGCGATTTCGCTGTTTAGTTTTTATTAAAACTAGAGCTGAAAAACCTGTCTCGCATAAATAAGTGGACGAAAATGGAATAAGTATTTTTAAAGCAAGATAAGCAACTTTCGGATTAACAAGGAATCGTTTGATCCAAAATGTCTCTAATGTCAAGAGATCAAAGTCGTCTTTCATGGTCGAATCAGCCTTCATTTCTAGAAATTCTTTCTGAACTTCTTCAGGCAATTGTAAGACATCGACCACAAATGGGTTTCTGGTCATGTGCCATATTGGTGACTCGGAATTAACATCTCGATAGTATCGGTGAAAGTCCATTTTCAACGCTTGTAAATGAATTTTTTTTTCAGATTTTACATCTTTATCCAGTTTTTGATTATTAATTGCTTCGGATAGCTGTGAAAAGGGAAATACATTTTCAGCAGATACTTATTTTTCCAAAGTTAAAGCTTTGATATAAAACCTTGAATATGATCATATTTACCAATCAAAGTGCCACTTCTGCCCTGAAGTTTGAAGTTTAGCCGATTCGGGGCTTCAAATATATCAGCCAAATAGGCTAGCCTCCAAATTTTTTATTTTTGAATAATTGCATAAAATGATTATTTTCTTTGAATTCAAAAAAGAGGATGACCTCTTCCCTTAATTAACAAAGGCGAACTAACATGCTGCCCTTGATAACCAGCGCACAGTTCTGTGTGGAATAGGAGGACCTTGTGATAAGAATCGAGGTCCTCACAAAGTAAAGTAAATATTCGACTATAGTACCTATTACGCCCCCCTGGTTAAGAAGTCCTGATTTGGATATTCAAGAATATCTCCTTAAAAGGATTTTTCGAAATTCGAATTATTTGAAAAGTTATAGCTAAATTTCTTGTTTGGCACAATGAAGCTAGAATCGAAAGTTATGAGTTTCGAGCTTCAAGTGCTCCAAAAGAAAGAAGAAGTGCTCGTCTTTCGGAGAGAAATTCGTTAAATACTCAATTTGAGGTAGAAGAATAAATGCAGCCGGAATCGCTGATTAAAGAAATGTAAGTAATATGTACTGTTCCATCTATTAGACTGCCTAAAACTTAATTTAAAACTTCAAACGCGTTTCCCTTAAAACTACTTTTTTCGAAACGTTTTTCACAAAATCTCCAGTTCTAATTGACCGATTTTTTTTTTAAAGTTAGCATGAATTTTCTTTATATATCCCTCTATCGCAGGAACCAACAAGAAATCGAAATTTTCAATTTTTACTATTTTTAAAAAATCGGAAAAGTTAAAAAATAACTGAAAAATCCCACCGTTTTTTTTATTTTTCAGATGACCAAAAGAGACGGAAAATATAAACAAATGAATGATAAAAAAATGGATATCCAAAATATTCCTTGTTTTTTTTTACGACCGTCAAAAAACTTCTGAAATTCGGGCTTCTAGACTAGAATACCCCCTTAAGCAACTTAGGTTCTGATTTAAAAAAAAATCATTAATAATGTCATATCTTAAATGCGGGACAAGGTGTATAACTATGTATTTCATTTTTCCCCCTCTACTTCATTAGCCTGTAACTTTGTGAAATATGTTTTTTTTTGTAAATTCTTAAAATATAAATAAATAAATGATTAAAAAATGTATAGCCAAAATATTATTTTTTTTTATATCGACCGTCAAAGAACGCCCGAAATTCGGGCTTGTAGACTGGAATGCCCCCTTAAACAACTTAGGTTCTCATTTTTAAAAATCATAAATAACGTCATATCTTAAATGCGTGACATGGTGTATAAATATGTATTTCATAAAAAAGAATGGGACTAATAATACTAATCCACAAGTTGAAGTCAGAGACTCACACTAGGTATTTTTTTGAACACACCTAGCAAACAGAAATGTTATATTTGTGTCAAGGCAGATATTACTTTTTTAAAAAACAATATTTAAAAATTTTACATATTAACAGAGGAAAATTGGGCAAATATTATTTATAATCCAGTACAGTATAAAAACATCCCGCATGTTCAATGTTATACACATCATTCCTACCTGAGGTCTGTTAGTAGCTCCCATGATAATAACTGTGCAATTTGGGTCAGTAATCAAACCATCCCACAGTGACATAAATTGTGCCTTCATCATAGCCGTGGCTTCATGATCTGAACTATTCCTTGCTCGCAAAAAAGAATCAATTTCATCAATAAAAATAATGCAAGGCTGTAACTTTACAGCCAAGGTGAAGACTGCAGATGTAAGTTTTTGACTTTCACCATACCACTTGTCAGTTAAGATGGATAAGTCTAGGTTAATAAAGGAAGTGCTAGCCTCACGCGCTGTTGCCTTGGCGATTAAGGTTTTGCCACAGCCAGGTGGTCCATGAAGTAAAACACCTACAAAATTTGGGATATTTGGGATCTACCAATATTGAGTTATTGCTGAAATTTAACAAAATTCAAAATTTCAAATAGTAACCATAAAATTATTGTAATTTTAATACAGTATATAAATGATTCTGATTCAGATTTTTAGGCTATAAACTTACGAGGGCAATAAAGTCATGTTTATGAACATAAAACATACAAGATTTTGGGTAAAAACATTATAAACGGGTTCCTAGTAACCTTTGAAGTTTTGTTCAATTATATTCCAAAACCCTTGTATACCAGACCTGCTGTTGTCAGTGTCAGGCCTGTCATCAATAATTCCTATTTAAAATAATAATTAGGTAATAGTATATTACATATTTATCAAGTATAGAAAAGTGGAATTTAACTTGACAAGTATGGTACGTTTGAATCCGAGCAAAGCTGATAGGTACGTATACTATTTTTTCCGTATTTTGTAGATAATTGCTTATTTTACATTTCATATTATAATCAGTTTATAATAATAGTTACTAAACAGGATGTTGTTTTTTGTACAACGGTTGACAGTATCCAAATAAACTCATCTTTTAAGAGCGATTTTTCTAACAATAATTATCCAAATGATTAATAAAAACGACTCGGAATATATCTTAAATGCAGCACAGTTTACTTCCAGTGAAATCTAAGGAAAGGTATGAGAAAGTGTATAATATGTTCTGCGAGTGGAGAAACTCCAAGAGATTTAAGGAAATTAACAAAAACTTAATGCTGGCTATTTTTACAAAAAAGTAGGCTATTTTATATGGTTTAAGTATTGTACATTGGTAATAACTTTCTTGTTTTAGGCAAAAGTCCTTAAAGCTTCTAGTTTATGGGCCATATACTCTATAATCAAAAGCACGATACAAATCAATGAAAATACGGATATCTCACAATATAAAAAGGTAATAGCTTACTTTAAACGCCAAAATGACATATATGAGCCTAAAAAATCAACTAACCACAACGTTTCTGAATAAAGCTCTAGCCTAGGCGGCATGTTTCTGTTAATGAAAGTAGTATTAATTTTTGGGCTAAATAGTGCATATAAGGATTAATAAACTGTCAGAATTATTTAAAGACACATTTCTTCGTTTAGGAAAGTAAGAAGTATAATATTCTGAAGAAACTCCAAATATTTAGAATTAAGAAATTAACTGGCTATTTTTACAAAAATCTTTTAAGTTAAGTATTCATTTCTTTCGTTGTTTAGAAAGTCTAATACTAGTTTATGCCATGATCCAACAAAACAGTACAATCATGTGGATTCTCAATAAAAATATGTTTTAAACCCAATGTAATGAGCTAAAAATAACTCACACAATTGTTGATTAAATGTTAGCAATCTCTTTAATAAAGTAGTATGTAATTTTTGGCTAAAGTGAATGGTTGCAGTTAAATTTACACTGTATAAAATAGCATGTTGTGTTATAAGTATATATTAAACCCAAAATATTCAATATTTTTCCTGTATTACATGCAGTTCTAATTGGCATATTTGCAGAAATCCACAAAAATGTAGAATTTTAAAATTGATGCTTAAATTAATGGCATTGTTTGTAAAAGAACAAACATTTTGCGAAAGGTCTGATATTCAGGTTGTTAATCTGAGGACCAAACTACTAAGTTCGTGGAGATATAGGTAATAAAATAAATTTTCAAAGATTTTGAACATGTCATGGATAAAAAAGTTCCTAAATTATTATGAAAAATTCAAGCAATTGTTGTAAATGGGTCAAATTATATTTTTAACTAAGAATGTTTTTAATATATATATATATATATATATATATATATATAATATATATATATATATATAATATATAATTATATATATATATATATATATATATAATAATATATTGTTAAATTGTGTTTTTGTGAAGTAATGGTTGCTATGGTATAAAATGAACTATAACTGTATGATTTTGAGGTCTGTAATGTTGTGTATATTAATAATAAGAATGTAAAAAAAAATATTCTTAATATAGTTTTGGATATCATAAAAAAAAAGTATAAAATAAAAGACTTATTTTATATTACTATATACTATATTTATGATGTCATCGTATATTAAATAGGTTATAAACTCAGAATTTTAAATGGGGTCGCTAATTACGATGAGATGGTCGTTAAACCTCCCATTACGTCAGGTACTAGGTCATTTAAAGGTCAAATAAAGAAAAAATCTTTGGAAAAATCCGGAAAAATTTATGTGTATGTTTTCGAGGTCGCTAAAGCCGTATCTGAAGTTTATTTACATCTATCTCAGAGGCCATCCAAAGTCATTTCAAGGTTATTTTGAAGTGTTTATGGGATAAAAATGTTAAGTATAGTTCGAAAAATCTGAAAAAATATGCAAGCATGTTTTTGAGATGGGCGAATCGGAATATGAGGTCAGTCAACCTCCATAAGGTCATGTTCAAAGTCATTTGAAGGTCAAGTGGAGAAAAAAATTTATACATATAAGTAGATCCAAAGTGTAAATAAATTCCAGATTCAGCCAGCTCCCACTTATGCATGAATTTTTCCAGATTTTTCCCATGAATTTTTTCTTCACTTGACCTTCAAATGACTTTGAACCTGACGTGGTGGAGGTTAACCAACTTTATCATCGTAATTAGCAACCCCAAAAACCCTAGTAGCACCTAACCGCATTCTGGTACTTAATGGAAACTTAATATTGATTAACTCATTTCAAAATGATTTGCAATAGATGAGGTTAAAAGAAGAAAAATTTTACCTTTTGGTGCTGTAGTTAATAATGAGTCAGCAAAAAGTTCTTTTCTCTGAATTGGTAAGATAACAGTTTCTCTTAGTTCTTGGATAAGGCCCTCTAAACCTGCAATGTCGTCCCAGGTTACTGTAATTTCCTGTGGGTTGACTAAATGTGCTGCTATCATCATTTCATAGTCACTGAGTTTGTTTAGTTGAACTTTATTCTGTCTTGCACATAACCTTAATAACAAAATGTAATATAGATCTCATACAAATGGTCACCAAAAGATTAGGTACATAATTAATAAAAAAAAATATATATATATCCACTAACCAAATAGTGTATATTAAACAGGTCAAGTTATTTGACTTAAAAACTTTTAATTATATGAATATAATTCTCAGCAATAAAGAGGAGTTCGCTAAGTCAAACCAAAAGTCAATTGTTAGCCAAAGCCAAACCCTATGTGTGACTTTTGCCACAACATTTGGCAAATGCTGAAGGTTTTGGAAAAATCAGGAGTTTTAGTTGAGAACTAACTAAACATATAAAATTTTAAACTTACTTTTTTTTATAATTAAAGAGTGTTAAGGATAATTGTAAATAATTATTATAAATAAATTGCATTGCTTTGTTGTAAAAATATCTGTCATTATAATAATTGGAAATGTATAAGTCTTTGATTTAGAAACCTGAAAATATTTTGTGTTTAGTATGTACCTAAGATGTTTTATTAAAAATTATTTTTATATTTCGATGCTTATATACAAATTTTGACATTGACCAAATATTCAGCTTTATTTGGCTGAAAGGGAAACTGACCTTTGTGAAATACCACTGTTAGCAAAGGTTCATAACTGTCCTTATCAAATATATAGATTTAAGCATAGGCTTATCTATGGGTTTCTTTTTTTATATTTAGTTCTTAAAAAAATTGACCACTCATTAATTTAGTAAATTAATGTAAAATTAATTTGGATGGTATCGAGATCAGTGTAATGTACAAGCCTCTGTACAGGGTTTCTTAAAAATATGAAAATGTGCTTTGAATAGGGTTAAAACAACAAGAATATTAAAAGTTAAAAATTACAAGGTAAATTTTTAGTTGTAAATATTTTTTATAAAAATAATATACCTCTTTAGTTGTTCTTCAGCAGTTTTTCGGGCCTTTTTCTTACTCTTATTTGTGGGATCCACCTCATTTAGGAGCCATTTAACACTCCAAAAAGTTACTGCAGAAACCAGCGTTAACCTAACAACCAAACTCACGACATCCATTCTCGTAATTCCTGGGTCACTCATCGTCACAAAGTATCTGAATAGACCTGCAAATTTATTTTTTACAGAAAAAATTGGAAAATGAGTAATTTTTCGAAATTAACATGACAGAATTCGACAGGGCTGTCAAATAAAATAGTTCTGGGCGATGTTTATCGATCATCGATGTGATCGATGTTTTGTTTTCGATGTTTTTAACATCGATGTTAGGTGTCACAAATATCGATGTCGACATCGATGTTTACCTTTCGATGTTAATAGTATAAAAAAGGTTTTAAACTTAATTTTTTAAGCTTCAAAAATTAAATATTAACTTTTTGAGTGGTAGTATTTGATGACGTTGCTCAAAACTAGAATTAAGTAGTTTTGTCTTCAGTCGATATCCAACAACATTTTTGTTTTTTGGACGACGCTCGTTCAATTTCGGGGGATTACCGTCCTGGCATATTTTGTCTTGCTTCATCATAATTCCTATCCTATCGTCTGGTGGCAGCAAATTCCAACCAATCAACACGCAGAGCGGCATGCAAACAAGCCTGCGAGAGAAAAAGATTATACACTGATTTTTCTTTTTGGCACGCTTGGTCGCACTGTCTAGCGACAAGTCTGCCTCTTCAGGTGTATGCTCAAAGGTTTGGAAATTGGTGTTAATAATGCACGAAAATAAAGGATAGCTATAGTCGTAGATTACTCAGCATGGTTAACTAAACTAAAAGCAACGAACAAACACTACTATAAGGTTTAGGGACTCCTTGTGGCAAAAGCGGAAAGTTCCACTGAGGCGCATGCCATTTACGCAAAGATCGTAATTTCGGAATTTGCCGAAGTCGGTCTCTGACTTTCTGGGTGTTATGTGGTATCTGTGAAAATTGGGTTTTTTCATGTTTTGTGTTATATACTGAGTTGTTTGAGTGTGTACGAGCCAGAAGTGAAGCATTCAATATCCTTTTTCTACATTTATTCTGTAAGTGATCTTTGTCATAATACATTTTCATAATATCTGGCAAACACTGCCTTTGGCGGCTCAAAATCGATTATATTCTGACATTTTTGCCAAATGTGGCTTGCGACTACTTATGCGGCATTTCATGAACATAATTACATTTGTATAAAAATTTTCTTTTACCATTTAAAATTGACTAATAAACTTGAAAAATCTCGAAAAAGGATAAGTAAAAAAATATAATCGACTGTCACTCACTGATGATGGTTTTAGGTTAGGTAAAAGTCTACGTGAATATTTTTAAATGAAAAACAAAATATTAAGTATTTATGGCACTTTATTTGCACATTGAGTCATCGTCGTTACTATACAAACTTTTTTTTTTTAAATTATTATTATTATACTTTGTAGTATAAATGAGTTTATTCCAAAAAACTAGATTTAATCCAGCATTAGGATGCTTAGTTATTACCTTTTAGTAAATAGTGAGCTCTTTGTTGTTATTCCTGAAAATTTTGTAGATAATTAAAACGAGATTTAAAGTAAATGTAGCTATTACAGAATAAGGTATACCTAGTTTATCAATAATTACAATGGAACTGCAGCAAGCAGGTATTTTATTTGATGATTCATATTTTATAATATTTTTTGGACCTGGCTGTTGTACCACTAATGAATGCTCTTCTACCTTGGAACTATTTTTAAAAATCCAATAATTGTAATATTTCATATGGGTATAAAAAGGTAAAACCAAACTCAGTTTTAAGTACCAATCTAGGTAGGTACTTATTTCAAGAAATAAATTGAGAATTTCAGTTCTCATGATCATATTTAAAATAACACTATATATGTTCCTAAAGCTAGGGTTACTCAGAAGAAGTTCTTGTACATATTAGCAGTATCATCATCAGCTGTTCTGTCTTATCTTTGCTTTTAAGGTCAAGGTAATGAATATTTACAATATTTAATATTTACTTTTTTAATATTGGGGTAAAACACTGTCAAATGTCATAATAGTCCAGTAAATGAAGGGATAAAGCTGTAAATAAATCTGTACAGTTTTCCCTTGTAGCGCAATTCTTAGGTCTTTGGGGATGCTTTCGAGCGAAAAAAAGTTTATCAACATTAACAGGTGGGAAAGGGGTAAAAAGGGCCCCTCAAGGCCCCAAAAATCTGTTTTTTTTTTTAAATTTTTTTTAAAAAATTTAATACCCTTTTGGGTACAAAATATACCAAAGGGAAAAGGTTTTAATTTTTGTTTTTAAAAATTTTTGGGGTTAAATTTATGGGGGCGGGGAAAAAAAACTTAAATTAAATTATTTGTTAAACAAAACCCCGAAAAAAAATCATTGAAAAAAAAAAAGGGGAAAAACTTTTTTTAATTTAAAAATATTTGTTTATAAATTTTACCTTTTTTTTCCAAAAATTTTAATTTTTTAAAGTTTATATAATTTGCTCAAATTTTAATTTGGTTTTAAAATTTTATTAAAAAAAAAATTTTTGTTAAATTTAAAAAAAAAAGAGGTTTTTTTAAAAATTTAATTTATAGTTAAATATTTTTAATATAAAATTTTTTTTGGATTTAAAATTTTTTTTGGAATTTTCCTTTCATAGGGTTTTCGCATTATATGGAGAAAATCAATGGTAATTTTAAATTTTCAAATTAAAATAAAAAATATTAAAACACATAATTTCTCTTCTCCGGTAGTATATTTGCAATCCCTAAGGACTCTGGAATATGACTATATAAAAATTTTACCATATAATCCAAAAATAGAAGAAAACCGTATATGCAATACTTAATTACCTTTTTTTTGAAAAATCGATAGTTATCGAGATAACGGGATCCAAAAGTCCCCTCATTTCAGCTGCCGCTCTACCGCTAGAATGCCGCTATCTTCATGGATTCACTTATAAGTGGGCGGACAAATTTTTCCAGTACTCGGGCAATAATGTACAATTTTTAATCATTTAAAGTTCATCTAAATGGGAAAATCCGTACCTATCATTGCATATGAGTTTGGGTCCGTTCTAATTTTTAATTTATTGATATTTTTTGAAAAAATGGTTTGTTACTAACATTTCTTTTTTATAATGAGACCTTAGAAAGTGTTCAATGATCCCAGAAAATTTCCTTCGCCATCTTTCTTGTGTTTTGATAAAAAATTGTTTTGCCCATCTGCATTTTTTAGCCTACTACCATATCTATCCAGTGTGGAATGTTATGGATTTTTCGACGGCCGTTTTTTGTGAAAAATATTGGTGTTGCGAAAAAAATGGTAAGGACCATTTTTGTAGATTTCGAGGTGATCTTCATTTTTTGTCTGAACAAAAATTCTCTTATTTCCATATTTTGGCAGATATTTGCGGGAAACTCATTTTTGGGGCTTTGGGGGCCATTTTCAGCGGGTTCCCACGTCGGAATCGTGATAAACTTTTTCTCGCTCGAAAGCATTCGCGAACACCTAAGAATTGCGCCACAAATGAAAACTGTACAGATTTATTTACAGCTTTGAGTACTTTCAGGTCTTCAGTTATTGGACTATAAAATCAGAAAATAAATAATAAATATATTTTAATGGTTTTTACCTTCAAATTAAAGATGCTTTGTTAACTGCTAAAAAATGCTGAATTTTTCCCAAACTTGGTCAAAAAATTAGAAGTTGTTTTAGTTGCCTGACAAGTAAGTGAGGCAGAAATATTATTAAGACTAATATGTTTTCAATTAATATTTACGAAACAGTTGAAGATAGGGTATAGGACATTGTACATAATTCAAATAAGCCCCCATTTATTTAATATTGAATTTATTCCATTTGGCTGATCCACACTGTATAATTATGACAAGATAAACAAGGAAGAAATCAGCCCAACATCTTATATTCCCCCATTTGCTGATGACACTGCTTTAATTGTTCATCAAACAACTTTAAAAAAGCTGTAGAAGAACCCAAAAATTTAATAAACAAAACAACAGTATGGTTTAAAAAATGGAGAGTTAAGCCCAACCCGAGCAAATCGCAATTTGTTATATTCCACCATCAAATTAAAGATAAATTTTCCACAATATAATGATTGATAATCACCCTATATACCCAAAGAAGTCCGCCAAATACCTGGGAATGATTATAGACAAAAAACTTAATTTTAATGATCATACAAAAATTAGTAAGAAAAAAATGATTTCCAGAGCTAAGCACTTTAGAAGTCTGACCTATAGAGGTCATGGGATAGATATTAAGATAGCATCCACTATATATAAGTCAATCTGCAGGCCCCTTCTAGAATATAGACACTCAGTAATGCTTAACCTACATAATAATGCTAAAAAAACTCTAGAAGTGGCAACAATTACAAAAATGAGAGACCCCAGGAATATACTACATAACCCTCCAAATTCACTACTTTATGAATTGACGAAAACACAACCAATTTTGCAGCCTTTAAAACACCTCTCTACCAACCTTATATTAAAACAACACAATTTGGAAATAATACAAGAATTTTGCCTGAAACCAACAGAGAAACAAAGAAGACAAGAAAAATATAAACATCCTTTACATACAATATATGAAAAACTAGAATATCTAATTTGAAGACCAACAACCCCGAAATTACTTATTTATTATTATTTTTTTTGTAAATTGTATAGAATTCTTTTTGTATTCAACATGAATAAACTTATAATAAAATTTTAATTAACTTAGACTGAAGGACCTCGGTCAATGGCCATGTAATTGGTTTTGCTTATGTCAATAAAAAACATTTGAATTGAATTGACTTAAATGCTCTAGCTATGTAAAGAGACATTTTGTACCCAAAAGACATAATTTCCAAGATACTCATATTTATATACTTTATTTGTTCCATTATTATACCTACAATAATTATGCCACTTGGCATATAGAACATGTCAATTTGTAATAAATCCTAAAAACTTATATCACAACTGAGATAAATGTACTAAATTCACTTAAATAAAACAAACAGGAAATACACAATATACATAAAACATTGCATAACATTTAACTTATAATTAAAAGATTAAAATTAGAACACATACTCAGACAAAATGATTCTGATTGACATTATTTAAGAATTCCTCCAAGGTATAGCAGGTGCTATTGTAAAGATAATGCTTTGTTTTTTGAAGTAGTTTTATTTTTGGAAGGATTCTTGTGTTTAAAGGAAGTGTATTCCATATGCAAATCAAACTAGATTGGACATTTTTCTGAACAAAACTGTGTTTAGTAGAATTCGCCAAAAGATTCTGTCATTTCATGTATTGTAACTATGTTGTCTTTTATTATTTTTAAATAAATTAATGTTTATTATTAGTCATGAATTTTATTGGTTCAACAACATAAATTTCAATTATGGTTAAGTGATGTTTGTTTTTAGATATTGGGCTTCAACTTTCCTTCCACCCCTATTTAAAAAGCACCCTTAGACATCTCTTTTGCAGTATCTGCACTCTGCCCGCCTAAACAGAGCTACCACAAAAAATAATATCATACCTTATTCTTGACAAAATGCGCGAGTGATAGAAACTTAGAGCAGCTTTGAGACTTACGCTTTCAACAATCATTCTCAATGCGTAACAGCATTTTGTCACGTTCATACACACGTCATCAACAGGGGCTTTTTAGTCCAGGTGGTGATCTACCTGTACACCTATAAGTGATACTAAGTCCCTTGTTCTTCTCTTTTTTCCTGGGAGCCGTCTTGATTTACTACCGGAGGCACCGCAGCCTCTTGGGCTTTTTGTGCCTAATCTTCCATTATTTTTTTATGCAATCCTCCCTTTAGTCTAATTCCTTCTACAAGTCTGTATAACCCCGAGACTGGTTGGTTGTTATATTTCTGTGGGCTTATTTCCGGTTGCCCAAATAATGCATGTCTCCTACTTTGTCTGACTAGTTCTTTCTTCGTTCTTTTGGATGGGCCCCTTATGAAGCTTTTTTCATGTCTAATTCTACTGAGGATTTACCAATATTCCTTGTGTTAGTTTCGGATCCATTCCCTGGTTTGCCTTCATGCTATGGTTTTGGTCACTCCAAAGGCAGGTTCTGGTCCAAAGTATGGTGTGGATGATCCCTATCTCGCTAGCTCATCCGCTTTTTCGTTGCCTTCTATTCCTGAATATCCCGGTAGATAGGTAGGTTTAAAGTGAGTGGACTTTTTACGCCCTCCACTGCGACCGCTCGGTCTATTATGGCTCACACCTTTTTATATTTCTCCCAATAGGATCAGACTTCTAATGAATCCGATACCAGATTGGAGGAGAGTTCTTACATCTCCTCTTACTCGTGTCGCTACCGGACAAGAGCACAATGTGTTCTGGTGCCCTGTCTCCTGGAGAGTATGACGAGCAGACGGTTAGATTCGTCATGCCCTCCTCTCCCGGTCTAGTGACGTGTGTAGCTACCAGGTCCTTGTTACAGGAACCAGATGTTCTTTCTGAGGCCGCATCTCCGGCCTTACCCTATGAAAACGGTCCTATCCGCTTTCTGTTTAAAGCCAGGGAACCCTTTCGAAACGGATTCACCCGTTTCGGTCGGCGAACCATTGTCTGCTTGTGAACTTGAGTGGCACCTCTCGAAACGGATTTATCCGTTTCGGTCAGCGCACCTTTGTCACTTTTTTCCTATGAAAGCGTTTCTGTCCGCTTTCTGTTTGGAGCTAGGGAAGTAATAGTCCACCACGGCAGAGCCCCGCATTACCGCAGTAAGGCTAGATACTCTGAGAGGTCGCCCTGTATCTCAGAGGCACCGTTGGAGGCAACCTGACTACGTCGTTATGTCCCAAACAAGCGTGGACACCAGTTGGTTTTTGTTGCAGTCGGAAGTAACCCATTCTTGCCTCATACTTTAAAATTTTTAATAATAAGTTTTGACTCGCTTTGTATATATTTCTCAAAAGTGAGACATCAGTAAGAAATGCCATTTTGCCTCTATTCCTGAGTCTAACTTTTGGGGGATTTCAGCTAACCAGTTTCACCGACGCATTCTTTGTCCTTTTTAGAACAAGCATTATTTGTAAAAAACAATAGTTTTTGGATATAAGAGGTGTCAGTCGTGAATCGAGATATGCTTCTTCTTGAGAAGGTCGGAAACATTTGCTAAATGGACAACATGTATAAAAAAGATTTGTTTTAACTAAATCATTCATAACTTTGTAGGAAGTCGTAAAAAACAATTGTAGGTAAAGAAACGTTTCGTAACTAAATTTCCTGCAAGATGGAGTTGGTTAGAAATAGCAAAATATATTACGCTAAATAAATGTGGTTACTTGCATGAATATTTTCGACTTTTAGATTTCTCTAAGGCCCTTCATATGCAACCAGATAAAACGTCATGCTATGGTGAAAGATCATAATCAATCTTGGTAATCCATTTGATAATTTTGGCACAATAATTTAACAATCCAATTTCGGTTGAAAAAATGGATATTTACACCTAGATATTCTATTTTTTTTTTTCATATATACTAAAGATCTTAAGCTATTAACCGTTTTTCAAAAAGCAATTGTTTAAAGTTATCGATGAGTGCTGGAGCAATAGTTATTTAAACAACTTTTCTTTAAACGAATAAAAAAAGACATATTGCTCTGAAATAATTGTAAGTAAAATATGAATAAAACTAAGACAATAATTTTATATAAATCATGTGCAAGAAGTTGATTTTTAATAGTATATAGATTCGACGTAAACGCCGGGTAAATTTGGTAGCTGGTATGTTGGCAACCAATCGACCGATTGACGATTTCAATATATTAAAAGAAGAGTTTTTACGAGTAATTTTAAACCATATTTTTAATAACATTTATCATTAAAAACTCTTAGAGATAGTCAATTTTTTTATAAGCCAAAAACTGTTTCATAATTTTAAGCAATTTCTGAGGACGCCCAAATGTTCCAATTTTTATTTTTAAAAAAATGTGTGAAAGCTTGACAACTCTAGTATATTAGTCCAATCATTATAGCAAGAAAAGGTAATTTTTGTAATTAATGTCAACAGATATCTGACTGTGCCATGACTACCGGAATAACCTTTAGATTACTAAAATCAAAAATCCAATCATTTTTTTTTAGGTTTAAATATTTTTAAAAAAAGGCCTTTTTTTCGTGTTTTTTTTTAATATAACAAAAAGTACTGGCTTTATCGCTTTACTCATAAAAGACCGTTGGTAGAGAATTCAAAAACCCACAAAATAGTTTTTAAAAAATTCCTATCTGACCATTTTTCATTGAGAAAAGCCGGAAAAACGCTTAAAATAGACCTTTTTTTAAAAATTCGTATCTCTGTTAATTTTCAATATTAAGGGCTGATTTTTTGGGAAATGATAGTCAAGAACATATACTTTAAGCTGCAAAAAGATAAAAATTGTTGCATTTTTATTCAATCGCACTATAAAGAAATTAGGCCCTTATCTCACAAGTGCTGTGAATATTAGGCAAATGGTCCGATTTTAATTTTTAAAGCTAAGCCTTTTTAAAGTTGAGATTTAAAGCTACAAATTGTATATCTCACATTTTCATATAAGTTTGGAGAACATTGCTAAAAATGCTTGTGAACCTAGCGCGTCAAGCGAAAATTCGCGACCGAGACGTACTAATATAAAAATGTGAGATATACAATTTGTAGTTTTTAATCTCAACTTTAAAAAAGCCGTTTTAAAAATTTAAATCGGACCACCTGCCCAATATTCACGCCTAATTGGGTATAGTCCGATTGATTAAAAACTATTAATGCGACAATTTTCATCTTTCGGCAGGTCAAAGTATATGTTATTGTTCAATTCGCAAAAAAATCAGCCCTTAATATTAAAAAATCAAATGTCTAAGTTCAATATTCTAAACTTTACTCAGTTTGTTAAATTTGCAATTTTTTTGAAACAAGGATTTAAAAAAATCACGAAAAAAACTAGGCTTTTTTCCCTTTTTTGATTATTGTTGCAAGAAGCGTAATGCATTTTGCAATTTCTAACCAATTCTGCCTTGTATGAAAGGAGGTGGGTAAAATTCGGCCTTTTTTTGCCCATGATATTGGTGAAAATTCAAACTTTGAAAGTGTGCCATTTTATTATATTTATAATAAGTCCAAGTATCTTTATTTACATCTACAATAAATTGGTAAAAAAATCAGAATGGTAAGTACCAAAAAACCTTAAAACTTGCTTTTTTTATTGAATTTTTGCCGTTTTAAACGTCTTTGATCTTTTATTTTAAAAAATTTAATGATCAACGCACCAAAATAAATAAATGACAGTTTATAAGCATATTAGGTGTAATATTAAAAATAAAAAAAATTGGTTGGTGCACAAAGCGCTTCATAGAAGGTTATACTTGGACTTATTATAAATATAGTAAAATGGCCCAAATTAAAACTGTAAATTTTTACCGATATGATTGGCAAAAAAAGGCCGAATTTTACCCACCTCCTTTAGTTACGAATTTTTTCTTTTTCTGCGACCAATACTTACGAAGTTTTAAGTGATTAAAACAAAAAAATATATTTTGTTCGATTTTTTTAATCATATTTTTATATTTAACTAAAGGTCACAGAAAGGTTCCTTTCTGAGAGGAAGCATATCTCGATTTTTGTTATTCCTTTACATCTTTTCGAAGGGTTTTTACCAGACATCCCTGCCACCTCGTACATCCAACTAAAACAGATAAGGACTAGTCTATTTGCATATTTTTTATTTCTTAATTTAAGATCCATTACAAATAATTTGAAAAATTTAAATGAACCGATTCCTCTGAAAAACATTTAAAACACTTTTCATTCCATACGCCGTTTTGGATCTACGCCAAAATCGCAAGGATTCTCAATGAACTTCTACATTACGAAAACGATAAAATTCCCATTTATTTTGAATGAATCTCTAATTTAAATTCAGAAAAGTGATACTTCTCTTACGAAAAAAAAAATGTTTTGATGGGTCGAATGTGTAAGTTAAATTTAACGAATTTTTGTTTTATAGAAAAATGTTTAGAAATATTATTATTATTTTTTTAATTTATACAGCAAAATAAAAATTATTTTCTATTTTTCTTATTCATCGCTTATAATAATATGCAAAAAGATGCTATCATTGGTTACCAAGCTAGTTCGTAGGTGGTCCTTAAAGATTCTAGAATAACCAACTTCTCATTGCAAAAATTAGATCCGACCCTACGCAGCCTGTGGCCCAAAATTTGTTTTTAGTATCTGTTGCTGTGATATCACTATACCTTAATTAGTTTGCTTTTGGTGTTTTGAAATAAACCTGTAAGCAAGAATAGTGTTGTAAAATGCTCGTTATTTTTTTTTTTTGAAGAACGTTCCCCGAGCACGAACGAGAATAAACGGTGATATAGAAACTGAACCCGAGAATTTATAGTAAAAGCATTTGACCATAATAAGTTTGCTGCTCTTTCTATGATAAATTCTGAATATGCTCAATTTTCCCAAAATTCTTAATATTCTCGAGAAAATAAGAGAAAATAGAAGAAGAAAAGAATATTTTTCTTTAATATCTTTAAAATGCTTAAGAAAATAAGAATATTGAGCAAAAACGTTTTCTATTTGATATTTCTTTGAGCATATACTTATAGAGACAGCCTTTCCGCTTGACCGTGCGAACAAGCGTGCGAGAGAAAGAATAATAGTTAATAATAATTTCTTTTTCGCACGCTTGTTATGATTGGTCAGCGGGGAGGGGTATATAAAGCGCACTGCGTGCTGATTGGCTGGGAGAGTATATACCACTCCCGTCCGACCAATCAGAATAAGTGTGTGAGAGAAGGGTTATACACCTAAACTTCTTTCTCACAGGCTTGGTCGCGCGGCCAAGCTTCAAGATTGCCATTTTAGGTATATGCTCGAATGATATTACGAACACTATTTAATTCGTCTTTTTGCAATCGATGATTTTGAAACCGTTCTTCTCTTTTCGCGATTAAGACGTCATATATTATTAGCTTCCGTGATAAATACAGCTATTTCGAAAGCTATTTGAGTCAAAGCTTATCCGTATATTTTTTAAGGTTAATATTAGCTTCGAATTGCTAGAAACGTTCCCAAACAAAACAGCTATTAACTTAAAAATAATAAAGGATAACAACATAATTGTCCATTCTAATAAAAAGAAAACGATAGTAATTTTAATGTTATGGTTCTGTCATCTGTTATATTCAACTGTATTTTATTGTTTCGGTAGGTTTTTTAATTCTACCGTTATTTATAAAATGTTTTTTTCACTAAAGTATTTTCATATAAATTTTTTAGTGTACTTTGGTAGCTATAAAGATATTATAAATGTTTGAAAATAAACTGTTACGTATAATGTATATTTATTGCCTTAATATTACATTTAAAAAATTTTGATATAAATTTAAAAAAAAATCAAATTACTTATAATCGCGATTTTAATTATCTGATTTAAATTCTTTCCACCCTGATCTGCTCATGAGCACTCTTTGGATTTTAAAAATTGCTGCAATTTTTCATTCATGCAAGGAGAATACGGCAGGCGCTATTTTTCTTGCAGGTGTCTGGCTATTTTGGTGACTATTTTAGGCGTTTTTAAGGTACAGTATATAATTTAACCCAAAAGAACGCCGAACGTTGGTTAAAATATATTTATAACTGACTTAAAAATTTGTGCAGTTATTTTTTACTTTACGAATTTTGAAGATAATTATAAGTTAAGTTTACATATAAATTAAATTTCGAAAACTTGGGAAACCTTATTGTTAAAATCAATTACAAAAAAATTTCAAACTGTAAGTTTTGGATAAAATGGCATGTAAGAAAAAATGCTATAAGAAAAATATCATGCAAGAAAACTATGTTAAATAAAATACACTTTTTTGCCAAATAATGTTTATATTAAACAAAGTATCATCTGCATTAATAATACATAATCTATCTATGTTTAGGCATTAGACAATTTTAATAAGTTATATTTTAAGCTATATTTTGTCCAAAAAAATTAAATTTGACGTTTTGCCAAGCAAGCTAACAAAATCCATTTTCTGTATATTTAATCTATTTTAAGCAGGCGACTTCCTTTTGTTTTAATCTCTTAATGGAATTCTGTTAAATCAGCTTTACAAATAACACAATCCGAAGTTACTTCGGTTATTCCAGTTTCATTTAATATTTTAGATCCATTTATCCCCGAGCGATCTCTCGCAATGACCGTTTTTAAGTAGCAAAGTGGCATTTTGACGGACAGGGAGAGGTAAAGGGGGCAGATGGGTCTAACGGGTTGTTGCCCGGCCTCATTTAATAATCATTTGGGGGCCCGAGGGAGTTTAAACGAGAAGAGCTGCGAAATTGACAAGATATTTGCTTAGTTAATGAAAGTGGGTAAATTAATAAAGGTTAAAAGTTTAAATTGGTCAAGTATTCGGAAATTGGATATATGTTTACTATCATGCCCTTATCATCTTTAGCATATGCTTTCAACTATGTTATACAGTATGTCCTGAAAATAGCGCGCAATATCTCAAGGTTACAATGTATACATAAAAATAGGACACAACTTCCTATAGATACCACCTCAGAAGTGTTTTCTAAAGGCTGCTAGAGGCCTTTAAAGGAGCAGTCCCAAATATGTTTAGGAAAATTTAGGATCTTTATTTTATCGTGAGATAGTCGACGAAGGCTCAACGCCAAAGTGCTAACGAACCGAGGTTGTCATAAAAGAAGTAACTGTAGCTATAAAATTAGGCTATTGACCAGGGATGTTGCGAATATTTGCTTACGCATCCGCATTGCGGAACTTTCGCATCAGTTTTGACATCCGCATCTGCTTACGCATCTGCAATAAATCTATGCGGAGTTTCATGCGGATGCGGATGTCGCACAAGTTGCTCTACAAGAAAGAAATTAGGTGGGGCTGGCGAGTTGCGCGTGCCGTCCACACGTGATCATTGACCAATAGGAGCGAAGATTCTGTTCCGTGACAAGTTCCGACTCCGACACGTTTATTATTGTGTATCATTTGTTTACGGTAAATCAATCATTACATATTTAGTTCCGCCTCACGTATGAATTTTATGAACATTTCGGTATTAAGTGTTCAAAGCAAACAATTGTTCAGTAGCGCTGATTTAATTTACGAACCTCTGCGTAACAGACTTGACCCCGAGAAGGCGGCAATATTGCTTTTTATTAAATATAATGCTGCAATTTTTAACTTCCACACTAAGTAATTAGATTTGTAATAAAATTATTAAATAAATACTATTCTTGCTCTTTTAGTTCTGCACCCATATAGTTTCTTGTAAAAAAAACAAGAATGAACTTTTCTTTCGAAATGACACTTTCTATTTTTTTTATTGCAAAACAAATGCAAAAAATGCATACTGTGGCTGTAAGTAATTTGGTAATTAATGCTACGTTTTTTTATGAAAAATCTGAGGACCTTAATAAAGATAGGCCATGAAATAAACATTGCTCTTGATGTTCAATAATTTTTAAGTAATTTTTATAAATTTTTATAACTTTTTTTATAACTCATAAAACAAAACACTTTTGTTTTTATTAATATACACCTACTGTGAAAATTTACAATAAAAGCACTAAAAATTTGACACAAAACTAAAAGTGTTCGTGGTACATTTTTTCCTGGGTGCCGCCTTAATTTATTACCGGAGGTAGTGCAGCCTCCTGGGCTTTTTGTGCCTAATCTCCCATTTTTTTCAAATCGGCAAAAATTGTTAAAAAGTTGTAATTTTTTTTCTAAAAGTGCATAGGTTTTCAGATAATTTAGAATTTTTAAAATGATGACAAATTTATGCAAAAATACAAACCTAAATTTAATAAAGTCATGAAATTGCTCTTACCAATCTGCCCCTTTTTCTTAGTGATAGTCAGCCCAAGTAGCATTCTATCGGCCGAGTGATGATCGCGTTGTTAAATTTAGCAATGGACTTAGCAATTGTTAAAAGTTAACAACGGTTTAGAATGTTTAACAAAACGTCATTGTCAGTGTTATTCAATGATTTTAGTATACAACCTGTCAAAATCTGACATTTTGTTGACTTTTAACAATTGTTAAGTTAACAACGGTTTAGACTGTTGCCTACTAAAATCATTGAATAACACTGACAATGACGTTTTGATAAACATTCTAAACCGTTGTTAACTTTTAACAATTGCTAAGTCCATTGCTAAATTTAACAAGGCGATCATCACTCGGCCGTATGTGATGATACACAATTTGTACACATTTTTTTAGTCTGGGATAACACTCGAATTCTTGAGGTCTTCATTGCGAATAAAGATCATTTTTCATTGTAAAATCCTTTCAGCATTCAAGTATAAAAATACAAATTTAACGTCGTAAGAATCCCCGAACTTTATTAAATATTGTAACGAAGGACAATAACTTTCTTCTTCTTCCCTGGGAGCCGTCTTGATTAACTACCGGAGGCAGCGCACCCTCATGGGCTTTTTGTGCCTAAGAACTACTTTAATCTTAACTGTATTTCCATGAGTGGAACACCCAATATTCACTAGATGTATTGCAAGTTTATTTTGAGACAAACACTTCTCTTTTTTATTTTTTAATACAGTTTTTTAGTAAATAAAAAAAATAA
The DNA here is from genome assembly GCA_019359885.1 of Listronotus oregonensis. Classification (NCBI taxonomy): domain Eukaryota; kingdom Metazoa; phylum Arthropoda; class Insecta; order Coleoptera; family Curculionidae; genus Listronotus; species Listronotus oregonensis. The sequence goes on from JAHBCN010000049.1 coordinate 259,330, forward strand.
AATTGTTTTTCAAGACATGTTTATTTGAGCTTAAAATTTACCTAGACATATCTTTTAACTTCTTATGGGTATGCTTTCATTTGTTCGTTTTTAGATAAATTGCAGAACATCCCCTCCGAGATTTCCTTTTCTAAAATCCCCCTTAAATCCCTGTCCAACCAAATAATGAAACTGCTTTAAATGCGACGCGTATTAATGATCCGCAGCGGCCATCAATCAGCTGTTGTGTAAATCGTGCTGAAATTACTCGGATTTTTTCATTTTTTAAGCTGAAAGTTATGAAAGTCGGACAGAAATTACGTGGTCATCAAATTTCGCAGGGTCGGATTTCAAAGATATTTAAATGATATTAGCAGATTACTAATATTTCTGTACTCTTACAGCATTTCACATAAAAAAGGCATAAACCGCAAGCATCGTAGACCAGCAAGTATATGTTTCAAAATAGAATTTTTGTTAAAAGTAAAAAATGTTATTTTTAAATTTTTTTATGCCTTAATAATAAAAACTAAGAAAACCATCTTCGTGAGAAATGAGATTTATGTAGGCGATTTTTAGGATAAAAACGAAAAAAAGGGTTTTTAAGAAAAAAAATTGTAACTCCTGCAATGTTTAGATAATAGTGTAGGTTTTTCGCGAAAAGGTACCTAACAACATGCAGAATGTGTGCAAAAATGTCTACTGTTGTGCGAATTTCATAGATTGCCCGTGTATAGTAAAATTTAGGTGAGCACTGTCAAAAATCTTTAGCCAAATTACCACATACTTTGCTCTCAAGACGAATATGACAAACTGAACGATATGTGTATCCTACTATTCCGTATTATACCTTTGTTCCCGTATGCATGAATTTAAAGTTGAAGGACATGTCTTTCGTACAAAGGCCTTTTTTTATCACTACAGAAAAATAACATCCTTTATTATACAAATTCTACTAAAAAAAAGGAGTATCACAGATTACCGAATTGACGGTGTTGAAAGTTTTAAGTTCTCGAGGTGTTTATTAAGCGGTTTAATTCTAAGACTCTCTTATTGCAAATCATAATACAATTTGACTCTGTTATTTCTATAATTTTTATTTATCTCGCAACTTACATAGATTCCGACCGAGGGTCAATTGCATAAATTTCCGACCGAAGCCGAAGGTCAACATTTTTGTCGAAGCCGAAGATTTGTTCGATTCGGAAAATCTTAGAACTGCCTTATAACATAAAATTTTAAAATTACCTATGCTAATTCTGTTTTACTTTGTTTTACAAGTTAAAGAGTGTTGATTATAATTGGAAATAAATTAATAACAATAATAAATCGCATACAGGTGTGGAAAGTTCCAAACCGAACATGGACGTTTCGCAAGTAAAACAAAGAAAACAAATTAACCACCAAAACAGAGTAAGATCGAATTTAAGCTAGGACATACGCGCCAAAATAGTTTAAACTGCGTACACTCGACGAAGGTTAACTTATGATGACGGGTAATAAATATGCAGGCGGGAGCGGGCGGCCGTATGCCTAGAATCGCCGGTCTTTGCTGTTCAAAACAGCGCTTGATAAAAGCATCGACACATTGCTAAGCTTTGTCTCACTTCTCTCACACAGTTAAAGGGGTTGTCCGTTTCTATTTGATACATTACACTTTATCCCTATGTGATGATGATGATAATATCTCTCATATCATTATAATGACTGAAATAGTAAGTCTTCAGCTTAGGAACCTAAAAATATTTTGTGTTTCGTAAAAAGATTATTGAAAATGGTTTTATTATAGTATATTATTGTTAAACACAATTTCAGTATTAACCTAATTAAGCTGACACGACACAATTTGTCACCCAGCTTTCCCCTTGCGCCAATAAGTCGTAATAATTTTGTTCGTTTCTCCGTTTTCGGTACTTGGATACAAAACTTCGGTTTCGGCTTTTTTCGGCCGAAGCCGAATGTATAGTTAAAAGTGCCATTTTGGCCGAATGTGGCCGAAAACGAAGCCAAACACTAATTTAGATATGCACTTTTTAAAATTTTACGCCTGTGTACTTGCTGTCAATACGAAGATGCCAACTGACCAAGACGAGTGTATCGTACTATTTTGAATTATAACTTTGCGCGCGTATACCACAATTTATAGCTGAAAGACATGCCTTTTTAGTACTTTAAAGATTAAGAACAAGGGACGACTTTTTCAATAGTACAGATAGTGAACATCCACACTTGTACAAATCCTATCGAAAAAAAAGAGTATCACATGCTACTGCCAAATTGACGGTGTCAGAGTCCTTACTTAACGCATTCACTAAGTGGTTTATTTTTGGGATGCCAAAAGATTGTTAAATTGATAAAAAATTTAAAAACAATTCAATAAATTTATAATAACACTAGTCTTTCAAATAAGTAAGTGTTTTGTTAAAATCTTTAGTTTATGTGTCATAAACTTTGTTATCCAGTTGAACATGCCAACTAAACAATACGTGTGTATCGCACTATTTTAAATTATAACCTTGCTTGCGTCCACTTCAGTTTTTTTTTATCTTTAGAACGTAAACAATGTAAAGATGGGACGACATTTTTTATTAATACAGAACGTGAACATCCACACTTTTATAAATACTACCGGGAAAAAAGTATCACCCTGCCGAATTAAAGGGATCAGAAAGTTTTTAACTCGTTTACTAGGCGGTTTATTTCTGGAATTTCGAAAGCTACTGCCTTTGTTGCGTTGAAACCGCTTTCAGTGAGATCAGCAAAGTTAAGTAACATTGGGTACGGTTAGAAACTGGATGAGTGACCAACAGTAAACACAGTGTATTGTTGGATGTGGTTCTAAATCCACGTTAAACTGTAGGTCTCGTCCGGATACATTACTCATACGCTAATGGATGTAGTTCATAGGTAATAATTTATTTCTATAACGCCCGAGGTGACACCACCGCTTTATCTAAAATGAGCCTTGAAGCATGTTTCATTACTTGGAAAGGTTGACGGAATTGGGGTTTGATAATAGGTTAAACATCTAAAAACTCGTCACCCATGGTACCTGGCATTTAGGCTTTATACAGGCCTTAGTGGGCTGTTATAAAGATAATAAAAAATGTTATAGTTATTAAGGTATTAAGGGTATTATAAGGATAATAAAGCTTGAGGTCGATGGTGTGTTTCCCGAGGGATATACGTTGACCGAAAGCGTTATTATCCTTAATGTCCGACTGGTATATTATTTGACAAATAATAATATTATGTCAAAGTCAGTTTAATACGAAATATTACCCTAGGACGATACAAAAAAAAACGTCCTAGGGCCTAAAAATTTACCAATAAATAAACAATAAATTATCTTTATTTAAGTATTTATTACGAAAATACAAACATACTTACACAATATACTTATCATAATAAAAATTATTTTTTAAAGTAAAACGTACAATTTTCAAACTGGCCGGAAAATTCCACATTTCTATACCCCACCGCAGTTGCTGTAGTACTTAAAGTAATACTTTTCCCAACTACAAGGGAAGCATTAGCCAATTTGGAGCTTTCACTATCATCCACGTACCCTCGTGCTACCGAGGAACTCTTCCAGCCTCCTAACCTCATTAAGCTCTCGGAACTAGGTACCTCCCGCATCAGAATGAATTGTTGCCGCTGTACGTCTTAGCATCAGGTAAACCCAAATATGTAGCAATCTTAAAGGGTATATTTCCAAATGCATTTTTACCTATAGGCTGCACAGTACATCGTTCATCACGATAGAGCACAAAAAAACCTATAAATAGGTGCACTTTTAGGTCGCAAAGACAAATAGTCCCGAATTAACTTTGTTGCGCACATTTCACTGTCATCAATAACCAAAAAGCTCCTTGCTTGCCCATTTTTACTTTGTGGAATGTCAATAAATATATGCTGACCCATATCACGCACATCGGAAAACTTCATTTTCACAAGCTCGTCTCTTCTAGAAGCTCCGAATACACCTATCACTAATGCAACTTTATCTGCCAAATATTTTTCAGTCGGCGCTTCTTTCAAAAAGTTATAACTTGTTTGCGAGTCAGAACCTTCGACTTTTAGGCTTATAATTTCTCCCAAGTTGCTTTAGGAACTGTTGCAGAGAAATCAACTTTTCATTACTTCTTATCTTCTTATGAACTATTAATTTTTACGTAACATTGAAAACTTTGTCCAAATTTGGAGAATATGCTCTGACAATCTTGAAAATAAACCATCAAAACGGTTTCGTCCACACGGTCCACGCAGTGTTCCGTCAGCCAGGCCTCAAATGGAATATTCTTTCTCGTAAATCCGCCTAGTTTTTTCTGGCACAAGCGCATGCTCAGCTTTAGCAGCCTTCACTAAAATATCTTGGGGGAGATGGGTATTTTCCACTACTTCGGACATTTTTATGCCTCAATCGAAAAATTATTTTTTATGTGCTGTCTTATTGACAAATAACTTACAACCATGGTTACCACAATTACGTTTCGACAATTTTTTTAGGTAAATGCTAGTACTTGATTTGGTTTAAACTAATACATTCAAAATTCATTCAAATTTTTTCTCATATAAAGAATATTTAGTCGGGCATTAAACGTTGAAGGCACCACGGGTATTAAGGATAATAACGCTTTCGGGTATTTATAATAACAACTGTCTTTAAGATAGATAAGTTTGCACTGTTGAAGTTTTTAACCCATGTGCCATCAAAACGAACTGAACAATGCATGAGTATTGTACGCCATTTTGATATAACTTTGCTTGTCTTTACATCGATTTATAGTCTGAAGGCAGAGCTGGGTAGGAATCAATTCCTTGTTAAGGATCCGAAGGGTAGAATCGATTACCTTTTAAAATAGGATCCGTGATCCGGATATGTTATATAATTTTAAAATGATTCGGAATCGATTCCTTATGTTTCGAATTTGAGACAAATCGGTTTATAATTGCCAAAATCCGCCATTTTGAATACGCCATTTTAAATTTTCATATTTTGACCTAAGATTCCTAATTTTTAAATTTCGTCAAAACCCTTATATTCCAAATCTGACGCAAATCGGTTTATAAATGCCAAAATACGCCAATTTTAATCTTCCATTTCAAATTTTACCTAAGATAAGCATCACTTTGATTTTCGGAAATACAGATAAGGAATTTTAAAACATCTGCATATTACAATCTTTAAATAAGGAAACACACCTACCATGTGATTTTTAAGCAAAATATGTTGTTTTTTAGGTCCAGAAAGACAACATTCAAATGAAACAATTTTTTCCTAATCATAGAGTGTGTATCCAAAAAGGGGCACAAATTTCACTTGCAATTGTTCTTAAAAGTTTTGATTGCTCGATCTTCATAATTTTTTAGTATGCTATTCTTGAGGTACTTTTAAATGGGATATTTCATTATAACTATTGAGGGTGTCTTACAAGAATGAATTTAAAATGTTAATTCATTTTTATATTCCACAAGCAGAGAAATTATTATACAGTACTTGTGAAACTTTCTGTAAAGTAACAACATGTCCCATTTATAAGTTGCTTTAGGTTGTCTCAAGATTCACATTTAAAAAATATACGAAGATCTAGCATCACAAGTTTCGAAATATTGTTGGAAACAATGTTCTATTTAAGTGTGGTTTCATGTTGATTTCAGAAATAACATATTCAAGTTTGAAGAATATTTACCAAAAACTAATTTAACAGTTACAGCACTTCAAAATGAGACTTAAAGTATATTTCGCGGCTCGGGCTCCGTGCTAAAATCTATGACCCTGGATTTATCATCTGGATTATGTAGTATTGTTTGTATCGTAGTTACTATTTGTATGTATAAAAACTGAAGATAATCGTATTCGTGATTAGATAAATAGGAATGGATTTCCTGGAATCATTCATTTTTTCCTCAAAAAAGGAATCCTGATTCGTATTGGTGATTGAAGATGAAAAACATGAGTCAACTTTTTTTTATTAGCGTAAAACATAACATTCACACGTGTAAGTCCTGCTGGAAAAAAAGAATATAACACACTGCCGAATAGATGATGTTAGAAACACTAAGTCGTTAATTTAAATGGTTTAATTCTGGGATACCTAAAGTTTTTAAAACTGCTGAATATATAAAAACCGCTTAGTGTATTTACAGTAGTAACTTATCTAAAATGAGTTAAAATTAATTTTTTTTTATTGCAAAAATAGCAGAAAATGGTTTTTTTTTCACAACATCAAATCAATTTCGAATCATGTTACAAATTGCAGGATTTCTCAGTAAGACACCCTAGGGAATCAGCATTAACGTTATTATGTTTCATATATGTAGTGTGTTTTATGTTCAAGATTATTCTGGAAAATTGTTTAGTAACGACAGTGCTATTAATCAAGACTTATGGCCGCCCCTGCAAGGGTAATTGACACTGACGTATTTTTGCCTTAAGGGAACGCATTGAACGTGGCAGAGGTCGTTTCATCAGTTGTTGTCTATTTTTTATCAGTGTTTTATTTTCTTCTTGAAAGTCATAGATTATGGCGTAGGTAATTGAAAGATGTTTCTTGGACGTTCACTGTAATTAAAAGATGTTTCTTTGACGCTCACTTAATCTTAATTTGCTTAAAGCACTACGTTTTAATTGATAAGTAGCTCTAGCCGTCTTCAGGTAAATGAATAAGTTGTATATCTACAAGTGTATTTATACAAAACTAAGTGCACTGATACATAAAAGCGGAATCATCGGTTCAACACATGGATTTATCTGGGTCTTACATTGCTTACTTATATCTTACATTATTTAAAAAGAGTTTACCAAAAACATCTAGAATTTCGGTTGATGACTGCTGTTTTTTTAAATTTTAAAAACAGTTGCCGGGCCTTATAAAAGTTTTCTAAGAATATGTCGTAAAATTCAGTAACATAATAATGAACAGCGTTTTAGTATGTTTTTGTTGGAATTATTCGCCTTGAATTTTTTAGAAAATGGGACCACTTCGGTCCAGGTCCGGGGTATAGCGAACTGAGCCCGCTTAGCTCTATTGACCCCCATTGAAGTTGCAGATCGCCTGAAACAGAAAAAAGACAAACCCCCCAAAAAACTTAAAAAAATTAAGAACACTAAACTACGTTTCGTTGGCAAGTCGGCTGCCGTTGTTAAGATAAAATTAAAAGAAAAACAAAATAGGAATTAAACTAAATTTTTTAAAAAATTTTGGTTTAAAACGTTATGAAATTCTGAAAGTTTTTGTAATATTTATAAATTTTATGAACAGCATGTGTCAGTTAATATAGATCACAGCAAATTTAGTGCTTAGCGATTTTTTTAACTTTTAAAAAATTTACAAAACCCTTAATTCTTTTTGTTTGTCATTTTTTTCTATATTATTATTAAATATGAGACAAGAGAGCTCATCAAAGACCAATAGATCTTGAGCGTTACCTTGGTTCTGTTAAGATTATCCGTTAATGAAAATATGTAAAAAGAGTGGTAAAATAATAAATGTGTATAGTACTCTTTTTCATTATATAACTTTCTTCGCATATGCATCGATGTTTATCTAGAGGGCATGGCTTTTATTAGTACATAGTCACACATTGCCGAAGTTGACGGTAATAGAAGTTTTATGTCTCAACACGTTCACTAAGCGATTTAATTTTGAGATGACTAGCCACAAATAATTTTTGATTATAATAAAATATAGAAATTATTTATGTCTAGTTTTATTTTATATTATACATAAACAGTTGTTAAAGAAAATATTTGATATATTGCACAATTGTTGAAATAATAATACAAACCTCAAAGTACAATAATCCCATCTTTGGGAGGCCATAACTACTCATTAGAATATTTGTTTCAGACGTCAAGACTCTCTACAAACTAAACATTTTGATAAATAGCACAGGCCCACAGAAAAAAGTGGTGTGTGCTGGGTGTCGGACTAGGATTTTCTGGAGTATTTTTTTCCACTGAACACGAATCTAAAGTCAAAATTGGGGGTCAAACAGCAAAAAATCAGAAAAGGGTAATTTCAGATATTATTTTATTTAAAACGTCAATATCTTAAAAACTATAAAAGATACACGAAACTTTATAGGACATAAACTATGTATTTTTTACAAAACCTTTAATTTAACTTATATAACGACATTTCTGTCTAAATGCAATATTTTTCGAGTAATTATCAAAAAACCAAATTCTCAGGATTTTTTAAAGGTGGAAAAAATTTGATTTTTTTTTTTAATTATTTTTTTATGCAAATTTTTTGGTGATTTGGGATTTAAATAAATGAAATAAATGATCTATTATACAAAAAAAAAATCACATCAATAAAAAAATATATTTCTTTCCCTATTTTGGACTGAAATTTTTTGTCAAAATTACATTTTCGTTTATATTTTACATTTATTATTTATCCTATCAAAAATATTTATGTAACTTTTTTATAGACAATTTGAAAAGCTCTCTTTTTTGTTCTATGAAAATTTTTGTATCTCTTACAGTTTATATAGTCGTAGTCCAAACATTTCGGTAGCAGGTTTCTGCCAGTAAATGTACCGTGTCGGTTTGCTGTTTGACCCCCAATTTTGACTTCAGATTCCTGTTCAGGGGAAAAAAATACGCCAGAAAATCCTAGTTCGACACCTAGCACACACCACTTTTTTTGTGGACTTGTGTAGTCAAAAGCAATTTTTTACAGGGTTCCCCATAATAGACTACTCATGTTAATTGGCAGGAAAATTTTTAAAACTTAATAAAACTAACATTTTATTACACCTAGTTACAATTCACTCTTTGGGATTTACTATAACATACGACTTATCCAAACTTTTAAAAATTACGTCTTTTAATAAGTGCCATTAACTTCAATGCACTTTTTAAGATTTGACAAGAAATGAATCATAACACGATGAAGGAAAACCTAATTTATTCACCGGTCCTCTTCAGGAATTCGGACTTTAAAATCTTGAATGTTTTCTGGACAAGTTGCAAAAACCTTTAACTTTAAATAGCCCCACAGAAAAAAGTCTCATGCAGTTAAGTCCGGGGACCTTAAAAGCCAATTTAAATCCCCAAATAGTGAAATGAGTCGGCCATTAAACTTGTTGTTAAACTGAATAATCCATGAGAATTAACACTAAAACTAAACATTAAATTATGTGTTACGAAAATCAATTTTTCCTAGTTTTGTGTTAGGTTCCTACTCATTTAAAAATATGTTGATTTAAATCCCAAAGGCCATAGAATATAATAATGTAAAAAAAAAAGTACTGACTTATTTGATATAAAATTTATTTAAATATCAAAATAGGTAGTCTATTATGGGGAACCCTGTATAAAGACTATGATGATACTGGGGTTAATAGAGGTCATCATAGATGACGGATAGACAGATTTTCAACTTAATTTCTTTTTTTTTGTTGATTTAATATTCGAAAGAAAAATCTAAATTTTAAATCTTGGTTTCTATTTTTTTCTGAGGGTATTTTTAGCCAGAAGCTGAAAACAGTGATCTATAAGCACTTTTTTGTTCTATAATGGAAGATAGTGCTATTTGTTTTAAAATATAGTTTATATATATTTGGAAAGCTTGTGTCTTTATATTATTTAAACCAATTTTTAACTTTTTGTCTTAACAATATATAGAATTGTTATAAAAATGTAACACAATGCATTAGAACTAAACAACTTAAGTAAAAGTTCGTGCTCATATTTTGTAAATCATTCCAATATTTTTGCATCCTCATATGTATCTAGACGCCAAAATCAATTTTAAGTATAGTTATAAATACCAGGATTTCGCTTGAAGACTCTGGGGAAGTTAACATTACTGTTATTATGTCTGAAATGGTGTGTATTATGTTCAAGATTATTCTAGGAAATTGTACAGTAACGACACTTATATTAATCAAACGCTGGAAGCGCCGTGCCTTGGGGAAAATAATTGACAGTGACATATTTCGTCTTGACATTGAACCGGGAATATTCCTTTTTATCACTTCATCTTGGCTATTTTTCAAACGTAGACTAGACGTAGTGGAATTTTACTGACAGGCTATATTCACATACTTTTACTCGTATTTTTACTGAAAAAAAAATGTGTAATATCAAAATAAAGTATTAAAATTATTATATTTTTTAAACTTAAATTGACGTCTAGTGTCCAGGGTGTCCGAGAAATACGTGTACAAAACATTAAATTCCTAACGTCAAAATTGATTGTCATAAATGGAACAGAAAAAAGTTAAAAATTACTGTTACTTGTTTCAAAGCTCTGATCCAAAAGCAAATACTTGATAGCGCAAGTACGTTGGTTCAATTACAAAAAAATGAATTTAAGGGGTTAGTCTACTGGGCGTGCTCTTAAAAAAAAACGGTATTTTCACTACTTTTTTTTAGCTTCTATCAAAGTTATTTATAAAAAAGATGTTGGGCTTAATAAACACACCCTTCAACTGCTAGGAAAATTTATGTTTTTATAATTTTAAACATTTTATCCATATAATAATTATAGGTAATGGTAAGGCTTCAAAAAGTAGTTACGTTGTCCATATCTCTGAAACGAATTATCTGAAATTTTAAAAAATAGTGGCGTTAGATTAGGTATAACAGTGGGTTCGATTCGACCTACAATCATTAAATTTTACCTATAATTAACAAAATGGCGAACTATTTTAGAAACAAATATTAAAAAACTCCTTTTTGTGGTTTTTGCTTTGAAAAAATTAGTAAAAATTAAAATTTTGGGATGATTGTCGGCTGAATCGAACGGATACATCTGAGGGTTATCTAGTTAAAATTTCATGAGAATCGGTGCAGTAGTCTCTAAGAATTAAACACGTAAGGTCGAAAACATAATTTCGAGATAAACGCGTTTAAAGTCTTTTTTTTTATCGAAAAACAAAAGGATCAGAAAAGTACATTTAGAATGCTCAAATCATTCTAAAATTTTCATAAAATAATGTTAAATTTATAAATTTTCAAAAAATAGAAAAAAGAAACAAAATATTTTTTTAAAAATGACTGAGTAGACTGACCCCTTGATATAATCTTTAAATTTTAAAATATAAATTAAGATTAAAATTGAAATATCTAATTATCTTTTGTTTTAAACTTTTTTGCCACCCAGGTTATGATTTTTACAGTTTTTTGAAATAAATATTAATGTTAATAAGATTGAACAATGTAATCCAAAATGCCGTTATGCTTTTAGATACAGGGCGTTGAAACAAATATGGCATCACGTCTACAGTAGCTTTTTTTTCTGTTTCATCATTGATAGAAAATATTTGTTTTTATTTAAAATCCGAAGGTGCTAATGAAGCAATTTTTTGTGATAAAAACGAAAAGTGATTATGTATAAACACAATATGTCGTGAAAATCACAATTTCTTTAATGTTTATATTTTCTTTGAAATTAGGTAAATAGACCAAAAACAGTTTTGTTAAATGACGTTATTCTATATTTTAACTCATAAACTCACTTTTTGACATTTTATCACATTTTTTAAAGTATCCGCCATAATAGTTGTCACGTGCAGATGTAATATTTTCTTAGTTTCTTAAACATGGAAAACATTGGAAAACATTTTTTAATATCTCAACAAAGAAACACCCATTTGTTTAAAACTGTCTTGACCACCCTGTATAGCAAATTACAAAAACCATTTACTGATGACGTCACTTTTAACCAGTTTTTTTATAGCCATTATATTAGTGGAAAACGTCATTTTATACTATTAACTATACAAGGTAAGTCTGTGAAATGAGACCCCCCGTTTATTGCTTTACATATTCAAATTGGGAAAAAATCTTTTATATAAAAATATTTTGGTTTTTGCTGCTCTATATTTTGCGAACAACGTTATGTATATAGGGTGTATTAAAAAGCCCGCACAAGGAAAAAGTTATTTTTTTTTAAATGACTCCCTATATGTTTGTTACATTTTTATTTTCTGCTAGATATTTTTTATTAGATATATTACAAAACTAAATTCAATTGTTTACGAAATATTCACACTTAAATACAAATTTATGGTTTTTAAACAGCCATAGTAATAATTAATAAGTAAATAGATATCACATGACGAGTAGACATAGGCTGAACCTTAAACAAGAAAAAACGATTTAAACAATTTTTTTACAGATTAACAAAACTATCGTCTTAACATTTTTAGCTAGTTACTATGGTTATTATGCCACCCTCAAAAAACCGCTGCAACCGTAAAACAACATTAAAAGATGAGCGGATTTTTCCCGTCTAAATTTGTATTTAAATGCTTATATCTCGTAAACAATTAAATATAGGGATATGATATGCTGAATAAAAAATATTTAGAATTTTATACAGAAAACAAAAATTAACAAAAAATATGGGGAGTCATTTAAAAAAATTAACTTTGTCCTTGTACGGACTTTTTGATACACCCTCATATTTAAAGCAATTAACGGGGGGTCTCACTTTACAGACTTACCCAGTATACCAAAATCATTAAATTCGGTTAGCACGTTTTCAAGAAAAGAAAAACCAATATTTCCTAAAATGTTTGACGCTCTCTCTTACCTTAAACGAAAGAATTTTAGATATAATAACCAAGTTGCATTAAATTGTCCAATTTTAACGTCAGGACTCTGTCAAACAGTTTGTACACGTATTTCCTGACACCCTGTAGGTAAGTCGTTTTAAAAATATGTTCAAATTTAAATTTTTAAGATTAAGATCTAAATCACCCTGTATATCTTCAAAACAATAAATGACCATAATATTATAAGTTTAAAGCATAAAAGACGTTTAAAAAAGACGATATTCCATTTTTTTCGTGGATCTTGATATTCGTTTACGCGAAAAATATCGTGTTTCTTGGCTTTTACTCGTATTTTTGTCCTAATGTGGCGCCTTTATGCTAGACCAACAATTAAACATGTCTGTAATTTAGTTTCCTCTCTCTCTATTCTAGCAGATTTTCGGGGATCTTTTATCATGTTTTTCCTAATGGTTTATAGGGTGTTTTTTTCTTGTAATCTGATAAATGTTTAGAGCCAGAAAAAGCTTTTATTGAATCAGCTTCTTTTACTGAAACCCAGGGCGTAAAAAGAAATCCAGACAGGCGATTAGAACATTCTTTGAAGGCAACATAAAGCACAAAAATCTGGCAGCGGTAAAGTCTCCGCTTTGATATCTACCCTTTATACAAATCTAAACAAATCAATTAGGAAAACCAAAAATCTTTTCACCAAAATGTAATAAATTATAGCAGTAAACAACAAAAGTATGAACGAAAAATGGTTCTTGGACTTTTATTGTCTTTATCAATTTAATAACAGAACGTTTTAACTGGTATCTCCAGCCGTCTTCAGGTTAATAATAAATAAGTAACAATAATATATTAATACGAAAAATAAGTGCGCTGAGGCATAAAGGCGATGGACGCGATCATGCGTTGAATCCACTGGATTATCTGGGTCTAAGGGTAAGGTTACATTTAGTTAGTAGAAGTGGCTTTAAACATTTCTGCAGCCTCCTTGAATTTTCTTTCCTTTAAATGTCTTTTTGTTGTATAATTTTGGCATCTGACCATCTCATATGATGTACTTGATAGTGATGTAACGAATTTTCACATTTGCAAATATTCGCATGTTTCTTGACAATTCCATTCGCAAAGTTCATGCGAATATGAATGTGAAAATATTATTAAGTAGATAAAACAAAAAATATCAGTTTTTTGTAACTTTTATTAGAAGAGCAACTAAGCATAACATCATAATTATTATACCTCTCTTTAATCAGCCTTTGACATTAGGTAAAAAAGCTTTGGACTTAGTTTTGTAACAGATAGGTAAGTTCCTTATTAGAATGGAAAACAACCAATTTAAAATTAACAAAGACATGTTCTTCTCTTTATGTTTTTATCAGTCTTTACATTTATGACATTATTCATCTTTTTAGGAAACTTAAAATCCTGTGATAAACAAACAAAGACTTTATTCTTCACATTAACTTTTTTACGGTCAGTCAGCTGCCACAGTTTAGCCATAGACAAATGGCACAAGATTTAAAAACTGAATATTTGCATTCGTATTCGCGAATATTTGCGGCAGATATTCGCGTCCGCATTCGCAGTCGCGAATGCCTAAAATTGCCATTATGTCACTAGTACTTGGGTCCAAGCGTGATCAGCGGTACCAGGTTTCGGTTTTTCCCCGTGTTGCTCATCTCCGGTGTTTCTTTATTTCTTAATTCCATTGGTTTTTTAGTTTCGTCCACATAAATGCAGTTGTTCTGATCGTTTAGGTTTTTTTGGGTTTAGTTTTTGTTTTGACGCACAGTGAATTCACCGCACAAATAGTAATAACAAATATCGGTTTACGTACTCCGCAAGATCGGATCTAATTTTTGCAACAAGTTGGTTAGTTAGGGATCAAACAGCCTAAAGTGGTGATACTATAAGTAATTTTCGACATTTCCAAAGTGTGGTATATTAAAAGAAGCAGAATCGTTACGCGTACGGTTTATCTTTAAATGGAATTAAGGATGCTAAGTGTTATGGAAGAAGCAATACTCCAGAAATGGGAACATTAGTCCAGGTCGCCCTGGTTAGAAATACAAAGAGTAAAAGTTAGATTGGGAAAAATACTTTGTGGCTTAAAACAAAAATTTTAGGTGTTCTGGAAGCTGCTTCGGTTATGTTTTTATGCCATTGTCAAGGGCATCCTTAAAAGAAACGCCAAATAACGGATGACTAGGGCTATACTCTTCGCGATAGCAAACATGATTGTGTCTTTGAGGCGTTAAACTGGACAAGATTTTTGGTGCATCAATTTGGTACTAAATAAAGGTTCGTGAAACAAATATTTGCATTACCCTTCAGTTCTTGTCGAAAAAGGCTTGAAAACGGGCTTGCCAAAGTGAATATTGGAGTAGTATTTTCATCAACAAAATAACTAAGCCCTGAGGTACCCTAGTATTGGTTTGATGAAACCTAGAAGAATAACTATAACCAATATACTTCAAATAGAATAGGTCTTTCTGAAATGAAAATGTACTTCTTTAAAACTATACATCACATTTTTTTACAGTTGCCTAAAGAGACAAAGATCCTAAAATATTATTTAAACATGTATTAGTAACCCTTTTATAAACAGTTATTGTGTGAGAAACGTAATTCTTTACGCCTCAGCACACACAAGTAGTTGCCGATACTCTCTGTTATCGGTTAAATTTGAATTGAAACCCAGTAGGTGCGAATTAAAGTTTGAATGCTCTGTGCATTGACGATTACTAAATGAGACACTACGAATTAAATAAAATATACAAAGTTTATTTACAATGCCTTTAAAAACTTACTACTACAAAAAATATTTTACGAAAGTTACAGTTTTTATTTAGAAAATTTGGCAAAAATTTGCCTTAAATTAGCAAGAAATTTAGCTGACTCTTTTGAAATCGAAATGTCTTACAGAGTCTATGAACCGAGAATTTATTTACGTTATGGCACAATTGAGAATGTTTTTATCACTATAAAGTTAGAAAAGTTAACATTAAATTTGGAAGTCATTTACCATTTTTTAGGACAGCCGGTATTAAATCTTGACTCACTATCTCATTAACAAAGTTAAATATTACCTTTACTATCTGCTAATTTCCGGAAAAACTACCATTCACTAATAACTTTCCGTTTAATTCACTGCTCGGCTTTTCTTACAACACTTCCACTTGAAGGCCAGTCCTGTCCTTTTCTTTTATTCACTTTACTTTACTTTTGAACACTTACATGTCAAATTAAATTCGACAAAGAAATATTTGAACATCTTATAACTTTATTTGGTTACAGAAGAAAGAAGGCAGTAATTTATACTATCATGAGAATGTTTTAATTCCTATCGAGGAATTTAATGGAACATTCCGGTAATTTTCCCGAAATGCGAGAACAAATTTTCAAGCAATGGTTTTATACGAAAAGTCAAAGTCTTACTGAAGAATAGCACATTCCGGTAATTTTCCCGAAATGCAAGAACAACTTTCAGGCAATGGTTCACTAACGGCCGAGTGATGATCGCGTTGTTAAATTTAGCAATGGACTTAGCAGTTTAGAATGTTTAACAAAACGTCATTGTCATTGTTATTCAATGATTTTAGTAGGCAACCTGTCAAAATCTGGCATTTTGTTAAACATTCTAAACCGTTGTTAACTTTTAACAATTTGCTAAGTTGACAGCGGTTTAGAATGTTTAACAAAATGTCAGATTTTGACAGGTTGCCTACTAAAATCATTGAATAAAACTGACAATGACGTTTTGTTAAACATTCTAAACTGCTAAGTCCATTGTTAAATTTAACAACGCGATCATCACTCGGCCGTAAGAAAAATTAAAGCTCTACTGAATTAAAAAATGTGTTGTCGCTTTGACCTCCGAAAAGCCGACGTACCGCCTCGAGACTTTATTGGATGCATCCACCTGCGTGCATTACTGGCTCACGGAAACATGTCGACATTCGCATTGCGTAGCTACGAGCGGTTTTCTTTGATTCCTTAATTTTAGGATGTGTCCCTTTTATGTAGGAATTTATTGATTAATTTCAGATTTTTAATATTTTAATAAAAATTAGAGAAAAAGTTAACTAACTTTTTTTTAAATTTTCTGTCAATTTGACTTTATGAGTAATTTATTATAGAACAGAATTGGTGCTACCATGTCTAAAAAGATATCCATATGCCCTGGTAGGTAAACGTAAACAGATTGGGTTGGGTTTAATTAAGTATTCAAGCGCGAAATTATACGGTATATGTGATGTGCAGTGTGTGTCGCAGGGAAGCGTTCTGTAAATTGTGTGGTAACGAAGCTCAGAATAATTAGTACATATAAATTATATATACTGTACTGCACTGGAGAACTATAAATTGCCAATATTAATGTGTCAGTGATCGTTGGTAATATGTAATAATTTTTAATTTAATTTAATTTTATATTTTTTTGTAAAAAATATGGAAATTCACTTTTTAATGTAATATTAGAAAGATTAATATTGGATGATATTAATATTTTTCGGTATAAAGGGATTTGCAAAAATAGCGGGGCTAAAGTCAACCAGATTTTTTTTTTAATAGAACAAAGTTATTGTTTGCTAAATATATGTATGGATCTAAATGTACTGGATTTTTTTTACGATGTGTAAAATATGCTGTGTAAAGGACCTGATAATAATAAAGATTAGTAATCAAATTTCTGTTTACCTCTGCTTTTGGGATAATACAAATAACTTCTTTATTTTGCCAAATTTAGCATAACAGGTGGACCGATACACACTGGAACGAAGCGTCATTGTGCCACCCAAATTACTCTACAGCTCATATAGTTCAACCGTTTAAGCTATTTTTTTAATCCTCGTCTTGAATTTTCTTATTAATTTTTTTAATTTTTGATTTGGGTTTTTATCTTTTGGAAATGTGTCGCCAAACCTTGATTTCTATAAAAAACGAATCTTTGGCGCAAAAATGATCATACGAGGCGCAAGATTAGGTTTTGGCATATTTTTTTTTCCAAAATCTTCTCCTTGATAAGCCCTAAAAGACTGTCTTCCAGAAAACGAGGGGCAACATTTTTGTTATTCTCGCAAACGGCCATAATGTTTCGAATTTTTTCAAGCATAAGGGACTTTTACTCCTAAAATGTGCAGAAAAAATTTGATCCAATAAAAATTTTACAGAATTCGGATAATCTTTTTTAGAATTTTTAAACACATTTTTGGATCTCTGAAAATTGACCGAATAGAAAAATTTGAGCCTTATGCAAAAAGTTGCTTAACTTTTTTCTGGATGGTCTTTTAGCATTTGTTAAGGTGAAGATCCCAAAGGCTTTCTAATGTATATTTGTTTTCCAAAGCTGACACATTTTTGGGTAAAATATTGGTCAATTATTTATTGATAAATACCTGTTACGTCGAAAATGATCGCTTTTACAGAACAAAAGTTTTTGCACAAAAAATATTCAGTGCCATTCAGGAATATGGGTGATTTTTTTCAGAATTCTTAAAATTTTTCTATTCAGCCATTTTTTCAGAGGTCCGAAAATGTGTCCAAAAATTCTGAAAAAGATTACACAGCCCAACATTCATTTTGGTGCCGGAGAAGTAAGAACTGAATTTATATATTTTTGATGCGCTGATTTCAGAAATATCTTCCATTTTTTCGTAGCAGCTCTAGTTTTTAAGATAGCCTCTTATAGAATGGGAATTTTTTTTATTCTATAGATTTGAAGATATTACTATTACTATTAGTCTTACCAACAACAAAAAACAAAAAGTATTAATTAGGCTATTTATTTACATTATATTCATAAAATATATATACACATACAAAAAAAAGAAAAAGCACCTAATGTGCCTGTGCTTATTCCAGGAAATGCATGTGACAAGTATCCAAAACATTGTCCATCTTGATCTAAAGCTTTAACGAATTGCTTCATAAGCCCCAACTTGATATGCAAAGGTGGCAATATTATTTTTTCTCTTGCAACTAAAGGTTCGTTGATTACGTTTTGTTTTCCTTGAATTATGACATTTCTCAAAGGCCAATCTTTTTTATCCCAATGCTGATTTTTTGCCCTGCTGTCCCAAAGACATAAAAAACAAGGATATTTGGTATATCCGCTTTGCTGTCCAAGGAGAAGGTTTACCATTTTTAAATCCACACAAATCACCCACTGATGTTCTTTATATTTAATTTTTTTAGGACTAGTGATATTGTTTGGTATTCCTCTTTTAAAGTAGTAGAATGACCATATGTGTATTGATCCAAATTTATTACCGTTGTGTAAAAGGACACATTTCAAACTACTAGAGAAAAAGGGCAGCAAGTCTCCATCTCTTTTACGCTAAAATGTAATGTTAGTACCTGGATCTAGTAGATTCTTTTCTTTTAATCTAGAGGCAAGTAATTCAGAAGCCTCCTTGGATAGATTTAGGTCTCTAATAAGATCATTTAGTTCTTGTTGATTGAAACGTTGGGGACTTCCGACATCTGCTCGAAAATCACTGTCGTTATCGGATTGCAAATGCTGAATTTCATCAGACGTTGAAGTTTCTGTGTCATCTTCTGGGAGTGTAGGAAGACTACTGAATGTTGGAATGGGTATTTCTTCAGAATGTGGTACTGGCCTTCTTGCTGAATCTAAGTCAGGATATGTCCATATTTGTTTATTCTTACGATTAATGCCTTTAATATTGATACTACAAAATTAACAATCATCGTAATGGTTTTTTGCTTCTCTCCAAATCATTGGTACTCCAAACTTTAGGCAGTTCCTCTTTCCCATTGACCATTGCCCAAATGTTCAACGCATGTTTTACATACTAAATGTGGAGCCCAAGATTTATCCTGGTCTCCCAAGTGGACGCCAAAATAGGCGAGATAAGTTCTTTTTACAAAGTCGGAAATAGCTTTCCGTTTTCTTTAAAAGTATATTCACCACATATATAACAGAAAACGTTAGGTTGATTTAAGCAACCACGTTTACTTGTAGATGCCATAAGTTAAATTATTTTGTTTCGACACAACACTGATCGCAATGAACTACAAACTGATATCACAATTTCACTTAATACTTATAAAGACTAACAGTAAAATGAACCGTGTAAGTGTATAAGTATACATAAAGTAACAACCCAGGTAGCGAAATTCGGTCGGGAGGGTTCGGCAGGTATCGAAATTGGGTTTTACGATCATGAGGATTTCCAAGTACTAAATAAGGTAATTTAATTTGAATTTAGCCGGCCGCAAGATTTTGGTTTTGAGCAGTAAAAATATTTTGTCATTATTTTTAGCTCTTTTATACTGTATAATCGATTACCAAAAAACTAGAGCTGCTACGAAAAATTGGAAGACATTTTTGAAATCAGCGCGTCAAACTTATTTAAAATCAGTTGTAAATTCTTCGGCACCAAATTTTTTTTTATTTTGTTGGGCTGTGTTATTCGTATTCCTTGAATAATTCTGAATAATTTTGTTAAATCAAATTTTTCCTGCCCTTCTTATGAGTAAAAGTCCCTTTTGCGTTTAAAATGTCGGAACATTATGGTCCTTTGTGGGAATAAGTAAAATGATGCCCCTCATTTTCACGTAGACAGTCTTTGGGGCTTATCAAGAAGAAGATTTTGAGCAAAAAAGGTATGCCAAAACATAATCTATGATCATTTTTGCAACGAAAATTAGTTTTTTCATAAAAATCGAGGTTTGAAGACAAATTTCCAGAAAATAAAAACCCAAATCAAAAATTCAAATGAAGGGATTGATAGGCAAAATTAAGACGAGAATTAAAAAAAAAAGAAGTCAAACTATATGAGCTGTGCGACAGATAAATAAGATATTTTGTAGCACTGGAACAAATACAATTTTCACCTAAATTTTAGTGTTACGAAAAAGGCCTTTCATTTTCCTAAAATCCAAAACCTAATACTGAAATAAATAAAGTGATAATGTGTGTAAATAAAATAACAATGGACAAAAAATTAGATGCTAATGTTTTTCATCATATTTCACAGTTTTCAAGCTTTTAAAGTTGCCATAATTTTAAACTTCGAAATCTTAGCGATTTTGTACCAATAATGCTTCATATTAGGAAGAATAGGATAAAGAGGCTTATAGCCTGTAGATTTATTTTTTAATCAAACATTGGAACTTTTTTCTAAGGATTTAAAAGTACTGAAAAATACACCCCGACAATTAACTCACACGTCGTGGTCAACCTAATTTACACGCCACAAACAAAATAGATAATGTCGATTTTTGGCAGATCAATTAAAGTAAGATCGGCAGAAGTAAAATCAGTTAAATATATATATTAGATAGCGTACTTTAATGTAACTTTACCGCTCAACCCCACACCCGCCACCAAAATTCAGGATTGTTGGCAAACAATTCTTGAATGGAAGCCAGTCGGCATCTCTAAGTCGACGCGGGTCGATAGTGGTCACGCCCTCAATGCACAGAAGCTTGGTTTCGTGATCTGGCTGGGCAAAAGTGAAATTAATATAATATTAACCCTTATATCTTTCTTAATATGTAATAAGGTTATAAATTATTTGTTTAAAAACAACCATAATTTAAAATTTTTAAAAAATATACGGGGCTATTAATGCCTTAAAAAGGTAACTTTAATTGTTCGTACAGGAAGCAAGAACAATTAAACTGGGCTGATTGGAATTACAAAAATAGTTTTTAAAAAATGTTCCCTTAAACTCGCCTCTTATCGAATTTCTTATGACATGAGTATTTTTCCAGTGAGCTAAAAGTTCGTAGCAGTTCGTCGCTATTTCTAAACAAGGACCTAAATTATTGCTAAATACCAAAGAGTAATAATTACATCGACAACACTGTTACGTGCTACTTTTGTAATTCAGTTTAATTTTTAGGCGAAGAAATATTAAGAATAGCTTTAATTTTATTTTCATCAGCTTTTATTCCATTACCGTTAATAATATGACCTAAAAATTTTATTTCTGACAGACCTAATTTAGACTTTTCTTTATTAAATGTTAAACCTGATTCTAGTATTTTTGATAGGACATTTTTTAAATTTTTATTATGAGACAGTTCATATTTTCCATAAACCAGAATATCATCAAAATAAGCAATTAAACCTGGTAAACCTTCTAAAATACCCGATATTATCCTCTGAAATACTTCAGGAGCATTGCAAATCCCAGTGGCATCCTTAAATATTTATACCTACCATAAGGTGTTGCAAAAGTACATAGTTTTCTAGTTCTAGTGGGACCTGCAAAAAAGCATTCGAAGCATCTAAGAGGGTAAAAACTTTTGCGTTACTTAGTAGAGAAAATAAATCTATAAAATTTGGAATTTTAAAGTGCCCTTTAAGAGCATTCATCATCAGTTGATCAAGTTCAAATCGTGCTTCGACGGTAATAAACGAACAACAGACCGCGTGGTGACCACTGGCAACAATGTACGGTCGCTATGGCAACCGCAACAGACGATTATTTCTGGACCAGGTTCGGCTTTAGGTATTTTTTACATATAGGTTTTTATAAATAATTTATTTTTTTTTAATTTGTTTTAATAAATACCGCTATGTGTAACAAAAGGTTTTTTTAAATTGATTTTTGTTATTTTGTCAATTTAATTATTTACCTACTTTAGAACTTTATTAAATATCTATTTACTGACAGTTGAAAAAAATGTACATACGACTTACGATACATCATTTAAAAGCTCATATGTCACACAGTATGCTCCTATTTTGGCACGATTCTGTCAAGCTATTTGAAAATGTGACCAACCATATTTCCTTGCAATTCAATAAGGTCTTTTTCACTGAGCGACATTTTTAGTCTATTGAGAAAACTTACCTGTACTTCAAGTCCAAAATTTCTGTCAATGACGCATCGCTCGCTTTTAGAGTGCCCCGGGTTGTGTGGGGTCAGGGGAATCAATTCCAGTGGCGTATGCATTTTAGAAAATAAATGATAAAATTTCGTCAAAACATGAAAATATTTTTTACAAGCAAAAGTTATTTTCTCACATTTTCATCAACCCTTTAAATTAGTAACAAGCCTGTATTATTTGGTATTATTCGATTAATGAAAATGTAATTTTTTTGCTTAATTGTGCACACCTCCTATTTTGAGGTCATAGAACACAAATTTGAGTTTTTTGGCGATTTTTCAACGTTTTTCCAAAAAAAAATACATTTTTTTCTTTAATTTTACCCTCTCTTGATTTTATTCTGCTACATAAAAATAATAAAATTTTAGTCTTAACATAAATTAAAAAAGATGTGTAAAAGCAGAACGATAGACAATCCAAGTTACACCGACTTGCCAATTTACCACCAATCTTGCAATCTCAATATTAAATACGACATTCACACGCATTGCTTCATCAAAATATCCACCATATAAGGAACACGAAAGCTCTGAGATCATCAGCTTGTAGAATCCAATAACTATTTCGGGGCTTTCGTGTTCCATATTTAGGATTTCCATATCGATAATATTTTTGATCAAACATTGTGGGTCGAGCGAAGC
Source organism: Listronotus oregonensis (assembly GCA_019359885.1). Lineage (NCBI taxonomy): Eukaryota > Metazoa > Arthropoda > Insecta > Coleoptera > Curculionidae > Listronotus > Listronotus oregonensis. Next base: position 282,345 of record JAHBCN010000049.1, read on the forward strand.
AAAGTTCGCATACCTTATAAAAATGTCATAAAGAAAACTATTACAACCTGGTAACAGGTCAACATTTTTAGAATTTCGAGTTGAATTCGGACGTAAACGTTTTACCTACTTTTTATTAAAAATTAAGGTTTTTTCCTTACTTTTTAAGTGTTTTTTTTTAATATTAACATAGTATGAGTTTTTTAAATATGTTTTCGTGCAAATGACAGAATTTAAAGGAATATGTCGTAAAATGGAATTAAACAATTCAATTAATATTATTTTTTAAATACTATAAGAGGCAGCCAAAAAACAGCCTCTGATTCATGTTTAACAATCGAAAAGTAAAAAGTGTGCAAAAATAGCGGAAAATCGCATTTTCCAGTATCCCATAATTACTAATATTGATTTTTTTGCCTTTTTAAAACTCTGAATACCGTACGCGAATTAACTTTGTTAAAGTTGCACATATCTCTGCAGCATCCAAAGTGGTTAGTTCTGGATTTCGTTCCCGAATCCCATGGTAAACATTTTTAACCATTATTCGTTCTTTTAACGTTAACTGAGTTTTTTTATAGGCGGATAACTAGTTAAGGGTTGGTTAATATTCATAGTTTACAGAATTAAAAGCACTTAACAACACTAAATCTTTATATACAATTATATGCACTAAATAAGATAAACTATTATAAAATTGGCACAAAACAATATCTATATACCACAATTATTAGAAATTTATAATATTTAGAAAATACCCTGAATAGCAATTAAAATGTAAACTTACAAAATCTGTCCATAATCAATAATAACTAAATAAAATCATCGAACAGCACGAAATCCCTGTCGATACGCTTATTTTCAAGTCTCTTCAAGTTGTAAACTAAGGAATGTGTTGCCACTTTTATTGTCTTCCGATAACAATGATTTCAATACATATTGGCGTGCTATTTTAAGTGCGATGGCTGGCTGGTGATTTATTCTTGCAAATTATGACAACGTGGCGATGAAACTTTTGGGCGGTTCACTGTTATTTGAGCGGAAAAGTATATCATAGGCTTAAAAATAATTTAATAGTGTTAGATTTTTATTCAGCCGCTTCGTCGGTTGGGTGGCCGGTATTAAATGAGTCACTGACAGAAATTTTGGACTTTAGGTATAGTTTAACGTAAGCTCTATTTTCATATTTGACATTGACATTTTGCGTTTGTGTAATTTGTTTCCTCTCCATCACGTATTTAAAAAAGTGCAATTATAGAAAATTTGAAACAAATTATAACGCATTAATATAACAGCAAACTTTTAAAAAAGTTTAATTATAAAAAGAGTTAAACAAATTATAAAATAATACCACGTAATAAAATAACAGAAAATTTTCATAAACTTTAAAAAGTACATTTATAAAAAGATTAAAATTAATTATTATAAATTAATATCACGTAATAATATAAATAAGAGCAAATAAACTTCAAGAAAAGTGCAATTATAAAAAATAAGACAAATTATAAAATAATACCACGTAATAATTTAACAGAAAATAGACTTATATAATAATACTAGCTGCAAACCCGGCGTTGCCCGGCTCGAAATACATCGCACGCTTAATGATTGTACAATCAATGTATCACCAAAGTAGTATTTCGCACCCTAGATACAAAAATAACCATTTTACCTGTTCGTCTGCATAGCACTGCTAAAAACTATGGTTAGACTTTGTTGATCCTATATTTTGTTTCCTGAAAATTAATTTTTGTATTTTACTTATAGTATTCGACAAATCATATTATAAATGGGCTTGCCGTACGTCCGGATTATTAATCATGTCCGGACTTTTGTCAGACTCGTAAATGCGTCCGGATTTTGAATATTTGCTGCAGCAGCCAGTCGCAGCGCGTTGCCTGTATTCTGTTCAGTAAGTAGTTTTACTTTTAGTTTGTCTAATTTCTACAACCATAGGGTTAGGTAAAATAGTAGAAAAAAATTCGTGCACGCGTTTCACAATCGCTGCTATTTTTCCTAGGACCTGATGGACCGTCCGGACATTACACTAATAAATTATGGCAAACTCAATTATAAACCTTTCATAACAAATATCATTTAATACTGTTTTTTCATAGCAAGTCGTCTATTTTTCCGACTTGTTGACAGACATAATCGTGTTCTACCAAATTCATTTTCTTTATTTTTAGTCCGTCCCATCTTCAAAAGGCAAATCAAATTAACAGGCACGCTAATAATAACAAATATTATTTTAATCTGCTAAAAATAGACATAAAAATCGCTTCCCATGCCACCTGCCACCACGTCGACATCCTATGAGGGCTGCTGCGTTGCCAAGATGTTTTAAAAATCTAAAGGTTTCGTTTTTTTTTCAAAAATTTATTAATTACGAAACTTAAAAGTTTGACAAAAAACTATGGTTTATTTAAAATTTTGGTCTCTTTATAAATTATGTGGGGGAAATGGTAAACAATGAGGGAAAGTATTTAAAAAAAATAAATATTACACAATAACAAAACCAAAAGTTTTTTTGTTTAAATTGGTACTTCTCAATACCTTCTCATTTGTCGATATAATTAGAACATATTTCCAAAATTTTGTTTAATTTCGTTCGTTAGTTTTGGTGCCATTCTTTAAAACAAAATAGCTTGTAAACAGCAGGTATGAATCCTCTTAATGTATTGATTTAGAGACCTTGGATCCATGGTGTTTTTTCCAATAAATGGGAACACTCGTTTGTCACACCCATTCTTAAGGGAGGACACAACTATGATATCAAAAATTATAGGCCTATAGTCGCACAGTCTGTTATTCCCAAAGTGATGGAGGTAATAATCATGCCTTCATTAAAGACTTTTAAAAATATTATCATTGAAGAACAGCATGAGTTTGAGAAAGGTCGTTCTACCGAGACTCATCTTTTTCTGTACACAAACTACATTAGTGCAGCCATGGATAATGGTTCTAGCAAGGCATTCGATCTATTAGATCATAGTGTATTGTTGAATAAACTAAGATCTTTTGGCGTAAGAGAACCTTTTTACTCGTGGATATCCCCATACCTTCAGGGAAGAACATTGCAAGTTAGAATGTCTCTACATAATTTGCAAAAATAACAATTTTTGCAAATTATGTAGAGTCCAGAATATTAAACTTAGACATTTCCGTTTTTTTTTCACATGTTTTAAAGACCTCAAGCTTTCAAATGTGTTTAAACAATTGCTGAGGGCGCCCAAATGATCCGATTTTAATTTTTTAAAAATCGTTTAAAGCTTAAGTCTCTGTAAAAAAATTAAATGTCTAGGTGCAATATTCTGGACTCTATCCAATTCGCAAAGTTGTCACATAAAATTTAATCACTAAATTTTTGTGCAAAAACTATTGAATGACCGAATATGGAGGTCCTTAGATTAATCTAGAGGTCCAAAAAATCCATGCAAAAAACTACATTTTGTGATTTCTTACCAATCTTGTAGGAAATTTAGTTACAAAACTTTTATCCCCGACTTTTTTTACGACCACAGTTACAAAGTTATGGGCGATTTAAGTAATAAATAGTTATTTTTAATTTTTTTTTACATTTTGTCTATTTAACAAATGTTCCGGACCTTTTTGAAAGGAAGCATATCTTAAATCCTATTATACACATCTGGAGGGTTTCCAGCAAAAACTTGTATGCCACCTTATACATCCAACCACTCTTGTTTTTACATGTTAAAGCTTGGTCTATAAGCCTTATTTAAAATACATGCGCAGGGTAATGTAGATATAATTTTCATAGATCTTTAAATAAATATTGGATTATTGTATTTAAAATCTGGTCCAGTTTAATGTCTCAAAAACAAAAATGATCACTGTAGCGAAAATCTGTCAATACTCAAACTTTAATTGTGGGCGCCATGTTCTGCAGAACAGTCATTTAATTATTGTATCCGTACTTACAGCATCATTGAAAAAGTTCGAATTTCTCTGTCGGGCCAGAACGGATTTCTTCCCTTCTAATCCACTTATTCTGTATTATCTCAAATTGGAGCTTGCTTAAAATACTGTTTCCACATCTGGAGTGCGGCGTATTCTACAAGCCCTATTAATGAATCCACTCTATTTTTTGAATCAATAATTATAGCAGATTTTCTACTGTGTAGCAAAAATTGTTTTGTCCAGCTAAAATCAGTATTTTTACCATTGTGCAGCGCACGTTCTAGCAATATTATTTCTATGTCAGTCTGTGAGATAAGAAAACTTAGCCTTTTTATTTAATTATTAGCAAGAATATTTTTATTTATTTCTAGGATTTTATTTAGAATAACGACTACTAAAAATAATAAATTTCCGACTTCTCGGTATGGTCTGTAGAAAAGCTTTGTTTGTAATTTAAATAGCTCTTTGTTGTTTTATGTCGGCCCTTTGAATTTATTTTCTCGTTTGATTTGTTATTCGAATTGCTCTTTATTTAATTTTAAAATACTTTTTACTCGACGTTGTTATAAGACTTTCAGTTAGTTTGCCTTCCGTGAAAATTCAAAGTTTCAATTTGGGCAATTTTATTATATTTATAATAAGTCAAAGTATCTTTATTTACATCCACAATGAATTAATAAAAAATTCAGAATAGCAAGTACCAAAAATAAAATCTTAAAACTTGCTATTTTTATTGAATTTTTGCCATTTTACACATTTTTTGATCTTTTATTTTAAAAAATTTCATGATGCGCTCAACGCACCAAAATAAATAAATGCTAGTTTATAAGCTTATTAACTATAATATTAAAGATTTAAAAAAATATGTTGGCGCACATCATAACATTTTTTAAAATAAAAGATCAAAAAACTTGTAAAATGGCAAAAAATCAATAAAAATAGCAAGATTGAAGGTTTTTTTTTTTGGATTTCTGATTTTTTTACCAATTTATTGTAGATTTAAAGAAAGGTACTTGGACTTGTTATTAATATATAAAAAGGTTAATGGGGGGGGAAAATATATATATATTTTTTAAAAATAATTTAAATTTTTTTTTTAAAAAAATTTTTATTTTTAAATTTTAAAAAAATTTTTTTTATAAAAATTTAAATTTTAAAATTAAAAAAAAATTAATATAAATTTTTAAAATTTTAAAAAAAAAATTTTTTTTTAAATTAAAATAAAAAAATATATAAAAATTTTTTTTTTTTTTAATTTTTAAAAAAAATTTTTTTATTTTTAAATTTTTAAAAAAATTTTTTTTTAAATTTTTTTTAAAAATTTAAAAAAAAAATTAATTTTTTTTTTAAAAAATTAAAAATTTTTTAAAAAAAAAAATTTAAAAAAAATATTAAAAAATTTTTTTTTTTTAAATTAAAATTTAAAAAAAATTTTTTTAAAAAATTTTTTAAATTTTTTTTTAAAATTATTTAATTTTAAAAAAAAAAATTTTTTAAAAAATTTTTTAAAAAAAAATTAAAAAAAATAAATTTTTACACATTCTGAATTTTTTTATCCAATTATTGTAATTTTAAAAAGTGTATTTTGGACTTGTTATTAATATAATAAAATGGCCTATATAATATATTCATATATATATATATATATATATATATATATATATATATATATATATATATATATATATATATATATATATATATATATATATATATATATATATATATATATATATATATATATATATATATATATATATTAATGGATATGTATCATGATATATATCCGATATAATGTTCTACTTATTTAGTTGGAAATGAAAACTTTTTATTATTAATTTTACGAAAAAAAGTTATTCTTTATAAAAAGTTATGCATGCTCTGAAATCTAAAATACAATCATCAAATATATATATTTTTAATCCTATACGAGGTAAGTAAAAAAAAAACGAATTTTAGTCAAGAGTAAAGTACCTTTATATATAACAATATTAAAAATTGTTATAACAAAAAATCTCTACTCGAACAACGAAAATTTAACTGTAATTATTGTACATGTAATCTAAGATGCTCTGACAAAAAATGTCAATTATTGTACATATAATCTAGGATGCTTTGACCAGAAATATCTGACAGTGGCATTTAAAACAGCAGTTGTATTTAGCGAAATATAGTAGAAATGCCAGTAGAATGTGTAAAAAATAATTTTGAATTAAAAAGATGTTATTGCATATTTAAACATACTTTTTAATTCCGAACAACTTTTCATAATAACAATTTTCGATATTGTGAAATATAAAGGTACCTTAGTCTTCAGCAAAATTCATATTTTTTGACATACCTCGTCTAAATTGATAAAATTTGATATCTTCTGTTGATTGCATTTCAGATTTAAGAACATGCAGAACTTTTTATGAAAAAATTTTTTTCGTAAAATTAATAATAAAAAAGTTTCCCATATGTTGCTAACTTATAAATAGACACACTATATATCAAATAATTTTTTATGATATATATCAATACAAAAATGGTTTAAAATTTTTATATAATTAAGTAATTTTTGGCGTTTGTTACTGTATTTCTACTTTCCAAATATAGATGGCATTGGAGTAGAGTTAAAACATACTCCCTAATCGTAAGTTCTAATCCAAAAATGGAAACACTTCTGCCGGCATTAATGGCGTCAGTCGTGTCAAAAAAATTTATTTACGAAAGAGTAAGTTTTTTTGTGTTTATTTCGTAATTTTTTACAAAGAAAGTAATTGACAAAGTGCAGAAACGATTTTACCTTATTATTGAGTATTTAAGAAGCATTAACTAGGTAACTTTTGTATTTATAAAATATAACTGTTTATTAACAAAATGGATATAAATCAAACATTTGATATACAGGGTAAGTCTGTGAAGTGAGACCCCCGTTTATTGCTGTAAATATTCAAATTGGGAAAAAATGTTTTATACAAAAATATTTTGGTTTTTGCTGCTCTATATTTTGCGAACAACCTTATGTATACAGGGTGTATCAAAAAGTCCCTACAAAAACAAAGTTCATTTTTTTTAATGACTCCCTATATTTTTTGTTGCACTTTTGTTTTCTGCATAAAATTTTAGATATTTTTAATAAAGCATATCATATCCCTATATTCAAGTGTTAACGAGATATTCGCATTTAAATACAAATTTAGAAGGGAAAAATCCGCTCATATTTTAATGTTTTACGTTTCTATGGTTTCAGCGGTTTTTTGAGAGTTGCATAATAACCATATATGCTATAGAGATTAATAAAAATGTCAAAATGACAGTTTTTATTTTTAAATCTGTAAAAAAATTGTTTTAATCGTTTTTTCTTGTTTAAGGTTTTACCTATTTCTACTCGTCATGTGATATCTAATTACTTATTAATTATTACTATGGCTGTTTTGTCCCTCTACAAAAACCCAAAGAAACGTAAAAAAACATTAGGAGTTGAGCGGATTTTTTCATTCTTAATTTGTATTTAAATAAGAATATCTCGTAAACAATTGAATATGGGGATATGATATGCCAAATAAAGAATATCTAGAATTTTATGCAAAAAACAAAAATGCAACAAAAAATATAGGGAGTCATTTAAAAAAATTAACTTTGTCCTTGTACGGGCTTTTTAATACACCCTGTATACATAACGTTGTTCGCAAAATATAGAGCAGCAAAAACCAAAATATTTTTGTATAAAACATTTCTTTCCAATTTGAATATTTAAAGCAATAAATGGGGGGGTCCCACTTCACAGACTTATCCTGTATATCGGATGTATATCATAAATATCCGATATTTTGATATTTATGATAAATATCGGATATTTTAGAACCGTGGCCTTAATTAAAAGTTTGAATTTTCACGAATATGATGGGCAAAAAAAAGGTCGAATTTTATCCATCTCCTGTACAGCACATGTCATGTTATGTAATTGGCAGTGCGGGGTGCCCTACGTTGATCGTTGAACCTTCCGATTTCAGTTTAACGCGTGCAGTAGACCAGATAATTTCAGTACAATCTAAATTGGAATATTTTTTATATTATGTAAAAAAATGTAAATAGGTCTGTAGGCATCTTATTTTGTACTTTTATTATATCCATTTCCGGATGTCTACCATAAGTCTTTACTACAAAAATATTTGTTTTCATTGGCACTCGCACAGAATTTTAAAATGCATGCTGCAATATCTGTGGAAAATCCGGGTGTTTCATAAATAATTTAATTATGGTAAACGACAATCCGCTTACCGGCGTTCAGATGCAAACCTAATTTGTTGCCATGTTGCCATAAACGTTTTAATAATGCAGTGAAATAGGCAATTTAACCGTCATGAAATTCGAATTTCAGGAAAATGAATTACACTGTGGTCACACATAATTGTTTATAAATATTATATTGGATTACATGTTCAAATTAGTGCCGCAGGGAGACAAAACTTAATTTACTTTTTTCTTAATTTAAAAACCGTTAAAATTAGTGGTTAGGTATTGTAAAGGATTCATTTACTGTCAAAATTTTCTTTGGTCCACTTAAGAAGAGGCCGCTTCGGTCCAGGTCCAGGGTATAGAAGTAAACACCAACAAAGTGCACAAAATTAAGTAACCCTAACGAACTTGCAGATCCCCTAAAAAGAAACTTAAAACATATTTCCAGTATAACCGTGGCATGACCATTGGTTCATTTTTATCACCATTACTTAGTAATATATTTTATCGAAAATTTAAAATCTAATCTTGTAAATAATTATAATTTTAAACCGTCAGTATGGTGAAGCTACTATATAGATGACATTTTTTGTATTTTTGTATGTACAACATTACAAAGATTGTTTTTTTAACATACCTAAATACACAAGAACCTACTATTAATTTCATTTTAGAAAAAGGAACAATCTGATTACTTCCTTTTTTTTAATTCTAAGAAAAATGGCTTACATAATTTTAAAACTTACCGAAAACATATACACATACAAATAGATACTTAAGTTTTAACCCCAATCATCCCATCATGGGTAAAAAAGGAGTTTAAAGTTAATAGAATATAAATAATTTGTTTTGATTAAAATATTTATGCAAAAAAAAATTAAGGGACGTTGAGTTCAAAATATTTATCCCGTTAATTTTATAAATAGTTGCTTATAATTTGGAGAACCAAATTTATGAAAAAATCAAAATAGACCTATTACAGATTATTTAAAACACAAAACACTACTGGAACTCAAATAATACAGACCGAACCATTTAATGTTAACGAAGATGCAAGGAATGTGATTTAGAAAATATCTTGTGAACGTGTTAAATTTTATATACGTGAAACTTTTAGTCCACCAAACGCATGTAAGAACATAAAAGATATATGTATAAAAACATACTAAGTTACACAAATTAGAAATATGCCAACACTCATTTGACCACAATCACAGAATAAACCGGAACACTTTTGGTATTGCAGCAAAGGACACTTCTTCCAAAAAACATGAAATAAAAGATTTTTTATTATTAAATGAAGATAACTGTGTAGCTTCAATACCGGTTAATTTAAATAATACTACAAACACAAATAAAGATATTAAACATATATAAAAAACACTAAATTACACAAATCAAAAAAATGTCAACACGCATTTGAGCACAATCACAGAATAAACTGGAACACTTCTGGTATTGCAGCAAAGAAAACTTTCAAAAAATGTAAAATAAAATAAAGTGCTTCTCTATTATAAAATAAATACAACTGTGTATTAGCATTAATATCAATAAATTTAAATAATGTTTTGTTAACATTGCTTAATGCAATTGCAAAATCAGTGTACCTGTCAAAACAAATTAATCTGTCATTTGCAACATTGCGTCATTGAAAAATTCCGAAAATATCCAAGATTTTTAAGCCAAATTTAAAGAAAAATAATTTTAAATATTGCTTAGTTCACATTTTTAAATTTATTTTATATCTTAAGTTCTGTGACCAACTAGTCACCCTAATGTTGATAAGTTTTTTGATTTTAAAAGTTTATTAGTTTTTTTTTTGGCGACTGCCGGTTTAAAAGGGTCAATTAATTTTGTGCCCTCTGTTAGTGCACATATCTATTGGCTGGGACCTGGGCCGGAGCGGTCCCTTTTTGCATGTGTGACGAGTAGCCCAAAGAATATCTATAAAATTAAGTCTCATTTTAATTTAGTTTCTGCGCTTTCTTTAGGTTTGCACCGCCTAAAATACCGTAAATACCAACTGCTGTTGCACTATGTCGATGCCATGTTCATGTTTTTTTATGATTTTATTTAATAAAGGAATAGCGTCCTTAAAATTTTCAATTTAATTTAGTAGTTATAAACAATAATTATTGTATGTCAACTAAAATTATAACCAGTGACAATTTAATCGGAGAGTATGCTAATAATTTCACCTTTAAGATGGTAAACCTCCCTGTTCCTTCCAGATTTAACACCCCTAAATTATTTTCTCTGGGTATACCTAAAAAGTAAAATGTACTTTAGGAAGCCAGATAATTTTAAAGCAAAAATTAGTCACGAAGTACAATAAATACATCCTACATTTATTGAAAATGTTCAAAAAGAATAATAAATTCTTGGCTCTGTCAAGCAGCCAACGGTGCTAAATTTGAGCATTAAATTTAGTTGTTTTTAAAGTTTTTATTGCCATTTAAATTGGTATTTTATAATTTTAGAATAGTTTTTCTTTTGTTTTTTTTTATTCAGTCCATACAAAAAATATGCTCTTTCAAACCCCGTAATGAAAAATGGGAGTGGCCATTAAAAAAAGTATTAATGACGTTATACTTCCTTTGGATATTACCCTGTATATATTAATTTGGTGTGAAAAATGCGCAAAAAAACTTTACGGGTTCGAGCGGTTTTCTCAAAAGTTATGTCATAAATTTTGACCGAATTTATCCACTTTTATTTACTTGTGTTGTCAAGTTCTTAAAAATATGTTTGTAAGATGTTACTAACACGGTTCTTTTATTAGTAGTAGTAATATACAGGGTATTTTTTTGTGATTTCTGTACAAACCCATTTTGCCTCCCTCCAAAAATGCCTGGCCCTTTCCTGGCTACCTCTGTAACAAAAACCTGGCGTCTCTTTTTTATCCTTTTAAATTGTTTTTAAAGAAGTTCAAATTAAAAATCAATGTGTAAATTTATACGGTAAGAGTAACTAAGTTTTTTTTTCTTATTTTTTTTTTTATAAAAATTAAAAATTGTTACGTCGAAGTTCCGTATCTGGCTCTTTTTCAAAACATTTATATTTTAATCGGATGTATTAAAAACAAAGCTAATAATCGCTGGCTTTATTTTAACTAACAGCGAATGGAATTCGCCTAGTTATTTATACTTTAAATATTTATGGACTTTAAAATTTTTCTTCTTTAATATTTACCATCATATATATTTTTATTTATTTTTAGATGCTTTTTCTTCGACCATAACCAAATATCAAGTTTTATAGGGTAAGTTTAAAAAATTAGTTTTATACAGTTATACTAAAGTATTTAAACAATCCCAATACTTTTTAATTTATAGATATATTGTTATAAAAATAATTTACAAAAACGTTATTTACTATTGTTTATAATTTGTTGTCTATTATTTATAGGAACTATTTCAATACAAAAATTGTTTTTTTTTAAATATTCCCAACTAAAACAATTATTACTGCCTATATTATACAGTGTATCAAAAAGCACGAAATACTTTTAATAAAAAATGCACTACCTCATATCTAATTATACTCATTTACTTGGTGTTACATAAAGATATCATAATTTATGAAAATATTTACCATTGTTTATGATTTGTTGTCAATTATTTATAAGGTACTATGTCAATACAAAAAATTGATTTTTTAAAATATTTCTAACTAATATAAAGGTTAAAAAACCAATTTTTTTCTGCATATACCATACAGTGGATGAAAAAGCACGAAACACGTTTTATAAAAAATACTTTACCGCATATCTAATGATACGCATTTACTCGGTGTTACATAAAGATACCATAATTATAAAACTATTATTTACCATTGTTTATAATTGTTGTCTATTATTTATAAGACTATTTTAATACAAAAAATTGTTTTTTTCAAATATTTCCAGTAAATATAAAAGTTGAAAAAACAATTTTTTTTACTGCATTTATCATTATCAAAAAGCACGAAATACTTAACCGCATATTTAATGATACGCATTTACTTGGTGTTTCGTAGAGATACTTTAAACTTTATACCTTATATTTTTTTAATTTGTTTTTTAATGTTTATTTTATCATAAGCTTTAATAAATTATCAACTGCAACCCTAAGAAGGTTTAATGTTTTATCAACACTTTACACCTCGCTATATTGCCAACTTCACTCCCTCATCTCATGGAAAAATCAGTAAATTCTCTTAATTTTTAGAAATCCTTTGGATTGTTATTTTAATATTATTTGTTTAGATGTTTAAATTAAACGTATTAAGCACTGAAAAATGGCAACATTTCCGAGCATATACTTACTAGAGGCAGCCTTGCTCGTCGAGCGTACAAACAAATGTGCGAGAGAGAAAGTAGAATGGCAGTATAACCATTACCTTTGGTATAACATTTTTTTTTTCGCTCCACGTGCCCGATTGGTCGAAGGAAAGGTATATGTACCCCGACCACGAATCAGCACGTAGAGCGGGCTACAATCCCCCTCCCCCCACCGACCAATCAAGCACGTGGAGCGAGAGAGAAAGGTTATACCACAATAACTGTTTCTTTCTCTCTCGCACTGTTGTATACGCTAAGACCGGCACGCTTAAATGCTAAATTGCGTCCAGTCGCGATAATGGCAACGCTACAATAATGACCAATAAAATTCTATTTAAAAATTAATATAACAAGGTGTGGCTATCCAATCAGAACGATTTGTTACCAAACATTACAAAACAAAGTTATTCTTTTGCATTTAAAATAATGTAATATATTGCGCCAAATTAATGTGTTATATTAATTAATGAACAATGCAGCAAAATTCAATAGAGCTAACTGACTTTTGCAATTTAAATACCATGTTATAGCATTAATAATAAGCATTCCAACGCTGTATTAACATATTTAAAAAATGTTATGGAGTGTCCTTTATAAAAAATAACTTTAATCCAGATTTTTAAGCCGGACCTGTTTTTTTATTATTTCATCCTAAGTTATTGATAAGGTTACATATTTGTATGTAGTTTTAAGAAAATCACATGGTTGTATAAAACATGAAAAGTGAATTCAATATTGTTAGGAAATTTACAAACAAAAGGGATACAATCTTCAGCCCATTTAAATTTAGGTCTCTTATATATGTGAAAAAAAAATCAATTGTCTTTCTAGTTCAATATTTTGGACTCTACTCAATTTGCAAGATCATCAATTATTTTAAAACGAAATAGGCTTGCGAAATTATTATGCAAAAACTATTAAACCAAAATTAACAAAATTTAACATGTTTCATAATAGAATGATGTTGTTTTTGGCTGAATATGGAGCTCCTCATAAAAATCTAAAGGATCCAAAAAAATCACACAAAAACCTACGTTTTTTCCGCCTTTTTTTTTGGTAATTGCTTTTTTGCAACAATCATAATGCATTTTACAATTTTTAAATAATCCTATCCTGAAGGATTTTTTACTACAATTTTTCTCTGCGCCCAACACTTACCAAGTCATAAGTGATTAAGGTGAAAAATAGTAGTGTTCCTACAACGTGTGCGGAAAGTTGTACACTTTACCCCACGCGATTGCCGCCAGAGTTGGGAACATTATTTTTTCCAAGACTCCGATTAAAACAAAACACTAAGTTTCAAACATTTATTGTTTTATTAACATAATTTATGAGAGAAACAGTATATTTTTAAATTAGGTATTATTAGTAATATTAATATTAAATACGCCAAAAACACCTCTTCTTTCATTCTTTTGATTTGCTTGCACCAATTTAAAATTGTGTGTATTGCATCTCGTATTTTTCTTTTGGTTTACTTGGTAATAGGTTCAAATTTATCTCATTGGCGGTCTTTACAATATCTTCAGGAAGCTGTTCGTCGGAATTATCCATTATTTGACTTGTTAAAAACATTTAAGGCTGTTTAAGAACTTTATAATTTAATTTAATCTTAGAAGCCTTTTCAATATATTATGCCTTCATTAAAAACTTTAATAAAAATTTGACAATTTTACCTTAAGAAGTTGTCACAATTATACGGCTTAGATTATTATTTAATAATAATAGAAAATGTACAGCTCAAAAAACTTAGAAATTGTAGAAGCTTCAAAAAAATTTTAAGAAATTGACTATTTAAAAAAAAGTACAACAGGGTAAATTAAATATAGGCGTCCAAAATGGTAGGTTGTTACAGAGAAGTGATCCAATTTATTATTTATTAAAATATAGATAGTTATACTTTCGCGCACTAAACTGGGGAGAATTACTTCTTTATGTTTTTAAATAATAAATCCATTTATTTTACCTATAATCCTCGGTTGCGGTTAAAGAACTCTAAAACCCTAATGGTGTTTAATTTTAGCTTTTATTGATCCGATTTTCACATTGTTTTGGGTCTGTTTTGTGCGAAATCGCTAAAAAAGGGCAACACCATGTGACTGAATTAAAATTTTAGGGTGAATACAAATTATGCTTTGAATTATCGTACGCTGGAGGGATGGGTGCAGAGTGGCTTTTTAATTTGTAATGTGATAGACGGAGGGTATGTTTTTGGCGTAACGAGTTATTTTTGAAGTGTGTATTTTTAGGGGATCGAGTAAAAATTTAAATACTATTATTGAAAGGGTGCTGGCTGAATTTCACGATAATAGAGAGTTTGCAGAAAAAATTTCCATAGCTTTTATTATTTCTTTAATTGAGGAATATGCCTTTCTAATTTAGATTTCTAAATAATTTGAGGAAGCATAATAGTATGAGGAAGCAAGGTCTAGCAAATAAGGAAATTTGTCAACATTTATAATGAACAAGAGGTAATTACAGGGTCATTCAACAAGGATTAAACAGGGCCATACTTGTGGCTTTCCTCGTATAAAAATATGTAAAATAGCCGCCTTGTGTATTTCTTTTTGGGGAATCTAAAATAATATGTAAGAAAATAAATTGAATTAAAACAAAAAAAGTACGATAAAAAATGAACGTTTTCTTAATGGGCCGGCTTAGTTATTGGTTTGTTTTTTAAAAGCGTCTGATTTTTTATACATTTTAATAAATAGGACTTCGGATTCGTTTCAAATAACAAAATTAATTTATTTTATATAACAATTGGTTTTAAATACCATAAGACATGAAATTTATATTCTGTCTAAGTCTAGCCTTTAGTGTTGATTGAAATAAAACACTTTCTGGAAGAAATAGTAAGGGAACTAGTCAAAGATATTATTGTTTTTATAATTATTATTTTATAATGCTAAACTTTTACCTAATATTGACCTTTGTATTTTAACATTTAAATATTTATTGTTTTCTCTTTTCTAATTTATATCGCAAATTTTTTATATGAGTTAAATTAATTATATTGCTACTGAAAATGAAAACAAAATCCTTTTTATTAAAACATATCGAAGGAAATAGGAAACTTTTATAAGTGTCCCATTTTTTTCTTCTCCTGGGAGTCGTCTAGATTTACTACCAGAGACTGGTGGGTTGATATATTCCTGTGGGCTCATTTTCGGTTGCGCAAATAATTCCTGTCTTTTGTGGATCAACGCTTTACGTTTCTTCCCCCTCATCGCACATTGTGCAACTTGGGTCCTCATCGTATGAGCCTATTTTGTGTAGGTGTCCTCTTAGGTTATCGTGCCCTGTTAACTGTCCTACTGTTATTCAAAGTCTTTTCCTACTTTGTCTGAGAAATTCTTTCTTCGTTTTTTTAAATGGGTTCTTTATGAAGCTTTTTCCATGTTTTATTCTACTGATGCTGGACTAGTATTCCTCGTGTTTGTTTCGTATTCATTTCCTAGTTTGCCCTCATGCTGTGGTTTTGGTCACTTCAAGGGCAGGTTCTGGTCCAAAGTATGGTCTCTTGCTAGCTTATCCGCTTTTTCGTTGTCTTCTATTCCCGAAGCCCCGGTGCCTACAGGAGAGTTACCCTGTTGCGTTTGCCTGGCTGTCTGTTATTATGCAGATCCGTTTTTATAAGCCCTTCTATTGTTTCTTTTGCACAGTGCAGTAAAGCATATATTTTTGTTTGAAATACAGAACTGTGTGTTCGTAATGGAATGGAGAATTGTGACTTCGTCATCTCACTGAACACGCCCGCTCCAGTTCCCTTCTTGGTTTTGGATCCATCTGTGTACCAGGTGATGTCTCCAAGCGTGCAGAGAAGATCGAATTATTGCCACTCACTTCGATGTCCCATTACAAAAATGTTAATTTTATATCTTTTTGTTTCAATTTAAATCATTTGTTTAAGTGTTCTTCCCGGTTCTACAGGCAAAAATACACAAGAATCCTATTCTAGTTTTTTTAATGAGGAAAGCCACAAATATGACCCTGTTTAGTCTTCGTTGGATGACCCTGTTCCTAGTATTTAAGCTTTATACATGTTTCCGTGGACCGTACCAAAAACTTCAAAAATGATTTGGTATCAATAATTTTAGGATAATGTAATGCAGATTCGTTAAAAGCTCTTAAAATCAAGAATCGGCCGGTTTTTTATTAGTTGCTTTAGAAAGCTGGGATAATATTTTAAAACTTTAAAGAACTCTTTTCTGAAGTTGGATTTAACAACATTTTTAGGTCTGGTATCGTTCAAATAAATTACCTGAATGCAAAATACAATGTTTCGTTCTAGAACAGCCCACGAAGGTTTATATGAAGACGAAATTCTAGGTTCCGTGGTTCCCAGGTTTAGATACCAGAGCTGGGACGGATCCTTCAAAAAAGAAATCGATTCACGGATCCGGATCCTCTTAAAGGAATCGAATCACCAATACGACTCAATTCCTTTTTAAGGAAAAAAGGAATCGAATCCAGGGAATCGATTCATTTTTATCGTATCACGAATCCGGATCATCTGTAGTTTTTATACTTACAAATGATAACTACGATACCAATGATACTACATAATCCAGATGATTAATCAAGCGTCAAAGATTTTAGCACGGAGCTCGAACCACGATATATAATTTTGAAGTGCTGTACCTCTTAGCCAAATTAGTTTTTGGTAAATATTTTTCAAATTTGAGTATGTTATTTCTGAGATCAAAATGAATCCTTAAATGGAACCTTAAGGTGCTCGCCCATTAGAGTGACGCGGCGCATTGCGACGTTACGCGATGCGACGTGACGCGACAGGGTTGTCTGGCCACTGGGTGACGCGACGCGAAATCTTGCAAAATGTGGCAGTCGGTGAAGAGCTCATCGGACGAAGATATTTTTGTGTTTGGAGTAAGTTCTGCTATCAAGGAGGAAGAAAAGAATAAGAAAAGGAGAGTTTGGGTTTGAAATTAATGGAAAGAGAAATACGTGTGGACAATTCCATCACCTATTTCCAGATTTGAGAAAGATGCAAGAAAATGTTCAAAATACTTTCGCATGGCGGAAAAAAAGTTTTTTGAACTTCTCAGTTTAATACAGACGTCTATAGAACACCAAAAAAAAAGTTGCTTTCACATACCTTGAATTTAGAATCCACTAAACAACTTTTTTATTTATATTAATTTAAAAATAATAATAATAATAAAATACAAATGTCACAAAAATAACAATAAGTGAACAAATGCAGTGATAACAGAACAGAGCAACATGTGTGATTCTTCACGATGATACCCGAAGGAGGCCGATGAAACTCGAATGCTACGCGACATTGTCGCTTGCTTGCTCTTCCGATTTGTCTCGAAGTGTCGCGTCGCGCCGCGTCGCATCGCCTAGATGGGCGGGCTTTAGTTTGATTACATTTAAAGTATCCCTGATGCATTTAATCGCGTCGCGTCACTCCGCATCTCGCTAGTGGGCGCTAGCACCTTTATTTCAAAACTTCCGATGCTAGATTTTCATAAGGTTTTTAAATGTGATTTTTGAAATAACCTCAAGCGACTTATAAATGGGACATCTTTATTGTAATTTCACAGAAAGTTTTACCAGTACCGTTTAATAATTTCGCTGCTTACGGAATATAAAAATGTATTAAAATTTTAAATTCATTTTTGGATGACACCCTGAATAGAATGAATTAAATGTCCCATTTAAAAGTCCCTCAGGGCTATTTCAAACAACAAAATAACAAAATTTATAAAGATCGAGCAATCAGAACTTTTAACATAAATGCCAGTAAAATGTATGCCCGTTTTTGGAGACCACACTCTATGGTTACGAAAAAAAAATGTTTAATTTAAATGTTGTCTTCACGGACCTAAAACACAACATATTTTAGTTAAAAATCACATGTTAGGTGTGTTTCCTTATTTTAAGATCTTAATAGTCAGATGTTTTAAAATTCTTTATCCTAATTTTCGAAAATCAGTGTGATGCTGATTAAGAATCTTAAGTTAAAATTTGGAAATTTAAAATGAAAGATTTAAAATGTCGGATTTTGGCATTTATTAACCAATTCGCCCCAGATTCGGGATTTAAGGATTTTAAGAGGACTAGGTCAAAATTTGCAAATTAAGAAACTTGGATGAAAATTTGGAAATTTAAAATGGCGGATTTCGGTATTTGTCTCAAATTATAAATATAAGGAATCGATTCCTTTTTGGAATCGGATTCTTCAAAAAAGCAATCTATTTCGGATCATTTTAAAAATATATAACGAATCCGGATCAGGGATCCTATTTTTAAAAAGTAATCGATTCCAGACTTTGGATCCTTAAAAAGGAATCGATTCCTGGATTCGATTCCAAAAGGATTCGATTCCTACCCAGCTCTGTTAGATACTAAGGGTTAAACTACTAAACCTGTTTCCCCGGTTCAGTAACGATGTACAAGTATTAAAATGGGCAATTTTTACCTTTATATAACGCTCTAGTGTCACCACGCGCGTTATGCAAAGAATTACTCCCTTTAAAGTACCTTAATCAGCGTCAGGTTATGCCATTTGGACATACGGTTTAATGCGGCATCCAGATTAAACACAAAGACACGTGGTGTTCGCGGGTGGTCAGCCAATCTGCTACCTACTGGACCCAACGATTCTTAATATCGTTTTTAAAGATAAAAACGAAGCTTTAACGTAAGTAATGACGTTAATGGGCGCAATAAAATTTGTTACTTTGACATTAACATTTTTAGGTTTACCCCACTTTCTTACGTTATTCACAATGTATTTATGCGTCAAAATTAATTACTTAAAAACTCTATTTTTTGTAATTTTATTTTTGTATCATAAAACTGCACTTTTTCTTGTCTGCAGTGATAATAAAATCGAATGCTAATGACATTCGGTGCTAAGAGTTTCTAAACTTAATTAGAACATAAATTGACTTATGAATAATTCCGAGAGGGCTCTGATTAAATCCGTAAAATTTAAATTAATTTAAATACTTCTTTAAAATAAGGATCATTTTTTAAACATTGGTGGTGGTATTTAGGAAAAGTATAAATGTTAAATATTTCTAATTTGATAGTAATTTGACAAGTGCAATAATAAAGGAAGCTAGGTTTATATTCATATAGTGTACTGCTCCAAAAAATCTAGTTTATAGATCAATAAAATGTGTTTAAATTTTGGAAAAAATCACTTTATTTACTAGGATAACTGCTTTTCTTATATAAAGGGAACTTTGTAATTTGAGACAGTCCACAAGTTATAACGTATCGTGGCTGTTTTAGGTGAAGTAAGAGGCAGTATATTAGTATGGGTCCTAAATATTTAAAGGGTTAAACGGAAAAAAATGTTCATTGGGGGCAACTTGTTCCACAGTTGAACCACTAGTTATGTGGTAAGTTTGGACTTCTTCAGATGGATTAAGAGATGCATAATAGTGGCACTTCATGTTGCCCCATCATAGCAGATGCTGTGAAAATACCGTAAAAACAAAAAACAAAACTTTTAAAATCTCCATTTTCCTAAAAAACGGATGTTGATAAAAATATAAATATTAAAGAAATAAAAGTTATTTAAACGAAAGTTAACCTGAAGAACAATCGAAAAGTATACAAGGTGTCCGAAACAACATCAGGAAACTTGGGGTAGTTATGTGAGAAAATGTCGAAATCTCCACCATTACCAAGATACAGGGATGTAAAATATCATTTTTTGTTTAATTTTTTTGGCATATTTATATTAGTTTGGTTGACTTTGCACTTCTAAGAGCAAATTGGTTATTTTTTATTCCGCTATAGGGCACTTTTTCTGAAACATAACATTAATTTCCTTTATAACTTTTCTATTTCAACAAATATCTTTAAACAGAGTATAACATGTTAAAGGTAATTATAAAGTTGAAAAATAATGTTCTCCTGGTTAATGTCGAAAATCCTTACCGTTTAGCCAGAAAATCGACTTCAAAGTAATTTAACTTTACCCGCAATCAAGTCACCTTGCTTGAAATTAACATTATCAAGGGTTTGTTGTTAAACCAAATATCAACTTAATCGGTTAAAGAGGAAAATAAATATGCCAAAAAAAATAAACAAAAAATTATATTTTACATTCCTGTATCTTGGTAATAGTGGAGATTTCGACATTTTCTTAAATAACATACTATTTTTTTTAATGTAGAATCACTACCCTCAGTTTCCTGATGTTGTTTCCGGACACCCTGTAAAATTCCTTTAGGAGCTATCCAAACGTTACTTACATTTACACGCTTTAACTATTGTCATCAACTAACTTTGGGATCTTTCTCTATTTTAGTTAAAGCCATCGAAAATTTTTGGGCATCATTTACGTATATTTTCAAATCACTATTGACCATTATTAATATTTGAAAAAGAAGTATGGTGATTTTTTTTATAAATATAGAACTAATGTAATTAAAAAAGGTATGAGTTTTTTTTACACTTTTATTTTTTTTAAATTAATTTAAAAAGTAAACCTTGATATTTAGCTACATCTAGACGACAGCGGCCAATATCTAAGGTTTACCATGAAATTTCTTCGTTTCTAGTTTCTGGGATCTTAATGATATTTCAACGTTATATCTATAACTTTTTGTTGTAGTAAAATAAAAACAAAATAATATTTATTACACATTTTTTTAATTTGATTTCGGGGTATTTTTGTTGATGTACTGATGAGAACTGATCAGATAATTTTTCTGATTAAAATTCCAGTTTGTGCACAAAATAAAAATTTCTGCAAATATAAAAACAAACATATTGTTTTTATTAAGGCAGAAAAGCACGTATAGTTATGTTAAACATGCACACATATCTAAATATTTACAAAGGTGTCATTGCATAAGACTACCTTAATTAATTTAAGAAGAACCATGATAATGTAAAACAGATTGAAAATTGATTGGCAATCAAAATTCCAATAATTAAACTGCACTCTCGTTATTTCCGCACCGACAATATAAAAAATCAAAATGCTAACGACATTCAGTGTTAAGAGCCTTCAATTTTGGGAGCAAAAGTTAACTTGATGAATAATTCCGGCACGGCTCTAATTGAATTCAGAAAATTTAAATTAATCCTTCGGCGACTAATTGCTCGGAAATGCTTTTTGGTTTTGTTAGGGCAGTGCTGGGTTTTTTAAAGTATTTAATTAATACTGTCGAGTTTTTTTTACAATTACCCCTGAATTATCCGTAATTAAAGAAAATAAGAAAGTACTAACGTTTACCAAATTGCCAGATAGGTAATGTGGAGATTTTGCAGTAAAATACTAAATAAAAACTAAAAATAATTATTTACCGAGAGAAATATTTTTTCAATAATAATGCACCATTAATAAAAACATGGTGATTGATGGATTTCATTAGTGCTAACTTTTTGAAAACTATAACACAAAAATAGACACACTTTAAATAAACTATAACTTCTTCTTCTTCCCGCAGCGCAGCATCTTGATCTTTTTGTGCCTAATCTCCCATTATCTTTTATACCAATTATCCCATTAGACTTGTTCCTTCTACAAGTCTGTATAACCCCAAGACTGGTTGGTTGATATATTCCTATGGGCTCATTTTCGGTTGCCCAAATAATGCCTGTCTTTTGTGATTCAACGCTTCACATTCGTAAGGATATGGTAGGTTGTTTCTTCCCCCTCGTCGCACATTCTGTAACTTGGGTCCCCATTGTATGAGCCTATCTTGTGTAGGTGTCCTCTTAGGTTTTTGCGCCCTGTTAGCAGCCCTACTGTTATACCTACTTTGTTTGAGTAGTTCTTCCTTCGTTCTTTTGGATGGGCCCCTTATGAAGCCTTTTCCATGTCTAATTCTACTAAGGCTCCCCCAGTATTCCTCATGTTTGTTTCGGATCCATTTCCTGGTGTGCCCTTGTGCTGTGGTTTTGGTCACTCCAAGGGCAGGTTCTGGTCCAAAGTATGATGTGGTTGATCCCTGTTTCGCTAGCTCATCCGCTTTTTCGTTGCCTTTTATTCCCGAGTGTCCTTGTACTCACAGGAGAGTTACCCTGTTGTGTTCTTTTTTTTTATCTTTATGACAGCTCACGAAGGATTATTATATATGTATATTCTATCCTACGGATTATATATACATATATAGACCTAAGTACCAAAGTACCGTGAGTGCCGGGTTTTCCGTTGTTTAACCCATTTCTTCCCAGTTGTTCCGTCAACGTTGTCCAAGCACTGAAACATGCAAATATTGTATTTCACAGCACCTTTTAGACAACGCGGTAGTGCCACCACGGACGTTATTTTTAAATAACTACTACCTAAAACTGCTGTGTTCTCCCAGGAAACTATACCTAAAATATTGTGTAAAATAAAAAATATATAAAATCGTTTATTCTGTCACGAATAACAAAGCTTGATCAACCTCTGATGAGACCAGGAGTTAACAGAAGTTCGAACATATTGCTCAAAAATAGCTAGACGGTTATTTTTTCTTTAGGATCAAAAAGATAATGTAGATACATAAATCCTGAAAGTTCAAGACTCTCCACAAAGGTCGTCGGAACGAAAAAAGCAAATAAAATTATTTAAATAAATTTTAGCAAATTAAATAAGTTAAAACTTTTACAAATTACACTTTCAGATATAAAACCTATTTGTTTTTTAGATTTGTGAATTGGAAATTCTAGAAACAAAATTAGAGGCTACACTTTAAAACCAGTAAAGTGTTATATAAAGTTAATATGTACAGGGTCTTTGATTATATTTACGTGGCTTCTGGAGCCTTTATTTTTAAAGACAGAAAAAAATGTTTTATATAAAAATTGTAGGTTTGTTTCTATATTATCTTTTGAAATTATCAGTAAAAAAATATCGCAATAAAAAAATTGAAACTAACCACAACTACAACTTTTTTAAATGGAACACCCTGTATATTATGCGCTACAATAAAAGATCTTTTTTTTCTGATTTCAAATATATATACATTGATGGTATTTGGATGAACCATTTTTGAGATATTGATTTGTAAGCTTAAAATATAAATAAATTGAAAAAAATATCATATTAGTATCAAGAAAGCTATGAAAACCATAAAATTGTTTTAATAAATTTGACGTATTGATATTGTAAAAAGTTTTAAATTTATCATTTTAACTATTAAAAGTAGTTTGTACTGCTTTTTTGTCGATGGGCTATTCAGAAGAACAAAAATCGCTATTATGCGTCTTTTTTATGGTAACAATAATAATGTGACGACAGTGCAAAGGGAATATCACTTATTATATCCTTAACAACGGGTACCATCTATAGATTCTATTAAATACATAGTAAGAAAGTTTATTGAACGAAAAAGCTTTAAAATGAATAAGAGGACTGCAGCACGAAATGAAAACAAAGTTTTGGATATCCTCGTTTTTTCAAGATAATTATTGCACTTTTTCTATTGGACTAGCACTAAATACTTTTAATAATTTTAGAAAATCCTGAAATATCAATCTCGGATGCGACATCTGAACTTAATAAAACAGATTATAAAATTAATTTAATCTTAAAATTTTACAAATTTTATCCTTATAAATTTATGTCCGTTCAGAATCTTCTTGAACAAAACATGCAGGACCGACCTAAGTATGCATTGGAAATAGCTAGGTTTATGCAGCAGGATCCAAAGTTTTTAAATAAAATTCTATTCACCGACAAGTCTTTCTTCACATTAGCACTCTACTAAATCACAAAAAAAAAACATTATTGGTCCAGAAAAAACCCTCACCAAATTCAGCAACATAACAATTTTATTGTTTCCATGGCTTTCTGGATACTAATATGAAACTTTTTTGCAATTTATTAATAATTTAATTTAAAATATCTCAAAAATGGTTCATCCAAATATCATCAATTTATATATATTTGAAATCAGAAAAAAAGATTTTTCGTTGTAGCGCATAATATACGGGGTGTTTCATTTAAAAAAGTTGAAGTTGCCTATATTTTTTCATTTTATTATTGCGATATTTTTTTAACGATAATTTCCAAAGATAATATGAAAAAATCCTACAATTTTTATATGAAACATATTTTTTCTGTCTTCAAAAATAAAGGCTTCAGAAGCCACGTAAATATAATCAAAGACCCTGTACAGGTCACCCATCCAGGACTGAACAGGCCATATATTGTGTATTAAAATAGCTATTTTGTTTATTTTTTCCGTAGAATCCAAAAGAATGCTTAAGAAAATGATTCGACTTGAAACAAAAGAGATACGAGATAAACTTAACATTTTCTTAAGGATACTTTTTTTATTGGTTGATTTTTTCCATACCTTCAGGACTTCTTATTCTATTTTAGTAACAACAGAATTATTAAATATGTTTGTGTCACTTCTATCAGTATGTATTAAAACTAGTAATAAAGGCTGGATATTGACAGAATATTGACTTTTAGTGCTTTAGCATTTCAGGTATTTATTGTTACCTTTTTCTATTTTCTAATATAAATCGCGGATCCCACCTATGAATTATATAGACCGTCGGCCCACCATAGAAAAAAAGGACCAATTTTACCCAATATGCCCTTTTAAATAGTGAAAATTGACTATTTTTTACAATCCGTCCCGAGAATGTTTTAAACTGGTAAACCGGAAGGCTAAAATAAAATATCTAAGTAGTACTCTATCATCCTATAAGGATATTTTCTTTTATTAATTGGATAAACAGGATTTACACTAAGAGCTTATAAAATTATTCAATTATTCGTAAGATAGTATCACATTGCTTTGGTTAGACAAACCGCTACCAATTGCTCGAATTTACGTGGTTAATAACGCCGTTTCATTCTAATCGATTATAGTTTGCTTCGTCAATTAGCCAACTGTTTAGATTAAATCAAAATGTACTTTAAGGATTTACACACCCCTATGGTCAAAGCATTAAAAAAAATTAGCTCCTAATTAAATCGGTGCTGTTGTAATTATTGATTATATATAATTTAACTTTATATACACTTTTTATATTATTTTATTCTTGTAGACGGTTATAGTTATCATTACTTAAAAATGCTTATTTTTCTTGTGATTTGTATTTTGTGTATATTTAAACGTTTTTACAACGATTTATTAGCTTGACCTGTATGTATGTTTGTATGTGTGTAACGGAATCTTTTAACATAATATTCACCTATTTTATAAGGTCTGATTATTTTTTTTTAAAGGGGTTAAGAGCCAATGACAATACAATTATTTCATACCTTCTTTCTAATGTCCTAACTTAGATCACCAAAATAAAAAGTAAAAATATCTAGATTAGTTTGCAGGTTAAATGTACACCATTCACAGAACGACGGTAAATGTCATTCTTCTTTATCGATATAATTTTTAAAAAAACTTACCTCTGAAATATATGGAAAGCAAATATATGGTACAATTATGGTACATTTATTTAATAAAATATTAAGAGTGCATTTACGCTACACCTTAGGGGTCGGGCGAAAGGTCGCGAAGACGGTGGGCGGAGACTATCAAACTCCCACTACCACAATTTTCGTATAGCCGCATTAAAAATATTATATTTTATTTAGGTTCTTCCAAATTCGGTGTATCGATGCAATGTTGTTTCAGATTGCAAGCCTACAGGAGATAAGGTTTTTCGGTAACTATTTTTCACTTAAATGACATAAATTATACACCATTTTAAAGGTAAGGAAATAATCTATGCCTGTGCTGTAACAGATTTTTGAAATGAGTCGAGGTAAGAAAAAATAGTAGCTATACATAACCGGGTGACTTTCACTCAAGGAAATATTAAAAAATAAATCCAAATTTAAAAAGCTATTACAGCAGAAGCCTAGATTTAAGTGTTGGCTTTCAAATAGTTTTTGAAAATTATCGATAACTTAAACCGTTTTTAAGATAAACATTATGCCCCGAACCCCAAATTAGATCCAATTTTCGCGGCGCGAATGGACTCTTAGTTATTTAATTTTAATCCTAGGATTAAAAGTAGCCCTTTTAATCCTAGGATTAAAAGTGTTGCTAAGCAACGAGCACATTTTTGTACGGTATGAGAATTGATAGTTTTTGCACCTGAAAATAGTACAAAAATGTTGGAGACGGTTGGAGAAAAAGCGTGATTTTTTAGGGTTTCAAACTATAATTTATTTTTTAACCCAACTAAATTTTAATTTTATATGTATAAATAAACCTATTAAAATTGAATAAAATTACGATTAGGTAATTTTTGGAATGTTATGTTTTTCTCTAATTTACTGCTTTTAAGGGTTATTTAACAAAATCAGTGCAATATTTGTGGTTTTCCTTATAATTAAAAAAAGTTGCATAGTCATCTTGTGTATTTTTTAAATTCATATAAAAAATTTGCAATTCAAATTATAAAATAGAATAAATATCTGAAATACCAAAACAGAGATAGTCAATATTCTGTCAGAGTCTAGAGTTTACTACTATTTTAAATATATATTGCTAAAAGTAATTCCGGGGTTACTAAAAATGAATACAAAATATATATATTTTTTGAAATTAATCCAATAAATAGGGTGTCCCATTAAGAAAATTTTAATTCTATGTCGCATCCTTTTGTTTTAATTCTTCCTTTGGTATCATTTTTAGATTCTACTAGAAAAAGTGTATAAGATTTTTTTTAATCGAGAGAAGCCACAAATATGGCCCTGTTCAGTCCTCATTGGATGACCCTATATGTGACGATTTGACATACCATCTTAAACTATGTAGTATAATTGCGTTAGTTAAATGGTCTGTGGTGTGAAATCGTTGCGTTGAGATATTTCCATTGTAAAAATTTTGGTACAAGTAGCAAAAACGTAGTATTATTAATTTATTTAGATCCCCGCATTTTTTTTCTATAGCCACCAAGTGTTATAACAATTACAAATATATTTTCTAGAGGTAATATAAATTAGGTTAAGCTAGGTTTTTGGTAGTAACAAAAACTAACCAGGACAGTAAAACATCTTCCATATGTTTTAATATGCGTTTCAAAAAGTGTGTTAGTTTGTAAAATTTAATAAGCCCGTTGTTCAACTTTTTTATGGTGTTATTACCGAAAACCTAGCGTAACCTTACTTATATTACCTCTAAATACCTTTGTAATTGCACTAACACTTGGTGGATAAAGAAAAAAAAATGAAAACGCGGGGACGTATTAGAAAAGACCCATTTATTTTAATTAAAATTAATACCTTATTATATTGGATATAAAACCTCCCGATAGGTCTATCTCCTAAATTATTTACAAATGTAATTTCTAAGCTCTCGTTGTAGCTTAATTGAAAGGCAGCACCCTGTATTATCGATCGACTTAATCAATCTGTTGAGAGGACCGGGCGGCATGTCGAGCACTGTGACACAGTTTATGGTTATGGGCTGTAAAAGGGTTCAAATAGCACTTGTGACTGGACACGCTCTCGTTTTATTATGGATTTTTATACCATAAAAGTTGCCAGCAAATAATCGGGATAAATCCAACTAGGATTTAATATTTTACAATAGTTGTGTAAAATATAACCACTTATATTTTATTCGTATCAGGTTTGTGTAACAAAATTTAAGGATCAATACATTTTGATCTTATGCAAAAAACACCATCAAAGTTAATTATGGTGTAAAAAGTAATTAAATCGTAAAAGCTCAACAACTTCTTTTTTAAAAGCTTGTAATTAGGATGCACAAAGGTTAGTTAAGTGATATAACAAGCAGAAAATGTCTCCTTTATTTGATAATACAATTAACCAGTCCAGTTAAAAGCTTTTGGTCAAAAGCACGTTAATTCTGTTTGATCTAAAAATAATTCATTATGCTGTTTTTCGAATGGAATATTTTCAGTAGAGTTAAATTTAAGGGTTTTTTTATATTCCTTTAAAAATAATAATTATACATACATTTTTAAAGAGTATTTGAAAAATATATTGATAACCTGGCTCAGGCTTAAAATTAAAATTTTATCATTAACAAAGTCAGAATTTTCGAGATTGCCCTAATCCAGAGGTTCTCAAACTTATTTTATCCAACGCCCACTTTGAAAATCAGTTATTTTGTAGCGCCCCCCATTTTTTTCACCTTAAAAATCTCAATAACATATTAGTCTCGCCTGGAGTTTAATTAAATCTATATTCTAAACGACACTTTTCTTACCAGAGAGAGCACTAATAATGCAACTCTACAATATTAGGAGTATCTTTTATTCAAAATTAACAATAATCAACATTGAGCAATAATAATTCAACCTTACAAGATTAAGAGTATCGGAGTAGCGGGCGGAGTGGCGGGTGGGCGAGCGAGTGCGATGCGCGAAAGCGGCGGAACGTCACGTCTAGAAGTGGGATTTATTTGATTCATTCTCTCAAAAAAAAATCGTTCGCAACCGATTCACTTTATAATGATGCCGGTCAGACTCGGTCCGTTTTGAATTCCACAAAATTAAGTCTTTGTTCAAAAGAATAGTTAAAACAAATAAAAAAATTAATTACAAAATAGGTATATAGCCAAAACTGACTCGAACCGACATTACTCATAAATTGTTTGTCTAATACACCTCTGGCAATGTGAGCAAAATCAAAATATATGTAAGTCGTAGCACGAAAACGACCGATTTGCTGTTATAAAATACCTTATGAACGAAGCGAATCATCCAAACTAGGTTCGTTTTTCATCGCAGAGCGATCGAGCAAGTGGCTCAAAAAAGATTCGAATCCATTGAAAACAGGGAATTCATTTGTTCGGTATCAGTACACTGATTGGTTCTTTTTGAACGAATCGTTCGCGAACGACATACCTCTAGTCACGTCAGTCGCCGACCGGTCGCGAGCCGCGGCTTTGTATTTGGGCACCTGTACTCCGCAAACACGGACCGACAAACGATGACGGACTAAAATACAGGATTGCACAAATAAATTGTACAATATTTGTTCACGCCAAACGTGAATTATAATTGAACCTTCTAAGTTTAATTTTATTTTTTCTTTATTTTTACTAGATTAGGTACATAAAAAAAATCCCGCCTTCGCTAAGTGCTCAGCTTGGCCGCAACAATATATACCTATTTTTAATACGTGTCTTCGGAGGTGGGGACTTCACCTGCGACACTTGAAGACACGAATATTTTTCAGTGTTTGATACCTATTACTAAATATCTTAAGATATAAATAGCGTTGTGAACGCATTAAAAATATTAAATGTGTAATATATGTTTAGTTTATACTTATACAATAAAATAGGATAAAAATAAGAACTAATAAATGGATGTTGTGTAGTAGAAGGATTTAAATTTCAGTGAATTTTAAAATATGAAGTAACCGAAGTTACAAATCATCCATCGCCCCCTTAAATCACATCAGCGCCTCCCAATTTTTTCTGGGTTCCTTACCGCCCCCCTTCAGATCTCCAGCGCCCACAAGGGGGCGTTATCGCCCACTTTGAGAAAGACTGCCCTAATCATTTACAAAGTTGGAATTTTTGAGATGCCATAACTCTATCCCGGGATAACGGGATTTCCGAATTTAAACCCTAATTTGATTCCTTTCTCAGCTCCAAGTCGTTTGATGTTATTATTGTAACCATAAACATTTTTAAATCTTTCATTGGTTATTTCACAAGTCACTGCTTTCTTTCTTGTCGTGTTTTTATAAAATATTTTTGTCATCAGTTTCAAATTTTACCATTAATTTTTTTTTTAGGACACAACGTTGTAGAGTACGATCCACACATATTTAAATAGCATTACCATAGTATAAAGTATGATTTACTCAGTTTTTAAAAAAATCATTTTATATTTTATTGGTAATTGTATAAATAAAAGGATGTACGTTCGGTTAACATTAAAAAAAAATCAAAAGAGTAATTTTTGTGAAAATAATAATATGCGGATATTCCACGAATAATCGTGACGATTTATCGGAACTATTTTTTTGAGTGGCTTTGGTGAACTGTAAGTCCATTTTTAAACAGCAATAATTTGATATATCTTTTTTTTATTTATTTGTTACACCATAATAAAACACATAGGGTCTGAAAAAATTAATTTTTCACGCACATTATCACAAAAAAACAATTCTTTAATTTTCATATAAAATATACTAAAGTAATATCACCGACTAACATGAAAAGTGTACAAGAATACCAAAAAGAGATGATACAATGCCGTTTTGTTTACGATTCCCTCTTTAAATAAGCACTGTTGCCAGATCTTTTCTAATAATTTATTATTAGTGAAGGTTGTTTTTTTCCATTTACCAGAAATAAAGTTTTGTTGTAGAAAAAACTAACCAAAACTAACAAACAACAACTCCCAATCTATTACCTAGTTCTGGTTAGTTGTCTTTAGGTTTTCCTCGTTAAATTGTAAATTTTCTTTATCATAAATACGCCGTCGAACAAAATGAAAAAAAAAGTCTGATATCTTAATTTTTAGATTTTTTATTGGCAAAAATAGGGTGGACTTCACTTTCAGGTAATTACCTTATTAATTTTTTTTTTTGTAATTTGTGTATTTTTATTTAATCCATAATGCTTTAAAGCTAAATTTAAATCCCTTTTTTTTGATACGAAAACGTCGGAAATTCTGGCCTTTTACTTAATCTAAAAACATAGTGTTTTTTCGACTTTTAATTTCATTTTTCAAAGTGCACTCTTTTGGATAATTTTATCGAAATCTACTAAACAAAATGTGTTCTATATATCTGTAAAATTCATTTTTTTTTAAATTGAAGGGAGCTAAACGACACCGGATCCTTTTTAAGTATTTAAGATTTGGTTTGTAATAAATTTAAATAAAAAACAGATTTATTGTAAAGAACTAGAATATTTCACCACAATATTTTTCCACTTTTTTTTGACTTGGCAAGATTTTTTTTTTCATTAATACAGACAGATCAGTAAAATGCTTGCCAAGTCAAAAAAGAATGGAACAAAATTGTGGATATAACTTGGTCCAATTTTATATATCAGTACTTAAAGAGGGGCGGCTATTTTTGCATAGGAATTTTGCCCTTTTTTACCTAATTGTTTTTGGTGAGATCTTTCGTCTTTTTTCTAATTTTAGTAAATGGTAAAAAATGGGAGGGGATTTTATGCCTATTTTCTCAGTACACCTTGCTTTGTGTGAAAAATGCCCATGTTTAATGTTCCCTAAATCGCGTCTGTAGGGATTGCAATCCCGCATCT
The DNA here is from genome assembly GCA_019359885.1 of Listronotus oregonensis. Taxonomy (NCBI): domain Eukaryota; kingdom Metazoa; phylum Arthropoda; class Insecta; order Coleoptera; family Curculionidae; genus Listronotus; species Listronotus oregonensis. The sequence goes on from JAHBCN010000049.1 coordinate 313,944, forward strand.
TTAAAATTATGTTATAAAATTAAATTAAAACTACATATTTTTGTGTAAAAATCAACTTTTTTTTATTTCTTACATTAAACAACTTAAATTGTTTCTTTTCTATTAATTAATTATAAGTAATTAGTAATCTGTTTTCTTAGATTCATCTTTAAATGTTTCAATGTGTCCTAAAACCTACTTACATACCAAATTGCAAGTTTCTACTCCCCAGGGAAATGCCCCCTAATTTTGATAAGTCAATCAGTCAGTCACTAGTAAATGGGCGATTTTCAAGATCGAATATCTTAGAGATTACCTGACATAACTTTATCATTTTTTTTTCATAGAAAATTAGAATACTTATGTAAATTTAAATGCCGAATTTCATACCTTTTGGTAAGAGGAGACCGAGGTTATAAGAGGGAAAAAACCTGAAGCATTTAGTGTAAAACACACACATTCGTGTGGTAGGCCGGAATTTGGAATGTTTTAAAGGGGTATTTTTTCAGTATTTGAAGTAATTATTTAAAGATTGACCTGTTTACAGTAGTTAACAACTAAAAAATTCTTATATTTTCTAATAGCCTAGTTATCGAAATTCGATAAATTGTAACAATAATTTCTAGTACAGATATATTGAGGCCCCAAGATAAAATAGCATTTAACTAAATTTTAGCTTAATTCATACTGTTTGCCTTAATTGTATTTAAAATCAAAACGAATCAAAGAAAAAAATATCAATTATAATTCCGCTTTGACTTTATCTTTTTATATTAACAGACATATACTAACTTTTTATAAAAATTTTTTCTTAGGGCGGTTTTTTTAGATTTTCTTTTTAAAAATGTGGGTTTTCGCTTTTAATTTAAGGAAATGGTAAAATGAATTTAAAAAGCCTATTTTTCTAATACACCTTTTTTTAAATTTTTTAGTTTTCCGGAAAATCGAAATTTTTGTTAATAAAAACTACATTTTTTTGAATTACTTTTCTTCTTTTAAATTTTTTCTTTAAATTTAAAAATATACTTCTGACCTTCTTTAATTAATTTTAAATTTTTTCCATTTTCTTTTTGGAAGCCCAATAAGCAACTTACCACGGGAAAAGGGATTTTGTTACCCAAGTTACTAAAATCATTTTTTTTTTTATTAATATTATTTTTATTATTTATATTGTGGAACCAAAAAGAAAAGGGAACAAAAAACAAAACGGGGGCTTTGTTGGTTTTTTCTTATTTTTTTTTAGGGCTTTGGAGAAAATAAAATCTTTTTTTCATCTTTAAACAAATGATTTTGGGATAATTTTTTGCCAATTATTGGGGAAAATTACTTACCAAACCTTATACTTTCCAAGATTTTCGTAGAAAAATTTTTTTCCCTTCATCTTTTACATCTATTAAAGTTTAATCCGGTTTTACCATAAAGTTTATTCGTTTGTTATAAATAAAAATTTTCGCCCAGAATTTTTTTGACTTATATTTTCCCACAAAAAATAAAAAACAAAAATAAGACTTTCCCTACATAAATAAATGATCTATTGAACTTGGGATAACAAAAATGAAAATTACCTTGGCTAAAAAAAGGAAGGGGAAAAAAACTTAAAAGGCCCGTTTTTTTCAAAATTTTGTAAAAAACTAAAAAAAAAAAGAAATTTTTTACACTTTTTACATCTTCTTGATTAATAAATGTATGCATTCAAAATCTACAATTCTATTTACGAAGATTGTTTATGGTCCTTATTAATTCCCGATAGACATTTTCGAAAACTCCGGAAATTCAAAAAAACCGCCCTAAGAAAAACACGTTGTTTATAAAAATACACAAATATATTTATTGAATTTTGCGGAATGTATTCAACACCTTCCAAAGCTCCATATTCCAAAGAAATTGGGTAAAATTACTTTTTATAAAAAAAATATAAACAGATTGATAGAAGGGTCAAAATATCGAGCAAAAACTAACTTTGGCTCGGTTTTTTAATGTTCTAAAGAAACAAAAAAAAGGAAACAGTAACAAGATATTATTGCTACACGTTCCTTCTTTCATGTAAACTTTTAATCATGCAAATGTGCATTTTACGTGAGTTATTTAAAAATTAGTCCGTCCGTTTGAAGGTGTAAGTAGCTTAAAGCACCTTTCGAGATACGGGGCAGGTGCAAAAAATACTCGGCGCATGTATGGCCGAGTATTGCAAAAACTATCAAATTTTTGAAAAGTTGATATGAATCATTTTTGCAGTTAGTAAACCGCCTTTATTTTCGTTTAAACACGAATTTGGTAAGTGTCATATTTCGGAAGATATCGACCAAATTAGTTGAAAAAACGATTTTGGTTTGGGGGCCATTTTCAGGCCCTTGCGGACATTTTTATATATGATATTTTCAGAGGTTGTATACATACTTGTATAATACCTGCAAATTAAAAACAAAATTATGACGGCCCAACCTGATCTTCAGGTTCACACCTTCGTTTACTGTACTATTTCTAACAGTTAATGTTGCTACTTAATATGATTTACTCTTTTTTCATACAGTTCAGAAATAAAGAGAAGAAAATTTCCGATAAAAAAGTCCCAAATCCCGGAGTTCTATTTCCATTATTTATAATTTTAATTTAACGCTAAAAATGGGCCTCCGTGCGACATTTTTGGTTGCGCGCTCGGCGTCAAAACTGAGTACGTAACACTAAAGATATTTTTTAGGGTATTAAATATTAATTGAAATTTTTTTAAAAAATTATGGTTTATTCAGAATACTTCAAAGAATTTTTTCCCGTTGAAAATTTAATTTAAAGTTAATTTTTCAATAAGCTAGACAATTGTTAATTAACCAAATTGTTTTGAACTTTCGTCTTCATTGTACATTTAAAAAAAAGTTTAAATAATTGTCGTATATTTTTTGCGTCGTGAAGCTCTTGTTATATACATACCTAAAAGATCACGCTATAAAAGTTTTAAAAATTTTATTGCTTTGTTTGTAATAGTAACATGATAGTATAATAGATTACAGCAGGGTTGCCTGGCAAAATTAGGCTGCAACTCACGTGACTTTCGGATACTTATACTATATACTATATTTTTACATTTTTGGGTTTCTGAAAACATTCTGCACCCAACAGTATCCCATGTGTCAAACTTTGACAATTTTGATTTTTTTTTCTTCTTTTACAGGAATCCAAAAATGTAATAATATACAGGGTGTTTTATTGAAAAAGCACGTGAATTGTCAAAAGTTAAATTTGCCATTATATGATATCCCGAAGTTTCATTCTTCGATCTTAAAAAGTGCAGAAAAACAAGTGGGTGAGCCATGCTCCCGGATTACAAGGTATATTTAATTAAAGGTTGTTGCAGCTAAATGTTGACAATTCTACAGTAATTTATTTTACTTTCATGTACCATTCGAACAAATTAAATTTTATCACTTGTAATATCCCTGGTGTTTGAATTATTGCCGGTAAATTATTGTCAAGGTCACGAATGTTTTTGTTGTAAAAATTATCCCAGGTCAAAGACGAGGGAGAAATTTCACTAGAAGAACATGAGTGAAACCGAGAAAGAAATTTACCGGAAATTAATTTTAACACGTGGGGTATTCGGTAAAAAAATTACATTATTGTCGATTAAATAATTGAAAAATTAAACTTACTGTGATAGTTGTCAAACAGATGCAGTAACGTCAAACCTTAAATGAGCTAAAATGACAAAAGATATTTCCTATAAATTAAGGTCTATCAATTTGATATTTCCGTCCTCGCCATTTACAGAGAAGGTCAAGTTGTGTAAAGTTTTTTTTATTTCTTGAGTGGAGAAAAATGTCCAGATTTTGTAATGATAATGCAAGTGTTATAAAAACGCAGGTAAAAAAGTTAGTTCCAGAAAACACGGTAAAATTCAAAACCAGTGTGTAGAAGCAGTTTTGTGAATTTTGCGCAAATTAAGTTTATTTTAGCCTTTTTTAATTCATTTATATTGCTAAAATTTGTGGAACATCTTTATTTCTGTTTCAGTATTTTTATAAAATTCCTTTTAAAATATTTAAATGAAAAATATAAAAATCAAATCATAAAATGTCAAAATGTCAAACGTTGACAAAAAATTTTCCACTTATTAAATTTAAGCAGCCTACCCACAACGAAACCAGAAAAAATACTGTCGTCATGGTGACATCGGTAACGAAATAAAGAAATTTGATTGGTCTATATAGAAGATGTGACATTTCAAAAAAAAAAGATACCAGCAGATTTAAAAGGCCGGATCTCGTACTATTACATTAAAAACAGATTTATAGGATATTTTTTAATTTTTCGGAAGGTTTTTCTTGTATAAAACAGCTCCTACTTTGGGGAGTAAAGTTAACGTTTTTCTCTTTCCGCTGAAGATTGTTACCCTTGTCAAAAAAAATATAGCCCAAATCTGTCACTATAATTGTCGTATTTTTACGATTTTGTTTCAAAATAAGATAAAATTGTAGCTAATTCGTTTTAAAATTCATTATTGATTTGCACCTTAGAATAAACCACACGTAATCGAGATATTAAAAGATTTTTAAATGCGAAACCTAAAACTACTCTTTAGATCTATATTTGTCGAATGTGTTTCTAAGAGATCCCATATAAATTCTAAAAGCGCATTTTCTTTATGTCACACGTAACATTATATCTTTTGGGGCTTTAGGGTAGACATTCAAGACACCATGTGTCTTTTACTTCGAAGAGTAAATATACAAAATTACCGCTTCTTTTGACATAAATGCAACATGTTCATCATGTTTATGTGAAAATTTTTGGTGGAATTATTTTACAGGGAAAATGAGACGGTGATTATGATATCAGTTTTTGTATGAACGGATTATGTTGTATGCATAAAAATGTATGCTTTCACGTTATGTATTTTTATAGAAGTACATCAGCGCCAGACTATAACATGATTTATAAAAAAATAGCTTAATCATTAACTGTAACATAATTTCAAGACCCTAATATTAAAAACTTAAATGATATTTCCACAAAATAGCCTAATACTAAATGTTTTTTTGTAAAATAGTAGTTTTTCTAATAAGTGCGGAAAGTGAAACTTTCCCGCACGCGGTTGCCGTTGCCCGAATGACGTGTGGCGAAGTTCGAGCAAACACTTGAGTGCGGGAAAGACACTTTCCGCAGGAGTTGAGAACATTATTTTTTCCACGACCCCATTAAAAAAACACTAATTTTTAAATATTTATTGTTTTGGTAACATAATTTATAACTAAGAATCAATACATTTTTAGGTTGGGTATTATTAATAATATTAATATTAAATAATACAGCTCGTTGCACTTTACAAATACCTCTTCTTAAATGCTTTTGATTTGCTTCTTTTAGCACCAATTTAAAGATTGGGTGTATTGCTACTCGTGTCATTTTTTTTATTTAATTGGTAATAGGTTCATATTCACCTCCTTGGGAGTTATCACAATATCTTCAGGATGCTCTTCATTGGAATAATCCGTTATTTGACTTGTTAAAAACCTGTAAGTCTTACGGCCGAGTGATGATCGCCTTGTTAAAGTTAGCAATAGACTTAACAATTGTTAAATTTAACAAAGAGTAAAAAATGAAAAAACTTGACAAAGCAGCACATTTTTAAATATTTTATGGTAACTAGATAACAAGAAATGATTTAGTTCGGAATTTTGCGTTTAAAATCCATTAAGCATAAAACATATTTTAAAAAATTATTACCTTGCACAGCATATGAAAGAAAAAAATAGGTTTGGCACTCCTACAAAGTCATTTTATACTCTTATTTTTTTAAAAACAAGTAGTACGATAGATAGCTCAAGTGACCAATACTGCAGAACTTCTTTAAATTTGGGTTTTTAACAGGTTCTCTAATATAATTTATGCCTACTACATTTTATTGATACATTTTCGGTAGGTAGATTCATCTGGAGTAGACTAAATATTTGCTTTATTTCCTCTTTCAAACCGTTAGAGACCCGATATGGTATAGGTCCGACTCTCCAAGAGGCCTTTGTCAAAATCCAAGTTAAACGCACTTTGGGGTGTAAAACTTGATCTAAGGATTTTTGCATCGAAAGAAAAAGATATTCTTGGTTTTAGAAACAGCGGAAATACATAAAATAATTTTTACACACACGCTAGATGATATAGGGTTTGGAGTAGCTCAAGAGCGTTTTGTACGATTTCACATATTAATTGCCCTTTCTCATTGTTAAACTTTTCAAAGCACACCAAGCTCCAAGGCATGAAAAAATTTACGTCACTAGAAAGATACTCAGATTATATATCGCAGCCTTCGAGCATATACCACCAGAGGCAGCCTTGCAACTTGGTCGTGCGAACACTCCACGTGAGAGAAAAAAGAATAAGAGTGCAAAATTTTCCCCTCGGTCTACGTGCCAAGTGGTGGGCGGGCGGGGCATATACTATTCTCCGCCGACTAATCAGCACGAAAACCAAGAGAGAAAAGTTGTACTTTTCATTCGTCGTTTTCTCTAGTCGCCAAGCAACACTTACCGGACTGTTTCATTTTTATAAAGCAAATTAGACATTTAAATTAATTAATGTTGACTGTTGCCACAGGGAAAAAGGTGATGCGATTTTCAGAATCTAATGTGATTTTTTGATTTTGAAATTAAATATTGATACAGAACGGAGTATGAAATAAAATACATTACGATACACGTCCGGTAGTACTTGTTATAGTACGAGTTAGACATTATGAACAATGCGACGCTAGGAGCCCAGTCAAGAATGTCTTTAACCTACCAGACTTATAACGTAAATTACTATTTAACTCGTTCAAGAACTTTTCACTTTAAGTCAAGTAAGTCCATTTTCTAGCCTGGACCCAATTTTGAATTTTTTAGGGCGCCACATTTTAACAACTGGGTGTAGTCAAGTAATATGGGGCAGAGCAAGTCCCATTTATGTACTTTTATTTTTCTTAATCTCTTGCTTTTTTAGAAACCCACATTTTTTTAATAGTTAAGAGTTATACATTTTTATAATTTTTTTAAATAAAAAATAATCCATTTTGTTATTTTAGATACTTAAAAAATATATATAAACATTATAGTCAATAATACTAAGTAAAGATATAAGAAGATAAAGCCCAATAAACTCTTATTTTTAAGCTTTAAAAAATTCCTGGATTTAGCAGAAAGAAAATGCGAATGTGCTCTTATTTTCTTTATGCATGGAATCTTTATGTATATTTATGGAAACGAGATTCACGTACAACATGCAAATTTTAGTTTTTGACCAGATGCAATGAGACAAGCATCGAATATTTGTCTTTTTATTAAATCTTTTTATTTGATTTATATTTTCCGTTTTTTGTATTTTAATAAATCCATAAGTATTGGTCCCAAATCAAAATGCATGTTTGGATTGCGCATTGTCCGCAGTGGTTGTAGTGAAAGGTAAATACATCAATGTAACCTTTTAAGAATACGCTTTTCTAGAACAGGGGTGCGTTCTTAAGAAAATAGAAGGTGGTGTTTTCTTGTTTTGTACAGTCGCGTTTCGTATACTTCAGAAATTACCTGAAATATTCTCGTTTTGTACACCGATCATTGTGACCAAGGGCGTCGATAAGAGGGGGTAATGGGGGTAATTACCCCCCCCCAAACCCCTTCCTACCACGTCGTCGGCAAATATATTCTCCCGAAGTCGATCACCGAAATGACAATTAAACTCACAACACACATATATTAAAGTATACTGCAAACTTGTACCTAAATATTTTACATGCTTAGGCCCATTCCCCATCTATTAATTTACTTAGCTTCAATTCTAGAGGCATACACCCTTATACAAGTTTTAATAGCATATAATCGACTATTGTATGTTACGGTACTTAGGTACGCCGTTTTAAAGTGAAAAGAACATAAGATCTCTATATGAGTTAAAATCTTTTAGGCAAAACTTGGTTAATTACTTATCCAAATTTAAAAATAAAAGTAACGACATAATTTTGATGCTGGTTAAAACTGAGTTAGAACTATGGTTTAAAAAATTGAAAAACGAAACAAATATCTCAGATTCTGCAATTTCAATCCTAAAACGTGTGATAAACAGTTATACCGTTATGTTCATTTAGCATTATTTCTTGTACGTACTATGCCAGTGAGCGTTGCATCCTCGGAGAGAAGTTTTTCTGCACTAAAAAGATTAAAAACGTGGTTAAGGGCATCTATGAGTCAAGAACGATTAGTTGGTCTAGCGCTTTTACATGTGAATAGAGACATACCAATAAATACAAATTCCATTGGGGTCAGATTTGCAAAAATGAAAAAAATACATTTGGATTTTATATTATAGTTGGTGTTAAATACTTGATTTCAATAAAGCGGTTTTCTTTTAAAAGTTATGTTGAACAAAAAATTGTCAATTTAAAAATAGTAATTTAGGATAAAGTTCTTCTTTGTTTCGTTCATAATGTAACAAAAAGAAATTGGTACATATGTATGTATATTCTATAATAAGTTACTTTATGTCTGAATACATGTTTGCCAAGTAATTAAAGTTTGAATTAGTTAGTGCACTGTGTTATTTTTCAATTATTAATAACTTCGCAAATACAAAGCTCCTTGTTATGGTAAATTATATTTAATTGTTACTATATTTTTATACTAAAAACTAAGAAACTTAACAGGCTAAAGATATAGGAAAAAATGATATTATTATAAAGTTATTTTTGTATCAAGTGGCTAAAATGATGAGGTTTTCAGGACGAATTTGTTGTTTCCGCATGAGGCGTCAGAGAGTTCGGAATAGCAAATGAGTGCTAAGAACCTATTTTGGATGCGTACTACAAACAATTTTTTCTGTTTAAGTTTATAAAAAATGTGTGCAAACATTATAAATGTACACATTAGCATCAATAAATACTTTGACCATGATTTTGACTCAATGACAACATGATTATTTTCCAGCAAATAACAGTTTATATAACATATTTTGTCAGGTTTGTGTTCAGAGTTGTTTTTGTCGATAATAAAATAACCCTTCCCAAGAAAAAATATTATCGACGCCCTTGATTGTGACGACTCAAATAACCAGTCAAATAAATTAGTCTAGTCGAGAAGTGTGTTTCATGCGAAAAATAATTAGAAGGCTTCGACGTAGATTGCAAATCTAAGAAAGGCGTTTTGAGGATTTTTTCTGCTAATAAAAATTGCAACTGTTAGTAACAAAAAACGAAATTTTAAAAAAAGCCATTTAGATTTTTGATGATAACTCAAAAACCATAAGAGATAGCGGAAATTGCAAAAAAACCTTTAAGAGGAGGACATTTCCGATAAAAAAGTCCCAACTCCCAGAGTTCTATCTCTATTATTTATAATTTTAATTTAACGCTGAAAATGGGCCTTCGTACAACATTTTTGGTTGCGCGCTCGGCGTCAAAACCAAGTACGTCACACTAAATATTTTTTAGGGTATTAAATATTTATTGAAAAAAGTTTAAACATTATGGTTTATTCAGAACACTTTAATTTATTTCCGTTGAAAATTTAACTTAAAATTAATTTTTCAATTAGCTCGACAATTGTTAGTTAACAAAATTGTTTTAAACTTTTGTCTTCATTGTACATTTAAAAAATGCTTAAATAATTGTATACATTTTTCGGGTCGTGTAGCCCTTCTTATATACATACCTAACAAGATCACGCCATAAAAGTTTTAAAAATTTTAATGTTTTGTTTATAATAACCTTATGATTTTGATAATATTACTCTGATTTTTCATTTTTTGTCAAAGTTATCAAATAATTATAAACAAAGGATTAAAAATTTTTAAACTTTTATGGCGTTATCTTGTTAAGTATGTATATAAGAAGGGCTTCACAAAGCAAAAAAATTAAACTACAATTATTTAGGCATTTTTTTAAATGTACAATGAGGGCGAAAGTTTTGTTAATTGACAATTGTCTAACTTGTTAAAAAACTAACTTTAAGTTAAATTTTCAACGGGAATAATTTCTTTAAATGTGTTCTGAATACATCATAATTTTTTAAAATTTTTCAATTAATAATTAAAACAATTAAAAAATATATTTAGTGTTGCGTACCCAGTTTTGACGCCGAGTGCGCAACTAAAAATGTCGCACGAAGGCCCAGTTTTAGCGAAAAATTAAAATTATAAATAATGGAGGTAGAACTCCGAGAGTTGTGACTTTTTTATCGAAAATTTTCTCCTCTTTAAGTTTTTTTTGCAATTTCCGCTATCTCTTATGGTTTTTGAGTTATCATCAAAACTGCAATTTTTATACGCGGAAAAAATCCTCAAATCCTTACTCAATTTTGCATTCCGCGTAGAATGAGCTATGGCTCATAATTTTCAAAGCCTTTAAACTATTTTTTCAGGAAACACACTCCTCGACTGGAATAATTTATTTGGCTGGTTATTTGGGTCGTCACAATGGTCGGTGTATGAATCGAGAAGCAGAAAATTGATTAAAACGCGAGTGTACGAAACAAGAATAAATCAAAAAGAAATGGAAAAGAGTTCACAATACTTATGTGATTTAATTGTTCTTTTGAGGAAAAGACCTTCAAATATTAATTGGGTAAATTTGCTAAATTTTACAGGCGTTTAGTTTAAAGTTAATTACAAGAAAGTTTTACAAAATTGTAAGGTTAAACACATCTTGACTCGGTCCTAAAGATAATGTATGCTGATTTGTTAGGCTGAGGTCATCCAGACGGGACCTACCATTTTAATTTGGATTCTGAACCACAAAACAGCACCTGGCTTTCGCCTGATCTTTGACTTCGCTAATATGGCGGAAAGCGGTGTTTTAACGCCGTTTAGGTAATTTTGTTAACAGAATAAATGAACGAGCATAAGCTAGCTTTTCAAATTACTTTAGGGTACAATTATTTATAAATTCCGAGTCAAATTTTTTTCCATGCATTTATAAGCTTCAACTGTATGTATCTATCTATGTTAAAAAAATCTTTTAACTTAATTTTCACCAATTTCAAGAGGTCTGAGTAACTTAAAAATGTATATAAGGGTCAAGAGCCAATGACAATACAATTATTTCATAACTTCGTTCTCATGTCCTGACTAGGATCATCAGAAAAAAAAAACACTTTCTCAAAATAACAATATTTGGCGAATACGCAAGTCTTAAATAACACAAAACGCTTTCTACAAAGAATCCACGCTATTAGCAACAAAAGAATTAATTTTAAAGAAAGGGTTTTTTACTGACCCTCATGTTGGGTTATCTATGGGGTTTTCCTTTTCCATATAGAATTTTGTTATGATCCGTTGGCCATAATAGATTTATTGATAAATAAAAGATAAACCAAAAATTAAGGCTCTTGATTAAGATTACCTTTAAAGTTGTTTTGGGACTAAAAAATAAGATAATAAATTATAGTGTAAAAAAACTAAAAAAAAAAACACGCTTTTATAGCAAACCGGACTAAAAAGTAGAAAATAATTCAATTATAGTAAAGAAGCGTGGGTACATTTTTCTCATAATAACTCTAATTTCGTAAATAGCTGCCAATAAAAAAATTATAACATTTAATATTGAGCACACCATGCTTTTTTACTATAATTGATTACATATTTTCTAATTTTTAGTCCTGCTTGCTATGTTTTTTTTAGTTTTTTTGAACTATAATTTTTTATGTGATTTTTTCCAGTTATGTAAATCTGTTGTGTTAGCCCAGTCTGTAGGTAAAAATAAGGGCTGTTTATGACGTTAATTTGTAACATGTTGAAAGGTGTTAATAGTTGTAGAGGGTAATTACCAGAATATGACTATATAGTTTTAGACTCGAAAAACGTGTGCGGGGGTGGAGGGTCAAAAATGCTAAAAACGTGTTTTTCGCTTCTGCAAGCGCCATTGTTAATTTTAGAGGAATACGTTCAACTTTTTTTTTAGATATTAAATAAACCTATAATTTCAGACCAGCTAAAGTTGATTTGGTCCATTTGTTTATGAAAAAATGCAAAAAAAACCGTTAAAAATAGCCATTTTTTGAAATGTTGATAATTATTGCAAAAATATTTTTTTATCCATTTCTTTTTTTTATCTTGGGACAGTCCACGAAGGCTGATGCCTAAGTACTAACGTACCGTGGGTGTCTTCAGTGTGGTGAGAGGGAGTTTGTTCACACGGGACTTAAATTTTTGGAGATTGGGAGGAGAAGGAAAAACTTCTGCGGGCAGCAGGTTCCATAGTCTTGACACTCTAGGGATGAAGGAACGAAGAAAGCGGGAAGTTCGGGGCCTCTCTAACTGAACTGTAAAATGATGCATACAAGTTGCACTACGTGTTGCTCTGTTGGGAGCTGCCAGAGAAGGAATTATACTGGCCAACTCCTCTGAGCAGAAGCCGTGAAAATACCTATAGAAGAGCGACAGATCCTCTACAGCTCGACGGTGGGCGTTGGATCATTAATAAGACGAACGGCTCTTCTTTGAATGGAGTCCAGAATGTGTAGGGGACGCCATTCCCCAGACACATCTGTCATTGCAAAACATCGGTTTTTAATTCTTAATTAAATGAGAGGTTCTAAAGCATGATCGGATAATTTTTTGCCAAGATAATTGAGTTTTACTGATTTTAGAGCCCTAATCTAGTATCTTTTGCTTTTTCGAGACTTATATTTAACTAATTTAGATCAACGAAATAAAAAAAAATAACTCCTTCGTTTTGAGTTAAAAACGGTACTTTTTTGTTAATAAACAATTGGAGCTGGAGCGCCCCCTGCATAAGTTAAGAATTTTAAACCAAGAAATATGGAAAGCTGGCTACAAAACCAATATTTACAAAAAAAAGGAGTTATTTTATTTATTTCAATTCCAAAATACTTAAAACTTGCAATAAACATTCAAAAATTAAAAAAATAATTATTTTTTATTTTTTCCAGGGGCATACCTTAAAAAATCCTAAAACTTCGGTTATTTGATTATAACTCGAAAAATATGGCATTTAAACGAAAAAATTGTATTACTTAAATTAAAGGTCTTGTAAATTACACAGTTTATGTCCCATAAAGTTTTGTGTATCGTTAATAGTTTTTAAGATATTGACGACATTAAAAAAATATCTGAAATTATGCCTTTTCTTGATTATTTGCTGTTTGGCCCCCAATTTTTACTTCAGATTTGTGTTCAGCGAAAAAAAATACTCCAGTAAATCCTATACCCACACCTAGCACAGACCACTTTTTTTGTGGGCCTGTGTAATAAATTAAACTTAATTTTATTAATATTTAAATTTTTTATCTGAAACCCTATTAGATGACATATCAATTAATAAATCTAAAGCTGAAATTTCAGTTTCAGATATATTAATAGATCTCTTGCCAATACCATTTTAATTGGAGGATTTATAAACACCAATCTGGCTTTTCGATTTCTAAAGTGCCTTCAATATTACCATTAAAAATGAGCTGAGACGCATGGATTTCAATTAAAAAAAAATAATAATGATAATTTTTAAAAACTCAATGCATCATTATTTATATTATAACTTTTTGCTCTACCCTAGTGAAAAAAAGAGCTTGATCCGATAAAAATTCGCAAAAATATGGCTATTTTGATCGCGCTCCTCTGATTTAAACTCTAGATTTCAGTTTTTGACTCAACATGTCAGTCCGAGAGCTTCTATCCCCACCACTACCTCCCTGGCACCGACGAAAGTATCAGTCACTTTAAACACATATTTTAGCAATAAAAAACAAATATAACAACTTTTTATTGTGCGGTAAATTAAGTTTAAGTATTCTGCTTTAAAATGCCGTCCATATTAATTCTTAATTATTATAAACAATTTAAATATTATTTTTAAAAAATTGGTAACTTGATTCCTACGGATCATAGAGACATTTTTTTTTTCAAAAATATTTGTTTTGAAGTTAGCTTTCCATATTTCTTGGTATTCTTAACTTATGCAGGGGACGCTCCGGCTCCAATTTTTTATTAACAAAAAAGTACCTTTTTTTCAAGGCAAAACGAAGGACTAAATATTAATTTTTTTATTTCGTTAATCTAAATTAGTAAAAAATAAGTCTTGAATGAGCAAAAGACAGTTGTAATATTTAAAATATTTATAAACAAAAAAGATATAGCCTACTAGATTAGGGCTCTAAAATCAGTAAAACTCAATTATCTTAGCAACAAATTATTCGATCATGCTTTAGAACCTCTTATTTAATTAAGAATTAAAAAACCGATGTTTTGCAATGACAGAAATGGATTAAAAAATATTTTTGCAATAATTATCAACATTTCAAAAAATGGCTATTTTGAACGGTTTTTTGCATTTTTTCATAAACAAATGGACCAAATCAATTTTGGCCGGGCTCAAATTATAGCTTTTTTTAATACCTAAAAAAACATTTTAAACGTATTCCTCTAAAATTAACAATGGCGCTTGCAGAAGCGAAAAACACGTTTTCAGCACTTTTAACCCTCAACCCCGCACCAATGCACACTTTTTCGAGTCTTAAACTATATAGTCATATTCAGGTAATCACCCTCTACAACTTTCAACACCTTTCAATCTGTTACAAATTAAAGTCACGAAAATTACCTACAGACTGGGCCATGTGTATTATACTTTCTGTTGTAATGAAATATAAGCCAACTACATAAAATAAAAGGCTTTCTAGAGAAGGTCCTTTATATTTAGCTACATATTTTTTTGTTGGTGTGTATGTTTAGCCCATTCTTTAAAACGTATTACTATAGCTACTTCAATTTAAAATTATTTTAAAGTCGCGAAATAACAATTAAAGTTTAATTAAAACTCGAAACAGCACCAACGTCATTACTGTTCTATTGACCTTTATTTGTTAAAGCTTTACAAAGTAAGTTGGTTCATATTAATTCGTATTTGTTTTGAGCTCTAAAACACATAGCGCTTTTTTGATTATTTGATTACGACTGCAATTTAAATGCTAAAAATCATATTGATGTTTTAATTATATTTTTTTTTGTTTAAACCCATTTTATTTTATTCATTGATTTACCTTTTTTAGCGCCGATTTGGCAATTTAATTTTATGAAGTTAGGAATTTATTTCAAATCAAATCGAAATTTTACATTTTGTTTTAATTTAGTGGAAGCGTAATTAAATAAATCTTTTTCTGCATAAAATAATTAAATATTTTTATATAAGTTATATTTTTGAAATTTTCAAGACAGCTTAAAAACACTTATATAAAATGCAAGTACTAGGTACCGTGGATGCTGGGTGTTTAGATGTTTAACCTATATTTCTCTATTTCCGTTAATATTGTCCAAGTATCGAAATCATGTAGTTATTGCACTTTACGGCAACTTTAAGACAATGCAGTAATGCCACCATCGACATTTTTATAAATAACTACTTTGAACTTTTCCCCATTAAGGCCTGGGTTGTGTAAACATAATAAGATCTTCTGTATATGACGGAATAGGAACATCTAGCTACTGACTGTGTCTAGCGTTGCTTAAATTGTTTGATGTGACATAAAAAGGTGTTCCATCGCGGTAAGGACAGTTTTAGGTTTATAATTCTTCATTTAGATGGTAATTAGAAATAGACGGTTTTGATTCTGTCCCCCAAAACCCTACATTGACACTCCACTCCACTCGTAGTGGACTTTGTTTTGTCATGGCATGTTTGACCATTAAGCATTTAAATTAGTTATTTGTTCAATTAGAGTGTTAACTGTTTTTGTTTTGTTTGTATAATGTACTACTTTTCTATCATATTATAATAATTATACCATTTCTTTTAAAGTTTTTAAGAAATATGTTACTTTTTAAAATAATGCAATCTGGGAACCGCCACAAAAACCAAGTTGTCCTTAGCTACAAGAAATTAATTAAGCAATAATGTTTCTTTCCGAAAAGCCCAAATTTGTCCAGTTCGGCCCAACTAGTTAATCTGTAGATCTAAAAAATTGGTTAAAGCTACATTTTCTCTTCTTTTTTTCCATATTTGATTAGACTGGATAAAAAGTAATTATATCAAATAGAAGAAACATTTTCCCAGTGTCGCAGAACCACAACTAACCATGCATTTTTAGGAGGAATTGTGTGTTTTTTTGTAGTTTCCTGTAAGAATTAGACTTTTAACGGGAGATAAAAAAAACATCCAGCATTTTTTTTGGGACGTTTACTATAATTTTTCCTTTGACAAAACTCTATTTTCTCGACACTTTCGATTACGAAAAATATAAGATCAATAGAATTTTTTTTAAGTAAGGTTATGAATGGATTCAATAGACGTCAAAAGTGTCAGTTTTTTTTATCAGGCTGGTTTTTATTATATTATCTGTGTAAATGCCTAAAAGTATATATTACGAATTGCAGATTATAGTATAAATCTTACTTCTTTTTTCCTTTATAGGAATGATGATTCACAACAGGTTTAATTTTAAAGCTGTCAGTGATGTGTCTGCTAGACGTTTTTTTAAGGAATATCGACAAAATAACCGTTCACGTTTGGAAGATCTCTTAAAAATAAGGAACATCGAAATACAATTTAGATACTAGCTACTAACCAGAACATATTTCATATTTTTATATTGAATTCACAGGTCAATATTAGATTTACGCGGGAACGCCGAAAGCGATCAGGTGCTACTAGGGTTTTTGGGGTCGCTATTTAGAGTTTGACAGAGGTTCAAGATCATTTGAAGGTCAAGCATTAAAAAAAACCATCGGAAAAATTTGAAAAATTCATGCATATGTTTTCGAGGTCTCTGAATCGGACTCCGTTGTTTATTTACACTTTGAATCTTTTTATATGCATGGATTTTTTAGTTTTTTTCTATGCTTTTTTCTCCAATTGATCGTCAAATGACCTTGAACCTAACCTTATGAAGGTTGACTGACCTCAGATTCCAATTCGCCGGCCTCGAAATAACATAACGTACATCGCATTTTGGATCGTTACTTAACAGTTGTTATCCTTCAAAAACACATTTCGATAATAACCTTGACATGACCTTGGATGACCCCTAGGAGAGATGAAAATAAACACCGGATTCGGATTTAGCGACCTCGAAAACATATGCATACATTTTTGTCAGGTTTTTCCGATCATTTTTTTTTCACTCTACCTATGAAATATACACTTTGAACCTGCGATGGGGTTAACCTAACCTTTTGTAATCGGATATCCTCAAAAACCCTAGTTGCAGCTCTTTAAAAAAGACTTCCGGCGTTTAAACGCATAACCAAATGTTGACCTGTGTTATTACTTATAAAAAAATCTAACAAGAAGGTAGAATCGGTAAAAGTATTCGTTTTCGTATCGTTTCTTAAATTGTTTTCCTCCAGAACCTATTTAATTGCTTTCGGTGTATTTTCACTGTACTTTTATAATTTATATAAAGATAATTTATAAATTATTTTATTTGTGGATTAAAAATAATAGTTTGCATCAAATGAATAAAACTTCATTGTAAACTTAGGCTGATCTACCCAGAACCGCGTAAAAGAATACGATTTTTTTAAGTTTTACAACGCACCATCTATTTTTAACTTTGCGAAAACCCTTACCGTCAGTTTTGACAATTTTTTTGCCAAAGTATCCAGCTTTGAAATTGAACAATGAGATGATATGAGTATTTATACTCCTTTGTTTTTGCTTTCGTCATTGTCACTCGAAAATGTCCAGATTTGAGGACTATAATTTCTGATTTATGGTACCTCGTCTTTCATAATGAAACATCAGGTATAAACAAAGACCTATACAGATAGGTTATTCGTTTGATCTCGAATTTAAAGAATATACTGTACCATATTTTTTCAGATGTTTACATCAAGACTTTATAAAGCTGTTTACTTTAAGTAATTGTTTTTTATGTTGACAGATTTTTTGCAATATTCTTTATGCTTTTTTCTATGCTTATTTTAAATCTTTTAACTGGGAACTAGAAACTGTAAGTTATCAAGTTTTAAACTGTCTGATATTTTTAGTAATAGCATTTTTCTAAAGGTTGATGGACGGATTTTAAAACGGCTCTTGTGAGATTGAAAATAAGAGATGCAGTCCAGTACGTGTGCAGAAAATGAGGAAAATATAAAAAATTTAGTATTAACGTGCAACAGAGCGGCTTTGACAAACAACTTTTCATGCTAGTTGTCAAAGTGCCACTGTGTCAACAAATCTTTTAAGCTTTTCGCTGAAGAGGGACCTAGTTCCATTTTAAATTTAAATGTAATTTTTATTAAAAGTTTCCAAGACCTATTTTTTGGTGTTGAAAATAAGTGAATATACATCTATAAAAATGATTTGCTAAAACTTCATGTTTTAATAAGTATCATTGATAATGGTTTCTGCATTTCCGTATTATTTTTGGAAAGTCTATTCTTGTTCTAATGTTTTTTAATTTATAAATTGTTTACTAACATAGGGACCACATTACAAAATAAATATAAAGTTTTTGCTTACATTGGTTTTTCTTTGCACTTAGTTTCAATCCTAAGCGAAAAGGTGAAAAGAAATTCTTAAGTTATTTTAGGTTAATTACCATGTTTACGCTAATTAGCTTCCAAGCCCGTTTTTGTTAACTTGCGCTATTAGACTAAATAGACCCAAAGCTGTTACGCTTCCTAATAAATGTTTACTCTGTCTTTGACATTTTGTAATTATGAGAACATATTACTATCTAAATAGTTCTCTAGCGAGTTTTAATTATACCACAATACATGTTTGTTACCACAGCAACTGATAACAACTTAGTGAAAACGTGACTTTTTTCAAATTGTTGTGTAATGGCGAAACTCCATAAAATTGAATAATAAACTGTCCTTAAATTAATGTTTTTAAAACTATAGGAGGTAAAAAAGATTTACAAAAACAATACGTTTCTATTTAAATAATAAAAAAACATTTTGTTAAAGCTTTCTTGTATCAATTTTAAACGATTTTTTAATTTTTAATTAAACAAAATTATTTATTAAACCCTATTTATTTACATAGTTTACCCTCACACTATATTTTTTTGTAAATTAATCCTAGCATCATTAGTAGGGCAGTGACTTGTTAAATCCCATCCGCAAATAAAAACTCTTCTTCCATTACACTTATTTCCTGTGGATTAGCTAAAATTATCCGATCTTACTTCTGCAGGTTCTTCCCCTCCCGTTTACCTTAATGCCAATGACGTCTTAAACACCGACACTTAACCACATTACTTTCTTTGTTTGCTATTGGTTATATCTTTATTTGCTATGTTGCCAAATTTAGAAATGATTTAAGTAATATTTTACACCTAAAATTCTGGACCCTTTAGGTGCGATTTTTTGCAATAGACCCACCATTTTTTTTTTCATTGTTTACGAATGTTTTGCACAGAACCTACCTAAGCGACTTATAAAATAAGCATCTTCTAAAAAAACTTTTTTGTTTTTAAGAGGTATAGTAGTGAAGTTATATTTTAAAAATATAATATAATTATTATTTTAATAAATAATTTTAAAATATTTACATTTTTGCACAGTTTTATTTAATTAAAAATTTTAACCTTTGTAATAACAATTATGGTTTAATACCAAACAAGAGTAGATTACTTTTATAGTGTCATTTGATATTTGGCGTATAATATTTTTTAAATCTGATGCTTGCTTTATAAAATAAGACAATTTTATTTAGGTTCAGAAATAAATAATTCAGATTACAACATTTTTACAATACGAGTAGGTATGATAAGCACATATTTTAATTTTCATAATTTTAATAAATATGAAAATCATTTATAAAAGTTACTTATAAATTGCTTTAGTTTTCTTTACCCGTAAATATTGTAATCATCGGCAACATTCTGTCATTATCACATGTTACATGTGCCCGTGACGACGGGGTGTTTCGGTTCACTAACCGGCCTTCAATAGCGCGCTTGCGCGGTTAAATGCCGGTCGATACTGGCAAACAACGTGATGATATTCGTATCGCGGGCGGTTTAAAATTGTCGATGGGGAAGTTTATAACACTTTGGAAAGGTGAACGAGAGGGATTCGAAATAGAGCAGCTGATGAAAATCAAGATTTGTTTAATTATTAAAGAAAATATATGGGATTTGTTAATGTTTGTATTTCTGGATCTTGCATACTTCTAAAATTGACAAAAAAATGTTTCTAAAGTTTTGTGGCAAAAATTGTAATATTTACTTTTTTGACTAATGCAGTGTCAGTCGAAAATTCGCACCAAAATGGGAAAATGATTTAGTGAGTAGATTAGGTAAAATTTTATTTTACTTTACCGGAGATAAAAAATGACACTACCTATTGTTTGTTTTTTTTACAATGAAGTAAATGGACACGTATTTTTTTTTTTGTTTGTTATCATTAACGAGATCCCAGTGGAAAATGTCGCATTTGTGTAAGGGCTGCTAAGGATCGTGACAGTTAGCTAAAACTTAATATTTAATATAAATTTATTGCCGGTGTAGAAGTCCCAAACTTTTAGTTATCACTGTTCGGCATAACCTCAGAACTTTAGTATATTTTCTTTGGAATTGCTCGTCTTACAATTTTTTAGCTGCTCAGCCCTATTGGCCCCTATTAACTTGCAGATCGCCTGCAACAAAAAAGAAGAAAAACCTCCCAAAAAACTAAAAATTAAAAAACACTTATCTACGTTTTGGTGGCACGTTGGTCACCGTTGTCAAGATAAAATTAAGAGAAAATAGAAATTTAAGCTAAATGTTTAAGAAAATTTTGGATTAAAAGGGAAGGAAATTCTGACCGCTTTTTAAATTTATGACATTTTGTCATAAATGACAAGTTAGGTTGTCTGACTGATATATTAATTTTCAAAAAGACAAAAAAGGTGGTGTGGTCTGCTAATTGATTTCAAGTTTACCCGAAATTACTTCAGCATCAAGCATAGGTAACCATGTATAATTTAAATTAATAAATATTGATGCTACACATTTATCTTATTTAATAATATAAATACAATTTCTTTTATTTTACTTTTTTTTTGAACAAGTTTGCTAAAATTCCTTTGCTAAAATACTAAAAGCACTCCAGTTTATTATGTGGTTGTTATCAAATGCGTGTTGATAAAATTTGATGTGGAAAATTCTGTGTTTTTAATATATGTTCTAAGTTTGATGCTGAAGTAATTTCAGGTAAGCTTAAAATCAATTAACCACCTTTTTTGTCTTTTTGGGTATTTTTAAATATACCAGTCATAACATTAAAAATAAGGTATTCGTTTAGGGTGAAAATCCCAAAATCTCATTTCATCCCTTAAATTAGGTATTTGCATTACATCCCTGCTGATTTAATTTCTGCCCTACACAGAAAAATAAAATTACGTTAAGGAAAATCTTTTAAATTTAAAATTATAATCGTGAGAAAGATGGGAGTTGGTAAAGACCAAAAATAAAATAAACCTAAGAAGTGTGGATATTGCTCCAGAACAGAAAATAAGCGGAAAATATATTAAAAAGGTTAAATAATGTGTTTCGTTAAATTTTCACGTCTTTAATAAAATTTAAATTAAACGTTTTTTAAAATGCTGTAGACGCTTTAACAAGCGTTTTTATTTATTTTTGTTTGCACACGGAGAAATAAATTACACATTTTATTTCTATAATAAGAAAATTGTACTTTCTTAGATGTTCAGTGTGCTTGAAATGACAGCTCTTGAACTGGGCAGTGGAACCAGCATCTTCTTATAGAGAAATTGGCCAATTTCATTAAATAATTTTTTCAAAGTTGTCTTTAGTATTTCCTGTTGTTCTCGCTTGTCTTTGGAGGACTCAGTTTAATTAAAGATCTCGCAATATATGCTTGAAATATTTTTAAAGAATGATTGACTGTTCAGTCGTCTGATGTCAATTAGATTGCATTGAAAATACCAAGTGTGACCTTAGATTAAATTGTTTTAAAATGATGTTATGCACACTGCTTCTGTTTCACTATAACCTCTAACAGATGTATTGGAGTTTTACGCCGGGCTTTTGAAATTCCATAACCATGACACGGTCTTCTTTATGTACCGATTCGCTCCACATAGTTCAAGAGTTTCTCATTCTAACAAAACCAGCATGGTTGTTTTTTTTTTTCATAATTTTTCTATTAGTCCAAGAGCCCATGACACATGTTACATGAAGTGTTTGATTCAAGTAATACATTTTAGATAATAGTCTAGATAAAGTAAAGTAAGTAATCGACTGATTTCCTGACCTACCTGGATACACCAGGTACCGTACATTCCACAATAATTCGTTGATTTCTCGTTTAACCTGCTACTGTTAGTTGTAAAACTCAATAAACTTTAAGTACCTACTTTTTGGTATATTATGTAGGTTAAAGGCAAATTGCAGGTGTCCAATAAAAAGCAGAGTCTTCATCTTTGTTCATTAGTCGTTTGTCAAGGTATTTTCTTGTGTGTTATTAAGCATCCAAAATAGCTAACCTAAACTATTGCTATCAGTAGGTAATCAGGACCTGTACCCTTTCAAAAGGTGCGGTGCCTACACAATAGATATTTGTCAGGCAACTTATTTATGGCTGGGTTTGCCACTGAGGGTTGTTATTTATATTTTATTGCGGTCGAGAAATCAACGAATTATTGTGGAATGTACCGTACCGCACATACAAAAAAGGTGTAAAAAGCTCTTTGCCAAAAATGTGCTTGATTCAGAAGTCACTTTAGAGGGGGTTTATTTTGAACCAAATCACGCCAAAGTTTTTCTTTCTTATTTCTAAAAATAAAAAAAAGTGTTTTATTTACGCTAAAATTTTAAAAGTGTCTTAATTATATATAATAAAAAATATTTGTAAGAAGTCAATTACTTTTTCCGAGGTTTAACAATTAGCAGTCATGAAAATAAAAGTTTCGCGGACTTCCTCTATGCGCAGTACCTAGTGTACTCAGGTAGGTAAGGTAATTAGTCGATTACTTACTCATCTGTATTATCGAAGCGACTATGTAAAATTTCTACCTGAATCAAACACTTCATGAAACATGTGTCATGGGCTCTCTGGCTATATGTGCTTATTTATCCTACAATGACCCGTAAGTTGACCTATCACTGTTCTTCCTGCCTTGCGGCTGTGGTTCAGTAGGTCTTAGGTAAACTCGTTGGTCTTGTATTTGTAAATATATGTATATACTTTTTTAATTTATCCTTTAAAGCTTTATCTGAGAATCCGTAAAAATAGTGCCAACTAGAGTGGGACAAAAAATGAAATTGGAAAATTAAAAACACTTTAAATTAAGGGGGATAGCCTCTGTGACGCCCGAAAAAAATAGGTGATTTTCGGGATTTTTTTTTGACCGGGAAAATAAAGGAATTTGAAGATCGTTTTTTTATTAAGTGTATATTGAATATTATTCTCCTAAATTTTCATTTAAAAATATTTAATTGTTACAAAGTTATAAACAATTTTGTTGGGCCCCAAAAAATTCTCCCCTTTATGGTCGCATTGATTTTTCGAAAATAAAAAAAATTAATTGCATTATAATCTGTATGAATGGTTATCGTTGTACCTAGCCGATTTTTTTATTTTGTTTTGACGGATATATATATATATATATAATATACACTGTTGGACAAAAGTGGAGAAACTATTAAATTTTTGAATATTGATCATAAAGATTTATTTAGCCTAGCTTATACCAGATATGCTTTTGACACTCACTGTAAAAAGTTGTTAAAATTTTCTTATCTTTGACTTGTTTTGCCCATACAATAAAAGGAATTTATTTTTTGTTGGACAAAAGTGGAGAAACAAAAAAAATACTAAAAATGTTTGGCTCATTCCTATTTTGATTTAGTTTATTTTATCTTGTTTATGGTTATATACCGAAAATAAAATGCCCCGTGGAATAAATTTGTCCGAGCAGTTAAAACAAAAAATTTTAATTTTTACAAAAGTGGTATCAAACAAGTGGACATTGCGAAGCGTCTTCTGGTTCACAAGTCAGTTGTTTCCAAAAACTATATCAAATTATAAAATTCGTGGGAACCCTCAAATCTCTTAAAAGTCGGGACGTCCCAGGAAAACTGAGAAAAAATTGGATCAACGCATTAAATGGATTGCCCAAAAGGATCCGGGAAAAATCGGCGGCCTCAATTTTAAAGGAGCTGGAATGTGACAATCAACTATAAAACTGTACAGAGAAGATTAATAGATGCAGGTCTTTTTAGTAGAAGATCTGCTAAAAACCAATGATTTCCAGTAAGAACCAAAGGGCCAGATTGGAATTTGCCAAAAAATATTTACACTGGAGCGTAACAACATGGAAAAAAGTGTTGTTTTCTGACGAAAGCAAGTTTAATTTATTTGGTTCAGATGGCATGCGTTGGGTCCATCGTCCTATTGGCAAACGATATGATCCTAAGTACACTAGATCAACGGTGAAACATGGAGGCGGGTCGGTCATGGTTTGGGTTTGTTTCAGGGTATGGTACAGGACCACTGTTTGTTATTGATGGAATTATGGACCGATTTGGGTACTTAAACATCCTAAAGAATCAAATGTTGCCATATGCAGAAAAAATTTACGTTACTTGGGTCTTTCTACAAATAACGATCCGAAACACAAATGTAGAGTTGTAAGGATTGGTTTCCGAGGAACAAGTCACTGTAATGGATTTTCCTGCACAAAGTCCAGATTTAAATATTTTGAAAACCTTTGGGACACTTGGATCGCGAAGTTGGAAACATCAAATACACAATAGGCAAGATTTAATACGGATTTTGAATGAAGCTTGGAAAAACATTTCACCAGATTTTATAAATAAGTTATTATAGTCAATACCAAACAGACTTCAGGAAGTTATTAAGAATAGGGTTTTCCACACATTATTAATTTAGTGAAAATATATCATAAGTATTTTTGTAAAAAAAATAATCTGTATTAAGTTTCTCCATTTTTTGTCCATTCGTTTTTATGAATATATTTTTCTTTTACTCAATAAATATATATTTTTGCTAATTTGGTATATTATATTCCTAGTGTCAGTGTCATTAAAAATATGTAATAAAAAATTAATTAGATATGTTAATCAAAAAATATAGGTATTTAAAGAAAGTTTCTCCACTTTTTGTCCAACAGTGTATATATATATATATATATATATATATATATATATATATATATATATATATATATATATATATATATATATATATATATGTATATATAATATATATATACACGAACGGCCAAAAGTGGAGAAATAATTTATTTTAGGCAATAATCTTATATAAAAATCTTAAAATCAATTAAAATTGATTTTAATGATTTTATATTAAGGCTTATTTGTACTTTTTGTAGAGTAAATAAATTTAGATAAACAGGAGTACTGTGGAAAATAAATATTTATTTTAAAATTTTACAATGACAAAAGTGGAGAAACAAAATATTTTTTCCTAATTAATTTAAATATATTGGTATATACAGTCCCTGACTTAGTAATGTGTGGCATATCCTTTATTCTTTAATACTTGAATACACCGACTTTTCATGGAGTGGATTAAGCTGTCAATTAGTCTTGTGATATGGAATTCCATTCTTCTTGAAGGGCTCTTAACAAATCGTTGTGGTTTTTAAATTTGTCTTTATTTTTTTGCCTTATTTTCCTGCCTAAATGTTCCCAAAGGTTTTCGATGGGGTTT